>CM047425.1:71689779-72035429 GCA_026168455.1 Theocolax elegans
AGAGCCATTGACTCTAAAATGATTACGATCTTAGTCTTATTCGATTTCTCCAAGGCCTTTGACACAATTCCCCGTGATCAACTCACGTATTTCACGATGCGAACGCGATAGCAAATTGGGAATTGGAAAACGGCCTTTCATTGATTGTAGAAAAGACGAAGGTTATGATCCTGGGTAGTCAGGCTTATATATCTCGTATTAACCTGAACACTGCTCCGAAAGTTGAATTGTGCAAATTCTCCCACCCTCGACTGGTCAAAGCAAGTCATGACAATCTCTAGGCGTGTTCACGGGGTTTTGCACTCGCTATGTTATTATAAGGCAATATCGGTGAATCTTTGTAAGAATCTAGTGGAGGCACTCATTTTTCCTCACTTCGACTATGCGTGTGCGGTCTACAATGATGTAGACCAGTCTAAAAACCTAAAACTGCAGAGGCTATTAAATGCCTGCGTGAGATTTGTATGAAGCAGTATAGCGTGACGTGACTATGTCACCCCGTATAGATTGGGATTAAAATAGTTGTCGGTCGAGTCCAGATGCTCATATCTTATTGGTTCTCTGGCGTATAACACCATTGCTCACAATTCACCATCATATCTGGCAAACCATTTCACCCAACTCAATACCCCTGGTCAAAATCCCCGTTCCTCCTCTCGCCATCCATCTAGATCACTCATGTATCTTCCACCACGCACTGAAGCTCTAAACAAATCAATTGTTATCACCTCTACCCGCATCTTAAATCATTTTCCTTCACCCACCTTCGATCCTCCATTCATACATAAGTTCAAGATCGTATTATTTAATCATCTGTTTGGGCTCGACCAAACAGCCTGGTCTTCGCGGGTCACGAATGAGGGATTAACACTGCGGTCCATCCCTCACCTTGACGAAGCTGTATAGTCGGGTTTTACAATGTTACGCTTCGATATTTATGTATTCTGTCTAGTCCTAATCTCATCATAAGGTATACTCATTGATTTTATTACGGCCTCTTCACTTCTCTTAACATTTTTTAAATATTTAATTGTTATATATTTTAGGCACATGATCATGTTATTTTTGCGAACGTTATAAACATTGTTATCTATTTTTAAGTATTTATTTATTGTGTACGTATTTTATTTTATTTTTATTCCATTGTCTTACCATCTTTGTAATTTTATTTTTATTTAGTTTTAAGATTTTTACTTCTAATATCTGTATTTGTTTGCATATAGTGCCTACGGGATTTCTACCCCATAAAGGCCAAAAATAAACTCAATCAATCAATCTCTCTCTAATTTTTGTGTTTACATGGTTACAAAAAAAATGTTGACAAATAACAAAAATTTGCTTAATTTTTTTCGTTTTTACTCAGCACACTCCCTTAAACCACTGTAAAATAATTATTTACATTATTTTTTACACATTAACACAAAAAATGCTATTATCATTTGATTTTTTCAAATGCCCGGGATGGGTTGAAAAAATACTTTCTTCCTGCTAAAAACTATGTAAACCGTATAATTAGATCTTATACATCCAAAATATGCCTACATGAATATTCATACATGAATAATGAAGGTTTATTAGTTCAGTTAGCCTTAGGATGTTCAAATGTTCATAAAATTATATTTAGAATGATAATTGGGATTGCTGATTACACAGCCCCACAAAAAAGTTGTCAGTCCGAGAAACGAGACCATGGTACTATGTTTTTGGGGTCGCTGAATCCGAATTCAGGGTCAGATTAGCTTCAAATCGTTTTGAAGGTCAACTAATGATCAAATAATCAAATTTATAAAAAGTAAACTAAAAATATAGTATTTTGGAAATTTTTTACGTTCGTTATCACAATAAAAGTAATAACGCTTTAATTTTTATGGGTAGTTTATTAAATTACACATGCTTCAAACAAATTTCAACAAAAACAACAAAGATTAACATTGAATATGACAACCAGTCTTAATTTATCCCCCATGTAATGATTGTTGGGGAGGGGGGAGGAGGGGGGTTTAGTATAAAAATTCCAAAAATATTTTATAGAGGTTTTCGGTAAAAAAAAGTGGTCACAGTAACAGGAATATTGACAAAAACAGTACTATTACTCTAATAAATCTTGATAACATATGTAATATAATACATATAATTTAATGTAATATGTATTTTATTTGATGATACGTTTTATTTTTTTTTATTACATTTAAATAGATTTTTTTACAAATATTTTTCATCATCTCTTATTTCTTAGATGTAAAATGCGTGAGGAAGGTGGTTAAAATATTTAAAATATTATTTTTCTTTCATTTTATTTTGGTAATACCAAATGTAATATTAGAATAACTTTTATAATTAATTTTCAATTTTTTATTATTGTAATTGTATAATATCATTTATATTTTTTGGTTGCAATTAATAAATTTTTTTTTATAAAAGATTTTTGAAAATAAAACAAAATTAATAAAATATGAAATTAGATTTTATAGCCACAATTTAAATCTGAAAAAATTTTTATAAATTCAATTATTATGTATAAGTATTTATTTGAAAAAATAATTGAATACATGCAATGCATTAGCTGAGTTTGGTAATTGTGTATGAAATTTTAAATTCTTTATCTCCTTTCCATAAAACATCATGAAGAAGCATGAAATATATGTAAAATGGTCAAAGAATAATTTTATATTCTAAGGTTTGTTGTTGAAAATATTATTCTGGTAGAAAAATAACACATTTGTTACTAGTTTCATGTAGCTTCTTACAGGATAAGTGTGGAAATATTGTAAGTAATGATATATGTGTTATTACATATTGAAAATAAAAATTAAGATTCCTTACTCCAGTGTAAGTTTTGTCATGTCGATTATTTTTAATTTTTTTTAATTGAGTCAGTATTATATAGAAATATGTTCAGTATCTTTAAACTCTTGTGTAATTGACTAAGATTAAATAAATATATACAATGTTGCAAATATAATACACTGTTATTTTTATTTTATTGATTAAAAAAATTGTTTAGAACTGAATACTAGGTTAATTAATTACATATTATATTATATTTTACATTTTCAGGAACGACCGTCATACGGATGGGTCTTATATTTTTGTCATTGAAAAAAGTGTTGTTCCACGAATATCTCAAAAAGTTATTACCCGATTTGGCTGAAATTTTGAGGGTAGTTTTCTCTACTTATAAGAAGGTGCTGGTTCTATTTCCAGCCTCAACGGTGAAGCCATATTAAAGTTATAACAAAGTTTGCATGTTTTTAAATAACGGATTTTTTCATTTTTTGTACAATATCTCGGAATTGACACCTTCTACGAAAAAAAATATAAAGACATAAAATGTTCATATTAAAAAGACGCAGCTTTTTCCCATTCAACATAGTATGTTTTTTCCACTATTTTTGGCGCTGGAGACTCGCAAAGACGCAAACATCATAAAATTGAAAAATTAAAAAATGGTTGTTCCACAAATATCTCAAAAATATCTCGAACTATCTATTTTTTCTCTGAAGTTTGAATTTTTGGTTAAAACCGTTTGCTTCTTGTGCCTTCATATTATTCAGTACATTTGATGACATTGATTTTCGATATATCTTTATCACTTTGTCTCCTAATCTATAAATCAAATTTACTAATTCTTTTATTATAAAATTACAGATACATTATAAAAAACAAACGAAAATGAAAACTACCTCGTGGTTAGAATAATTCTGGTACATGCCTTTGTAATTAGGCATTTGTTTATTCAGGAAATGAATCGCCAGATAACGAATACTTTGACTGAAAGGATGACGGCTGTTGTTGTTCGAGCGACGTTGTTGGTAAAGTTAACTCTACATTATTATGTCTAGTACAAACAGTATTACTTAATGACGCAAATGGCCGCGTTGGTAATAGAGGTGGTAGCTGCTGCGATTGCTGTAGACCGGGACCACTGTTCGAACTCAACGATAGTAATAATTGTAGTGATGTCAAAGCACCCTGTTAAATTATAATGACCAAATTTTAAAAATTAGTAATGCAGAAAATTTTATCTACATGTGTTCTTAAAGTGTTCCATCATCGTTGAATTACCACTCGTAAGCTCATTCACTTTTTCGTAGTCTTGACAACTTCTTCAGATTTACCCATAGTGTCCGAATCGTGTCTATTTTTCGATTAGGCTTGTTGAAGATGGTTCGATGACAATGATGTCTTCTGAGGTGACAGAGTGTGCAAGAGCCGATGGAGCCCATTCTATTGCAATATTGCGAGAGGTTTACGTTCCATTTTTGAGCTTGATGAGGTTGAGTTTGCAACGTAGACGCTGTAGAATTATTTGCAGTCGGCAGTGTTACTATATTCGATCCATCTGGTGATCGGCGTATACTTTTTCCGATAATGAAGCTTCAATACCGCTTGCGCTTTCCAATACGCTTCTGTTGCGGCGATTAGCAGCTAGTGATCTCGAGAAATCATTTAATTTAAGGCTAAAATTTATAAAGTATACAATTATGTTTATTTAATGATAATTTGGATAATCAAGATTTGAAATTTCGCAAATTAAAACGATTCTTTCATTTAAAGTTTACTTAAAAAATATCCAATCTTAACATAAAATCAATAATTTCCAATAAATTATAGAAAATTTTTTAAAAACTTAATTCACCTCTACTTCTCTAAAATCTTCGATAGTTTTAAATTTATGGAAATATTCTTATAATTTAGTGTCAACAAGAAGTTGATCTAAGTACTTATAATACTTAAAAAACGCCCAGAATTTTTCCAGTCCATAAACTCGATCTAAATATAATTAATTTAAATCTTATTTACCTATGTTTTATTTACAAAAATGATTTTAATCTTTACAGCAATATTTTTTTATTTAATTTTTTTTAATAATATAATTCAATGTAACAATTTCAAAATATAAATTTTATTTGTACCATAAAATACAATTTCTATCTAAAAATCCTGAATATATATCTTATGTAGATAAATGCACTTACCACTTTTATAATTTTTCGCTGTTTCCACTTGAAAATCTTTATAAAGTTGTGGTCTGAATCTTTGTTCTAAACCGTAATTATAAAAAATTCAAAACAGACACTTAAACCCATAACAATATCCTTCATATCCTTCACATACATCTCCTTAAGCTATTGTCCTAAACTCTTCATACATAGTGCAATTGAAATTCTTTAAGAAAAATGACCAAAATTGAAACAGTGTGTTCACCTCTTTCTCCTTACCAAGTTTTTTACGCTCTGAAATAAAAAGATATTCCATGAATTCTAAAGTGAATGATGACTTTTTATATAAAATTTATAAATAATGAATACAACAACGTGATTTATGTCAACATGATTTTAAAACGTATTGTAATAATCATCATCACATCAAGAATTTATAACTTAGTTACAAAAAGTAAATTCAAGGTTTTTTAATATCTTACCATTTAAACAACGTGAATGATATTTATGATACACTTGTTGAGTGAAACCGTTTACTTTAAAAAACGAATGACTAGGATTAATCGCTAATCTTATTGCTTTATACTAGTCCCGTAGACTAGGTATATTATTTTAGTTCGCGATATTTTCCCCCCTCTCTCTACAAGTCGAACGTTTACCGACTTGTAATAAAAGCGTAGACCTCGACGACAATCAGATTTTGTTTATTATTTATCTTTATTTATTTATTGTAATAAATTCATATTATTATTAGAATTCAATCCGGTGTTTGATTAATTGAATTTAACCCACGCACGATTCCTTCCGTAATCCTAAGAGCTCGTATATTTCTGGTTGACAAGTGCTCGACGCGATGTCCCTGTTTCGCGGTCAATTTCAGATTTGATTCTTTACCTGGTTGTTATCTGAAACAGTAACTCGATTTCAGACTAACATTTAACAGATTTGGTAGAGCGGACAGCTAACCGTTGCCGCATCGCGGGAATAATTTGTTTATTTAAATACGGTAAGTTTAACCGTACCGCTGAGCAGCCGCGATATTAAAATAAACATCCGTGCGGCAACCAAACTGTTACATGGCGCCCAAAGTAAATTAATAGATTGGGTTATTTGACGCCCAACATTAATTTCTAGATTGCGCCTACGAGGCGCACAAAGTATATTTTTAGATTGCGTTTTTTTGTGATACGAGCTGCGCTTACATAGGTGCCCGAATAAACTAGGATTTTATTATAAACGGTAGTGAATCTAATCTAATATAATTGATTTTTGTTGTTATCAATCTATTTTAAATTTAATTTTTTTAAGTACGTGTGGATTTTACGTGTAATTTTTTATTATATACTAGTTACGTTAATTAGTATATTTGTTATTACCTGCAGTTACGTTAATCGGTTTGCGATTAATTCTAATCTTTAAATTATTGTATTTAGACAATCATTTATAAGTTTGAACCGGATTTTCTTTTATTGTTGTTTAGTTTGGTTAAAAGAAATACAAAGTCGGTAATAATAAATTTTTTTTAATTAATTACACGTAAATAATAGTAAAATTGAATTTGAAATTAAAATATAGATCGATTCGCCTTGAGGTCCGCAATTTACAAACCGTTTTAGTCCGTTATTACCGTTTTATAAAACATTGGTCTCTACTAAACAATGCATCTGATTTTTCCCGGATGTTTAAATCGATGTGAAACGCAGAATATTGCTTCGATAGTCTACGGGGACCGTTCCCACGATAGCCGTAAATCTTGCACGGTCCCCGTAGACCAACCGCAGTAGAAAATTATAAATATTTCACATTTATTAATTCTTTTCTCGCAGATTTTTTGTAATTCGGGTTTGTGTGTATCTTTTTACTAAAATAATTGAAATATTAGGCATTAAATCGATATGAAACGCAGAATATTGCTTCGATAGTCTACGAGGACCGTGCACACGATTTCCGTAAATCTTGCACGGTCCCCGTAGACCTACCGCAGTAGAAAATTATAAATATTACACATTTATTAATTCTTTTCTCTCAGATTTTTTGTTTTGTAATTCGGGTTTGTGTGTATCTTTTTACTAAAATAATTGAAAATCGGCTATTAGATGACAAGAAATTCGCCCAAACCGAGATTTATTATTTAATAAAATTTAGAAGAATTGCTAATTCTGTCGCAAAAATATTTTCGGTGTGAAAATACCGTTTTGTAGAATATCGGTCTCTACTAAACAGTGCATCTAATTTTTCCCGGATTTTAAATCGATATGAAACGCAGAATATTGCTTCGATAGTCTACGAGGACCGTGCACACGATTTCCGTAAATCTTGCACGGTCCCCGTAGACCTACCGCAGTAGAAAATTATAAATATTACACATTTATTAATTCTTTTCTCTCAGATTTTTTGTAATTCGGGTTTGTGTGTATCTTTTTACTAAAATAATTGAAAATTAGCTATTAGATGACAAGTAATTCACCCAAACAGAGATTTATTATTTAGTAAAATTTAGAGGAATTGCTATCTGTCGCAAAAATATTTTCGGTCTTAAAATTCGTTTTATAGAATATCGGTCTCTACTACCCTAGTAGAAATTTAAAACTAAGAACTAGGAATTAAAAATTGGTAGTTAATACCTTGTGATGAAACGCTTTTTCTCCCATTTTACTAGCATTTAATAGAATGACCATAACCTCAAAATATTTAAATATTCTTTCCAGCTTTCCGGAAAGAGTAAACTTCAAAATTCCTATAGTTTCGGATGGGTTTTTAACGTTTTCGTCTGATTAACAACTAATTTCTGTTGTATTCCCAGTATTTACGAAGATAAACGCTGTTTTATTCGATTTTTCACTTGTCCATTTTTAATAGATATTTAATAGGACATAACTAGACTCAACTGTAATCTATATTTACAAGCTCAAAAATGGGAGAAAAATAGGATTTTACTTTAATAAATGGTCATAAAATGTGAGAAAAAGCGTTTCATCGATAGGAGAAAAATGGGCACATTTTTCGCCTATTTTTTGCCCATTCTATTCAAACAGTCTATTTAATACTTATTTAATGGAATATGATTTCTACCAGGGTAAACAGTGCATCTAATTTTTCCATGATTTTTAAATCGATACGGAACGCAGAATATTGCTTCGCTAGTCTACGGGGTCCGTGCGCACGATAGCCGTAAATCTTGCACGGTCCCCGTAGATCTACCACACTAGACAATTATCAATATTTCAGATTTATTAATTCTTTTCTCGCAGATTTTTTGTAATTCGGGTTTGTGTGTATCTTTTTACTAATATAATTAAAAATCGGCTAGTAGATGACAAGAAATTCACACAAACAGAGATTTATTATTTAGGAAAATTTAGAAGAATTGCTAATTCTGTCGCAAAAATATTTTCGGTGTTAAAATACCGTTTTATAGAATATTGGTCTCTACTAAACAATGCATCTGATTTTTCCCGGATTTTTAAATCGATACGGAACGCAGAATATTGCTTCGCTAGTCAGAGGGGCCGTGCGCACGATAGCCGTAAAATTTGCACGGTCCCCGTAGATCTACCACAGTAGAAAATTAATAATATTTCAGATTTATTAATTCTTTTCTCGCAGATTTCTTGTAATTCGGGTTTGTGTGTATCTTTTTACTAATATAATTGAAAATCAGCTAGTAGATGACAAGAAATTCACACAAACAGAGATTTATTATTTAGGAAAATTTAGAAGAATTGCTAATTCTATCGCAAAAATATTTTCGGTGTTAAAATTCGTTTTATAGAATATTGGTCTCTACTAAACAATGCATCTGATTTTTCCCGGATTTTTAAATCGATATGAAACGCAGAATATTGCTTCACTAGTCTACGGGGACCGTGCGCACGATAGCCGTAAATCTTGCACGGTCCCCGTAGATCTACCACAGTAGAAAATTATAAATATTTCACATTTATTAATTCTTTTCTCGCAGATTTTTTTTAATTCGGGTTTGTGTGTATCTTTTTACTAATATAATTGAAAATCGGCTAGTAGATGACAAGAAATTCGCCCAACAGAGATTTATTATTTAGTTAAATTTAGAAGAATTGCTGATTCTGTCGCAAAAATATTTTCGTTGTTAAAATACCGTTCTATAGAATATTGGTCTCTACTATACAATGCATCTGATTTTTCCCGGATTTTTAAATCGACACGGAACGCAGAATATTGCTTCGCTATTCAGAGGCGCCGTGCGCACGATTTCCGTAAATCTTGCACGGTCCCCGTAGACCTACCGCAGTAGAAAATTATAAATATTACACATTTATTAATTCTTGTCTCTCAGATTTTTTGTAATTCGGGTTTGTGTGTATCTTTTTACTAAAATAATTGAAAATTAGCTATTAGATGACAAGTAATTCACCCAAACAGAGATTTATTATTTAGTAAAATTTAGAAGAATTGCTATCTCTGTCGCAAAAATATTTTCGGTGTGAATATACCGTTTTGTAGAATATCGGTATTTACTAAACAGTGCGTTTCATTTTTCCCGGATTTTAAATCGATATGAAACGCAGAATATTGCTTCGATAGTCTACGAGGACCGTGCACACGATTTCCGTAAATCTTGCACGGTCCCCGTAGACCTACCGCAGTAGAAAATTATAAATATTACACATTTATTAATTCTTTTCTCTCAGATTTTTTGTAATTCGGGTTTGTGTGTATCTTTTTACTAAAATAATTGAAAATTAGCTATTAGATGACAAGTAATTCACCCAAACAGAGATTTATTATTTAGTAAAATTTAGAGGAATTGCTATCTGTCGCAAAAATATTTTCGGTCTTAAAATTCGTTTTATAGAATATCGGTCTCTACTACCCTAGTAGAAATTTAAAACTAAGAACTAGGAATTAAAAATTGGTAGTTAATACCTTGTGATGAAACGCTTTTTCTCCCATTTTACTAGCATTTAATAGAATGACCATAACCTCAAAATATTTAAATATTCTTTCCAGCTTTCCGGAAAGAGTAAACTTCAAAATTCCTATAGTTTCGGATGGGTTTTTAACGTTTTCGTCTGATTAACAACTAATTTCTGTTGTATTCCCAGTATTTACGAAGATAAACGCTGTTTTATTCGATTTTTCACTTGTCCATTTTTAATAGATATTTAATAGGACATAACTAGACTCAACTGTAATCTATATTTACAAGCTCAAAAATGGGAGAAAAATAGGATTTTACTTTAATAAATGGTCATAAAATGTGAGAAAAAGCGTTTCATCGATAGGAGAAAAATGGGCACATTTTTCGCCTATTTTTTGCCCATTCTATTCAAACAGTCTATTTAATACTTATTTAATGGAATATGATTTCTACCAGGGTAAACAGTGCATCTAATTTTTCCATGATTTTTAAATCGATACGGAACGCAGAATATTGCTTCGCTAGTCTACGGGGTCCGTGCGCACGATAGCCGTAAATCTTGCACGGTCCCCGTAGATCTACCACACTAGACAATTATCAATATTTCAGATTTATTAATTCTTTTCTCGCAGATTTTTTGTAATTCGGGTTTGTGTGTATCTTTTTACTAATATAATTAAAAATCGGCTAGTAGATGACAAGAAATTCACACAAATAGAGATTTATTATTTAGGAAAATTTAGAAGAATTGCTAATTCTGTCGCAAAAATATTTTCGGTGTTAAAATACCGTTTTATAGAATATTGGTCTCTACTAAACAATGCATCTGATTTTTCCCGGATTTTTAAATCGATACGGAACGCAGAATATTGCTTCGCTAGTCAGAGGGGCCGTGCGCACGATAGCCGTAAAATTTGCACGGTCCCCGTAGATCTACCACAGTAGAAAATTAATAATATTTCAGATTTATTAATTCTTTTCTCGCAGATTTCTTGTAATTCGGGTTTGTGTGTATCTTTTTACTAATATAATTGAAAATCAGCTAGTAGATGACAAGAAATTCACACAAACAGAGATTTATTATTTAGGAAAATTTAGAAGAATTGCTAATTCTATCGCAAAAATATTTTCGGTGTTAAAATTCGTTTTATAGAATATTGGTCTCTACTAAACAATGCATCTGATTTTTCCCGGATTTTTAAATCGATATGAAACGCAGAATATTGCTTCACTAGTCTACGGGGACCGTGCGCACGATAGCCGTAAATCTTGCACGGTCCCCGTAGATCTACCACAGTAGAAAATTATCAATATTTCAGATTTATTAATTCTATTCTCGCAGATTTTTTTTAATTCGGGTTTGTGTGTATCTTTTTACTAATATAATTGAAAATCGGCTAGTAAATGACAAGAAATTCGCCCAACAGAGATTTATTATTTAGTTAAATTTAGAAGAATTGCTGATTCTGTCGCAAAAATATTTTCGTTGTTAAAATACCGTTCTATAGAATATTGGTCTCTACTAAACAATGCATCTGATTTTTCCCGGATTTTTAAATCGATACGGAACGCAGAATATTGCTTCGCTAGTCAGAGGGGCCGTGCGCACGATAGCCGTAAATCTTGCACGGTCCAAGTAGATCTACCGCAGTAGAAAATTATAAATATTTCACATTTATTAATTCTTTTCTCGCAGATTTTTTGTAATTCGGGTTTGTGTGTATCTTTTTACTAAAATAATTGAAAATCGGCTATTAGATGACAAGAAATTCGCCCAAACCGAGATTTATTATTTAATAAAATTTAGAAGAATTGCTAATTCTGTCGCAAAAATATTTTCGGTGTGAAAATACCGTTTTGTAGAATATCGGTCTCTACTAAACAGTGCATCTAATTTTTCCCGGATTTTAAATCGATATGAAACGCAGAATATTGCTTCGATAGTCTACGAGGACCGTGCACACGATTTCCGTAAATCTTGCACGGTCCCCGTAGACTTACCGCAGTAGAAAATTATAAATATTACACATTTATTAATTCTTTTCTCTCAGATTTTTTGTAATTCGGGTTTGTGTGTATCTTTTTACTAAAATAATTGAAAATTAGCTATTAGATGACAAGTAATTCACCCAAACAGAGATTTATTATTTAGTAAAATTTAGAGGAATTGCTATCTGTCGCAAAAATATTTTCGGTCTTAAAATTCGTTTTATAGAATATCGGTCTCTACTACCCTAGTAGAAATTTAAAACTAAGAACTAGGAATTAAAAATTGGTAGTTAATACCTTGTGATGAAACGCTTTTTCTCCCATTTTACTAGCATTTAATAGAATGACCATAACCTCAAAATATTTAAATATTCTTTCCAGCTTTCCGGAAAGAGTAAACTTCAAAATTCCTATAGTTTCGGATGGGTTTTTAACGTTTTCGTCTGATTAACAACTAATTTCTGTTGTATTCCCAGTATTTACGAAGATAAACGCTGTTTTATTCGATTTTTCACTTGTCCATTTTTAATAGATATTTAATAGGACATAACTAGACTCAACTGTAATCTATATTTACAAGCTCAAAAATGGGAGAAAAATAGGATTTTACTTTAATAAATGGTCATAAAATGTGAGAAAAAGCGTTTCATCGATAGGAGAAAAATGGGCACATTTTTCGCCTATTTTTTGCCCATTCTATTCAAACAGTCTATTTAATACTTATTTAATGGAATATGATTTCTACCAGGGTAAACAGTGCATCTAATTTTTCCATGATTTTTAAATCGATACGGAACGCAGAATATTGCTTCGCTAGTCTACGGGGTCCGTGCGCACGATAGCCGTAAATCTTGCACGGTCCCCGTAGATCTACCACACTAGACAATTATCAATATTTCAGATTTATTAATTCTTTTCTCGCAGATTTTTTGTAATTCGGGTTTGTGTGTATCTTTTTACTAATATAATTAAAAATCGGCTAGTAGATGACAAGAAATTCACACAAACAGAGATTTATTATTTAGGAAAATTTAGAAGAATTGCTAATTCTGTCGCAAAAATATTTTCGGTGTTAAAATACCGTTTTATAGAATATTGGTCTCTACTAAACAATGCATCTGATTTTTCCCGGATTTTTAAATCGATACGGAACGCAGAATATTGCTTCGCTAGTCAGAGGGGCCGTGCGCACGATAGCCGTAAAATTTGCACGGTCCCCGTAGATCTACCACAGTAGAAAATTAATAATATTTCAAATTTATTAATTCTTTTCTCGCAGATTTCTTGTAATTCGGGTTTGTGTGTATCTTTTTACTAATATAATTGAAAATCAGCTAGTAGATGACAAGAAATTCACACAAACAGAGATTTATTATTTAGGAAAATTTAGAAGAATTGCTAATTCTATCGCAAAAATATTTTCGGTGTTAAAATTCGTTTTATAGAATATTGGTCTCTACTAAACAATGCATCTGATTTTTCCCGGATTTTTAAATCGATATGAAACGCAGAATATTGCTTCACTAGTCTACGGGGACCGTGCGCACGATAGCCGTAAATCTTGCACGGTCCCCGTAGATCTACCACAGTAGAAAATTATCAATATTTCAGATTTATTAATTCTATTCTCGCAGATTTTTTTTAATTCGGGTTTGTGTGTATCTTTTTACTAATATAATTGAAAATCGGCTAGTAGATGACAAGAAATTCGCCCAACAGAGATTTATTATTTAGTTAAATTTAGAAGAATTGCTGATTCTGTCGCAAAAATATTTTCGTTGTTAAAATACCGTTCTATAGAATATTGGTCTCTACTAAACAATGCATCTGATTTTTCCCGGATTTTTAAATCGATACGGAACGCAGAATATTGCTTCGCTAGTCAGAGGGGCCGTGCGCACGATAGCCGTAAATCTTGCACGGTCCAAGTAGATCTACCGCAGTAGAAAATTATAAATATTTCACATTTATTAATTCTTTTCTCGCAGATTTTTTGTAATTCGGGTTTGTGTGTATCTTTTTACTAAAATAATTGAAAATCGGCTATTAGATGACAAGAAATTCGCCCAAACCGAGATTTATTATTTAATAAAATTTAGAAGAATTGCTAATTCTGTCGCAAAAATATTTTCGGTGTGAAAATACCGTTTTGTAGAATATCGGTCTCTACTAAACAGTGCATCTAATTTTTCCAGGATTTTTAAATCGATACGGAACGCAGAATATTGCTTCGCTAGTCTACGGGGACCGTGCGCACGATAGCCGTAAATCTTGCACGGTCCCCGTAGATCTACCACAGTAGAAAATTATCAATATTTCAGATTTATTAATTCTATTCTCGCAGATTTTTTTTAATTCGGGTTTGTGTGTATCTTTTTACTAATATAATTGAAAATCGGCTAGTAGATGACAAGAAATTCGCCCAACAGAGATTTATTATTTAGTTAAATTTAGAAGAATTGCTAATTCTGTCGCAAAAATATTTTCGTTGTTAAAATACCGTTCTATAGAATATTGGTCTCTACTAAACAATGCATCTGATTTTTCCCGGATTTTTAAATCGATACGGAACGCAGAATATTGCTTCGCTAGTCTACGGGGATCGTGCGCACGATAGCCGTAAATCTTGCACGGTCCCCGTAGATCTACCACAGTACAAAATTATAAATATGTCACATTTATTAATTCTTGTCCCGCAGATTTTTTGTAATTCGGGTTTGTGTATATCTTTTTACTAAAATAATTGAAAATTCGCTAGTAGATGACAAGTAATTCACCCAAACAGAGATTTATTATTTAGTAAAATTTAGAAGAATTGCTAATTCTGTCGCAAAAATATTTTCGGTGTTAAAATACCGTTTTATAGAATATTGGTCTCTACTAAACAATGCATCTGATTTTTCCCGGATTTTTAAATCGATACGGAACGCAGAATATTGATTCGCTAGTCTACGGGGACCGTGCGCACGATAGCCGTAAATCTTGCACGGTCCCCGTAGATCTTCCACAGTAGAAAATTATCAATATTTCAGATTTATTAATTCTTTTCTCGCAGATTTTTTGTAATTCGGGTTTGTGTGTATCTTTTTACTAATATAATTGAAAATCTGCTATTAGATGACAAGAAATTCACACAAACAAAGATTTATTATTTAGTAAAATTTAGAAGAATTGCTAATTCTGTCGCAAAAATATTTTCGGTATTAAAATACCGTTATGTAGATTATCGGTCTTTACTAAACAGTGCGTTTCATTTTCCCCAGATTTTAAATCGATATGAAACGCAGAATATTGCTTTGATAGTCTACGAGGACCATTTGCACGATTACCGTAAATCTTGCACGGTCCCCGTAGACCTACCGCAGTCGAAAATTATAAATATTTCACATTTATTAATTCTTTTCTCGCAGATTTTTTGTAATTCGGATTTGTGTGTATCTTTTTACTCAAATAATTGAAAATTCACTAGTAGATGACAAATAATTCACCCAAACACAGATTTATTATTTAGTAAAATTTAGAATAATTGCTAATTCTGTCGCAAAAATATTTTCGGTATTAAAATACCGTTATGTAGAATATTGGTCTCTACTAAACAATGCATCTGATTTTTCCCGGATTTTTAAATCGATACGGAACGCAGAATATTGCTTCGCTAGTCTACGGGGACCGTGCGCACGATAGCCGTAAATCTTGCACGGTCCCCGTAGATCTACCACAGTAGAAAATTATCAATATTTCACATTTATTAATTCTTGTCTCTCAGATTTTTTGTAATTCGGGTTTGTGTGTATCTTTTTACTAAAATAATTGAAAATTAGCTATTAGATGACAAGTAATTCACCCAAACAGAGATTTATTATTTAGTAAAATTTAGAAGAATTGCTATCTCTGTCGCAAAAATATTTTCGGTGTGAAAATACCGTTTTGTAGAATATCGGTATTTACTAAACAGTGCGTTTCATTTTTCCCGGATTTTAAATCGATATGAAACGCAGAATATTGCTTCGATAGTCTACGAGGACCGTGCACACGATTTCCGTAAATCTTGCACGGTCCCCGTAGACCTACCGCAGTAGAAAATTATAAATATTACACATTTATTAATTCTTTTCTCTCAGATTTTTTGTAATTCGGGTTTGTGTGTATCTTTTTACTAAAATAATTGAAAATTAACTATTAGATGACAAGTAATTCACCCAAACAGAGATTTATTATTTAGTAAAATTTAGAGGAATTGCTATCTGTCGCAAAAATATTTTCGGTCGTAAAATTCGTTTTATAGAATATCGGTCTCTACTAAACAGTGCATTTAATTTTTCCATGATTTTTAAATCGATACGGAACGCAGAATATTGCTTCGCTAGTCTACGGGGTCCGTGCGCACGATAGCCGTAAATCTTGCACGGTCCCCGTAGATCTACCACACTAGACAATTATCAATATTTCAGATTTATTAATTCTTTTCTCGCAGATTTTTTGTAATTCGGGTTTGTGTGTATCTTTTTACTAATATAATTGAAAATCGGCTAGTAGATGATAAGAAATTCACACAAACAGAGATTTATTATTTAGTAAAATTTAGAAGAATAGCCAATTCTGTCGCAAAAATATTTTCGGTGTGAAAATACCGTTTTGTAGAATATCAGTCTTTACTAAACAGTGCGTTTCATTTTTCCCGGATTTTAAATCGATATGAAACGCAGAATATTGCTTTGATAGTCTACGAGGACCATTTGCACGATTACCGTAAATCTTGCACGGTCCCCGTAGACCTACCGCAGTCGAAAATTATAAATATTTCACATTTATTAATTCTTTTCTCGCAGATTTTTTGTAATTCGGATTTGTGTGTATCTTTTTACTCAAATAATTGAAAATTCACTAGTAGATGACAAATAATTCACCCAAACACAGATTTATTATTTAGTAAAATTTAGAATAATTGCTAACTCTGTCGCAAAAGTATTTTCGGTCTTAAAATACCGTTTTATAGAATATCGGTCTCTACTAAACAGTGTATCTAATATTTCCAGGATTTTTAAATCGATACGGAACGCAGAATATTGCTTCGCTAGTCTACGGGGACCGTGCGCACAATAGCCGTAAATCTTGCACGGTCCCCGTAGATCTACCACAGTAGAAAATTATCAATATTTCAGATTTATTAATTCTTTTCTCGCAGATTTTTTTTAATTCGGGTTTGTGTGTATCTTTTTACTAAAATAATTGAAAATTAGCTATTAGATGACAAGTAATTCACCCAAACAGAGATTTATTATTTAGTAAAATTTAGAGGAATTGCTATCTGTCGCAAAAATATTTTCGGTCGTAAAATTCGTTTTATAGAATATCGGTCTCTACTAAACAGTGCATCTAATTTTTCCAGGATTTTTAAATCGATACGGAACGCAGAATATTGCTTCGCTAGTCAGAGGGGCCGTGCGCACGATAGCCGTAAAATTTGCACGGTCCCCGTAGATCTACCACAGTAGAAAATTATTAATATTTCAGATTTATTAATTCTTTTCTCGCAGATTTCTTGTAATTCGGGTTTGTGTGTATCTTTTTACTAATATAATTGAAAATCGGCTAGTAGATGACAAGAAATTCACACAAACAGAGATTTATTATTTAGGAAAATTTAGAAGAATTGCTAATTCTGTCGCAAAAATATTTTCGGTGTTAAAATACCGTTTTATAGAATATTGGTCTCTACTAAACAATGCATCTGATTTTTCCCGGATTTTTAAATCGATACGGAACGCAGAATATTGCTTCGCTAGTCAGAGGGGCCGTGCGCACGATAGCCGTAAAATTTGCACGGTCCCCGTAGATCTACCACAGTAGAAAATTAATAATATTTCAGATTTATTAATTCTTTTCTCGCAGATTTTTTGTAATTCGGGTTTGTGTGTATCTTTTTACTAATATAATTGAAAATCGGCTATTAGATGACAAGAAATTCACACAAACAAAGATTTATTATTTAGTAAAATTTAGAAGAATAGCTAATTCTGTCGCGAAAATATTTTCGGTATTAAAATACCGTTTTGTAGAATATCGGTCTTTACTAAACAGTGCGTTTCATTTTTCCCGGATTTTTAAATCGATACGGAACGCAGAATATTGCTTCGCTAGTCTACGGGGACCGTGCGCACGATAGCCGTAAATCTTGCACGGTCCCCGTAGATCTACCACAGTACAAAATTATAAATATGTCACATTTATTAATTCTTGTCCCGCAGATTTTTTGTAATTCGGGTTTGTGTATATCTGTTTACTAAAATAATTGAAAATTCGCTAGTAGATGACAAGTAATTCACCCAAACAGAGATTTATTATTTAGTAAAATTTAGAAGAATTGCTAATTCTGTCGCAAAAATATTTTCGGTGTTAAAATACCGTTTTATAGAATATTGGTCTCTACTAAACAATGCATCTGATTTTTCCCGGATTTTTAAATCGATACGGAACGCAGAATATTGCTTCGCTAGTCTACGGGGACCGTGCGCACGATAGCCGTAAATCTTGCACGGTCCCCGTAGATCTACCACAGTACAAAATTATCAATATTTCATAATTATTAATTCTTTTCTCGCAGATGTTTTGTAATTCGGGTTTATGTGTATCTTTTTACTAATATAATTGAAAATCGGCTAGTAGATGACAAGTAATTCACCCAAACAGAGATTTATTATTTAGTAAAATTTAGAAGAATTGCTAACACTGTCGCAAAAATATTTTCGGTCTTAAAATACCGTTTTATAGAATATCGGTCTCTACTAAATAGTGCATCTGATTTTTCCCGGATTTTTAAATCGATACGGAACGCAGAATATTGCTTCGCTAGTCAGAGGGGCCGTGCGCACGATAGCCGTAAATCTTGCACGGTCCCCGTATACCTACCGCAGTAGAAAATTATAAATATTTCACATTTATTAATTCTTTTCTCGCAGATTTTTTTTAATTCGGGTTTGTGTATATCTTTTTACTAATATAATTGAAAATCGGCTAGTTGATGACAAGAAATTCGTCCAACAGAGATTTATTATTTAGTTAAATTTAGAAGAATTGCTAATTCTGTCGCAAAAATATTTTCGTTGTTAAAATACCGTTCTATAGAATATTGGTCTCTACTAAACAATGCATCTGATTTTTCCCGGATTTTTAAATCGATACGGAACGCAGAATATTGCTTCGCTAGTCAGAGGGGCCGTGCGCACGATAGCCGTAAATCTTGCACGGTCCCCGTAGACCTACCGCAGTAGAAAATTATAAATATTTCACATTTATTAATTCTTTTCTCGCAGATTTTTTGTAATTCGGGTTTGTGTGTATCTTTTTACTAAAATAATTGAAAATCGGCTATTAGATGACAAGAAATTCGCCCAAACCGAGATTTATTATTTAATAAAATTTAGAAGAATTGCTAACACTGTCGCAAAAATATTTTCGGTCTTAAAATACCGATTTATAGAATATCGGTCTCTACTAAATAGTGCATCTAATTTTTCCAGGATTTTTAAATCGATACGGAACGCAGAATATTGCTTCGCTAGTCAGAGGGGCCGTGCGCACGATAGCCGTAAATATTGCACGGTCCCCGTATACCTACCGCAGTAGAAAATTATAAATATTTCACATTTATTAATTCTTTTCTCGCAGATTTTTTTTAATTCGGGTTTGTGTGTATCTTTTTACTAATATAATTGAAAATCGGCTAGTTGATGACAAGAAATTCGTCCAACAGAGATTTATTATTTAGTTAAATTTAGAAGAATTGCTAATTCTGTCGCAAAAATATTTTCGTTGTTAAAATACCGTTCTATAGAATATTGGTCTCTACTAAACAATGCATCTAATTTTTCCCGGATTTTTAAATCGATACGGAACGCAGAATATTGCTTCGCTAGTCAGAGGGGCCGTGCGCACGATAGCCGTAAATCTTGCACGGTCCCCGTAGACCTACCGCAGTAGAAAATTATAAATATTTCACATTTATTAATTCTTTTCTCGCAGATTTTTTGTAATTCGGGTTTGTGTGTATCTTTTTACTAAAATAATTGAAAATCGGCTATTAGATGACAAGAAATTCGCCCAAACCGAGATTTATTATTTAGTAAAATTTAGAAGAATTGCTAATTCTGTCGCAAAAATATTTTCGGTGTGAAAATACCGTTTTGTAGAATATAGGTCTCTATTAAACAGTGCATCTAATTTTTCCAGGATTTTTAAATCGATACGGAACCCAGAATATTGCTTCGCTAGTCTACGGGGACCGTGCGCACGATAGCCGTAAATCTTGCACGGTCCCCGTAGATCTTCCACAGTAGAAAATTATCAATATTTCAGATTTATTAATTCTTTTCTCGCAGATTTTTTGTAATTCGGGTTTGTGTGTATCTTTTTACTAATATAATTGAAAATCGGCTATTAGATGACAAGTAATTCACACAAACAAAGATTTATTATTTAGTAAAATTTAGAAGAATAGCCAATTCTGTCGCGAAAATATTTTCGGTATTAAAATACCGTTTTGTAGAATATCGGTCTTTACTAAACAGTGCGTTTCATTTTTCCCGGATTTTTAAATCGATATAAAACGCAGAATATTGCTTCGCTAGTCTACGGGGACCGTGCGCACGATAGCCGTAAATCTTGCACGGTCCCCGTAGATCTACCACAGTAGAAAATTATCAATATTTCAGAATTATTAATTCTTTTCTCGCAGATGTTTTGTAATTCGGGTTTATGTGTATCTTTTTACTAATATAATTGAAAATCGGCTAGTAGATGACAAGTAATTCACCCAAACAGAGATTTATTATTTAGTAAAATTTAGAAGAATTGCTAACACTGTCGCAAAAATATTTTCGGTCTTAAAATACCGATTTATAGAATATCGGTCTCTACTAAATAGTGCATTTGATTTTTCCCGGATTTTTAAATCGATATGAAACGCAGAATATTGCTTGGATAGTCTTTGGGGACCGTGCGCTCGATAGCCGTAAATCTTGCACGGTCCCCGTAGACCTACCTCAGTCGAAAATTATCAATATTTCCGATTCATTAATTCTTTTCCCGCAGATTTTTTGTATATCGGGTTTGTGTGTATCTTTTTACTAATATAATTGAAAATCGGCTAGTAGATGACAAGAAATTCGCCCAAACAGAGATTTATTATTTAGTAAAATTTAGAAGAATTGCTAATTCTGTCGCAAAAATATTTTCGGTGTTAAAATTCGTTTTATAGAATATTGGTCTCTACTAAACAATGCATCTGATTTTTCCCGGATTTTTAAATCGATATGAAACGCAGAATATTGCTTCACTAGTCTACGGGGACCGTGCGCACGATAGCCGTAAATCTTGCACGGTCCCCGTAGATCTACCACAGTAGAAAATTATCAATATTTCAGATTTATTAATTCTATTCTCGCAGATTTTTTTTAATTCGGGTTTGTGTGTATCTTTTTACTAATATAATTGAAAATCGGCTAGTAGATGACAAGAAATTCGCCCAACAGAGATTTATTATTTAGTTAAATTTAGAAGAATTGCTGATTCTGTCGCAAAAATATTTTCGTTGTTAAAATACCGTTCTATAGAATATTGGTCTCTACTAAACAATGCATCTGATTTTTCCCGGATTTTTAAATCGATACGGAACGCAGAATATTGCTTCGCTAGTCAGAGGGGCCGTGCGCACGATAGCCGTAAATCTTGCACGGTCCAAGTAGATCTACCGCAGTAGAAAATTATAAATATTTCACATTTATTAATTCTTTTCTCGCAGATTTTTTGTAATTCGGGTTTGTGTGTATCTTTTTACTAAAATAATTGAAAATCGGCTATTAGATGACAAGAAATTCGCCCAACAGAGATTTATTATTTAGTTAAATTTAGAAGAATTGCTGATTCTGTCGCAAAAATATTTTCGTTGTTAAAATACCGTTCTATAGAATATTGGTCTCTACTAAACAATGCATCTGATTTTTCCCGGATTTTTAAATCGATACGGAACGCAGAATATTGCTTCGCTAGTCAGAGGGGCCGTGCGCACGATAGCCGTAAATCTTGCACGGTCCAAGTAGATCTACCGCAGTAGAAAATTATAAATATTACACATTTATTAATTCTTTTCTCTCAGATTTTTTGTAATTCGGGTTTGTGTGTATCTTTTTACTAAAATAATTGAAAATTAGCTATTAGATGACAAGTAATTCACCCAAACAGAGATTTATTATTTAGTAAAATTTAGAGGAATTGCTATCTGTCGCAAAAATATTTTCGGTCTTAAAATTCGTTTTATAGAATATCGGTCTCTACTACCCTAGTAGAAATTTAAAACTAAGAACTAGGAATTAAAAATTGGTAGTTAATACCTTGTGATGAAACGCTTTTTCTCCCATTTTACTAGCATTTAATAGAATGACCATAACCTCAAAATATTTAAATATTCTTTCCAGCTTTCCGGAAAGAGTAAACTTCAAAATTCCTATAGTTTCGGATGGGTTTTTAACGTTTTCGTCTGATTAACAACTAATTTCTGTTGTATTCCCAGTATTTACGAAGATAAACGCTGTTTTATTCGATTTTTCACTTGTCCATTTTTAATAGATATTTAATAGGACATAACTAGACTCAACTGTAATCTATATTTACAAGCTCAAAAATGGGAGAAAAATAGGATTTTACTTTAATAAATGGTCATAAAATGTGAGAAAAAGCGTTTCATCGATAGGAGAAAAATGGGCACATTTTTCGCCTATTTTTTGCCCATTCTATTCAAACAGTCTATTTAATACTTATTTAATGGAATATGATTTCTATCAGGGTAAACAGTGCATCTAATTTTTCCATGATTTTTAAATCGATACGGAACGCAGAATATTGCTTCGCTAGTCTACGGGGTCCGTGCGCACGATAGCCGTAAATCTTGCACGGTCCCCGTAGATCTACCACACTAGACAATTATCAATATTTCAGATTTATTAATTCTTTTCTCGCAGATTTTTTGTAATTCGGGTTTGTGTGTATCTTTTTACTAATATAATTAAAAATCGGCTAGTAGATGACAAGAAATTCACACAAACAGAGATTTATTATTTAGGAAAATTTAGAAGAATTGCTAATTCTGTCGCAAAAATATTTTCGGTGTTAAAATAC
The DNA here is from genome assembly GCA_026168455.1 of Theocolax elegans. NCBI lineage: Eukaryota > Metazoa > Arthropoda > Insecta > Hymenoptera > Cerocephalidae > Theocolax > Theocolax elegans. The sequence goes on from CM047425.1 coordinate 71,712,784, forward strand.
CGTTTTATAGAATATTGGTCTCTACTAAACAATGCATCTGATTTTTCCCGGATTTTTAAATCGATACGGAACGCAGAATATTGCTTCGCTAGTCAGAGGGGCCGTGCGCACGATAGCCGTAAAATTTGCACGGTCCCCGTAGATCTACCACAGTAGAAAATTAATAATATTTCAAATTTATTAATTCTTTTCTCGCAGATTTCTTGTAATTCGGGTTTGTGTGTATCTTTTTACTAATATAATTGAAAATCAGCTAGTAGATGACAAGAAATTCACACAAACAGAGATTTATTATTTAGGAAAATTTAGAAGAATTGCTAATTCTATCGCAAAAATATTTTCGGTGTTAAAATTCGTTTTATAGAATATTGGTCTCTACTAAACAATGCATCTGATTTTTCCCGGATTTTTAAATCGATATGAAACGCAGAATATTGCTTCACTAGTCTACGGGGACCGTGCGCACGATAGCCGTAAATCTTGCACGGTCCCCGTAGATCTACCACAGTAGAAAATTATCAATATTTCAGATTTATTAATTCTATTCTCGCAGATTTTTTTTAATTCGGGTTTGTGTGTATCTTTTTACTAATATAATTGAAAATCGGCTAGTAGATGACAAGAAATTCGCCCAACAGAGATTTATTATTTAGTTAAATTTAGAAGAATTGCTGATTCTGTCGCAAAAATATTTTCGTTGTTAAAATACCGTTCTATAGAATATTGGTCTCTACTAAACAATGCATCTGATTTTTCCCGGATTTTTAAATCGATACGGAACGCAGAATATTGCTTCGCTAGTCAGAGGGGCCGTGCGCACGATAGCCGTAAATCTTGCACGGTCCAAGTAGATCTACCGCAGTAGAAAATTATAAATATTTCACATTTATTAATTCTTTTCTCGCAGATTTTTGTAATTCGGGTTTGTGTGTATCTTTTTACTAAAATAATTGAAAATCGGCTATTAGATGACAAGAAATTCGCCCAAACCGAGATTTATTATTTAATAAAATTTAGAAGAATTGCTAATTCTGTCGCAAAAATATTTTCGGTGTGAAAATACCGTTTTGTAGAATATCGGTCTCTACTAAACAGTGCATCTAATTTTTCCAGGATTTTTAAATCGATACGGAACGCAGAATATTGCTTCGCTAGTCTACGGGGACCGTGCGCACGATAGCCGTAAATCTTGCACGGTCCCCGTAGATCTACCACAGTAGAAAATTATCAATATTTCAGATTTATTAATTCTATTCTCGCAGATTTTTTTTAATTCGGGTTTGTGTGTATCTTTTTACTAATATAATTGAAAATCGGCTAGTAGATGACAAGAAATTCGCCCAACAGAGATTTATTATTTAGTTAAATTTAGAAGAATTGCTAATTCTGTCGCAAAAATATTTTCGTTGTTAAAATACCGTTCTATAGAATATTGGTCTCTACTAAACAATGCATCTGATTTTTCCCGGATTTTTAAATCGATACGGAACGCAGAATATTGCTTCGCTAGTCTACGGGGATCGTGCGCACGATAGCCGTAAATCTTGCACGGTCCCCGTAGATCTACCACAGTACAAAATTATAAATATGTCACATTTATTAATTCTTGTCCCGCAGATTTTTTGTAATTCGGGTTTGTGTATATCTTTTTACTAAAATAATTGAAAATTCGCTAGTAGATGACAAGTAATTCACCCAAACAGAGATTTATTATTTAGTAAAATTTAGAAGAATTGCTAATTCTGTCGCAAAAATATTTTCGGTGTTAAAATACCGTTTTATAGAATATTGGTCTCTACTAAACAATGCATCTGATTTTTCCCGGATTTTTAAATCGATACGGAACGCAGAATATTGATTCGCTAGTCTACGGGGACCGTGCGCACGATAGCCGTAAATCTTGCACGGTCCCCGTAGATCTTCCACAGTAGAAAATTATCAATATTTCAGATTTATTAATTCTTTTCTCGCAGATTTTTTGTAATTCGGGTTTGTGTGTATCTTTTTACTAATATAATTGAAAATCTGCTATTAGATGACAAGAAATTCACACAAACAAAGATTTATTATTTAGTAAAATTTAGAAGAATTGCTAATTCTGTCGCAAAAATATTTTCGGTATTAAAATACCGTTATGTAGATTATCGGTCTTTACTAAACAGTGCGTTTCATTTTCCCCAGATTTTAAATCGATATGAAACGCAGAATATTTCTTCGATAGTCTACGAGGACCGTTCGCACGATTTCCGTAAATCTTGCACGGTCCCCGTAGATCTTCCACAGTAGAAAATTATCAATATTTCAGATTTATTAATTCTTTTCTCGCAGATTTTTTGTAATTCGGGTTTGTGTGTATCTTTTTACTAATATAATTGAAAATCTGCTATTAGATGACAAGAAATTCACACAAACAAAGATTTATTATTTAGTAAAATTTAGAAGAATTGCTAATTCTGTCGCAAAAATATTTTCGGTATTAAAATACCGTTATGTAGAATATTGGTCTCTACTAAACAATGCATCTGATTTTTCCCGGATTTTTAAATCGATACGGAACGCAGAATATTGCTTCGCTAGTCTACGGGGACCGTGCGCACGATAGCCGTAAATCTTGCACGGTCCCCGTAGATCTACCACAGTAGAAAATTATCAATATTTCACATTTATTAATTCTTGTCTCTCAGATTTTTTGTAATTCGGGTTTGTGTGTATCTTTTTACTAAAATAATTGAAAATTAGCTATTAGATGACAAGTAATTCACCCAAACAGAGATTTATTATTTAGTAAAATTTAGAAGAATTGCTATCTCTGTCGCAAAAATATTTTCGGTGTGAAAATACCGTTTTGTAGAATATCGGTATTTACTAAACAGTGCGTTTCATTTTTCCCGGATTTTAAATCGATATGAAACGCAGAATATTGCTTCGATAGTCTACGAGGACCGTGCACACGATTTCCGTAAATCTTGCACGGTCCCCGTAGACCTACCGCAGTAGAAAATTATAAATATTACACATTTATTAATTCTTTTCTCTCAGATTTTTTGTAATTCGGGTTTGTGTGTATCTTTTTACTAAAATAATTGAAAATTAACTATTAGATGACAAGTAATTCACCCAAACAGAGATTTATTATTTAGTAAAATTTAGAGGAATTGCTATCTGTCGCAAAAATATTTTCGGTCGTAAAATTCGTTTTATAGAATATCGGTCTCTACTAAACAGTGCATTTAATTTTTCCATGATTTTTAAATCGATACGGAACGCAGAATATTGCTTCGCTAGTCTACGGGGTCCGTGCGCACGATAGCCGTAAATCTTGCACGGTCCCCGTAGATCTACCACACTAGACAATTATCAATATTTCAGATTTATTAATTCTTTTCTCGCAGATTTTTTGTAATTCGGGTTTGTGTGTATCTTTTTACTAATATAATTGAAAATCGGCTAGTAGATGATAAGAAATTCACACAAACAGAGATTTATTATTTAGTAAAATTTAGAAGAATAGCCAATTCTGTCGCAAAAATATTTTCGGTGTGAAAATACCGTTTTGTAGAATATCAGTCTTTACTAAACAGTGCGTTTCATTTTTCCCGGATTTTAAATCGATATGAAACGCAGAATATTGCTTTGATAGTCTACGAGGACCATTTGCACGATTACCGTAAATCTTGCACGGTCCCCGTAGACCTACCGCAGTCGAAAATTATAAATATTTCACATTTATTAATTCTTTTCTCGCAGATTTTTTGTAATTCGGATTTGTGTGTATCTTTTTACTCAAATAATTGAAAATTCACTAGTAGATGACAAATAATTCACCCAAACACAGATTTATTATTTAGTAAAATTTAGAATAATTGCTAACTCTGTCGCAAAAGTATTTTCGGTCTTAAAATACCGTTTTATAGAATATCGGTCTCTACTAAACAGTGTATCTAATATTTCCAGGATTTTTAAATCGATACGGAACGCAGAATATTGCTTCGCTAGTCTACGGGGACCGTGCGCACAATAGCCGTAAATCTTGCACGGTCCCCGTAGATCTACCACAGTAGAAAATTATCAATATTTCAGATTTATTAATTCTTTTCTCGCAGATTTTTTTTAATTCGGGTTTGTGTGTATCTTTTTACTAAAATAATTGAAAATTAGCTATTAGATGACAAGTAATTCACCCAAACAGAGATTTATTATTTAGTAAAATTTAGAGGAATTGTTATCTGTCGCAAAAATATTTTCGGTCGTAAAATTCGTTTTATAGAATATCGGTCTCTACTAAACAGTGCATCTAATTTTTCCAGGATTTTTAAATCGATACGGAACGCAGAATATTGCTTCGCTAGTCAGAGGGGCCGTGCGCACGATAGCCGTAAATCTTGCACGGTCCCCGTAGATCTTCCACAGTAGAAAATTATCAATATTTCAGATTTATTAATTCTTTTCTCGCAGATTTTTTGTAATTCGGGTTTGTGTGTATCTTTTTACTAATATAATTGAAAATCTGCTATTAGATGACAAGAAATTCACACAAACAAAGATTTATTATTTAGTAAAATTTAGAAGAATTGCTAATTCTGTCGCAAAAATATTTTCGGTATTAAAATACCGTTATGTAGATTATCGGTCTTTACTAAACAGTGCGTTTCATTTTCCCCAGATTTTAAATCGATATGAAACGCAGAATATTTCTTCGATAGTCTACGAGGACCGTTCGCACGATTTCCGTAAATCTTGCACGGTCCCCGTAGATCTTCCACAGTAGAAAATTATCAATATTTCAGATTTATTAATTCTTTTCTCGCAGATTTTTTGTAATTCGGGTTTGTGTGTATCTTTTTACTAATATAATTGAAAATCTGCTATTAGATGACAAGAAATTCACACAAACAAAGATTTATTATTTAGTAAAATTTAGAAGAATTGCTAATTCTGTCGCAAAAATATTTTCGGTATTAAAATACCGTTATGTAGAATATTGGTCTCTACTAAACAATGCATCTGATTTTTCCCGGATTTTTAAATCGATACGGAACGCAGAATATTGCTTCGCTAGTCTACGGGGACCGTGCGCACGATAGCCGTAAATCTTGCACGGTCCCCGTAGATCTACCACAGTAGAAAATTATCAATATTTCACATTTATTAATTCTTGTCTCTCAGATTTTTTGTAATTCGGGTTTGTGTGTATCTTTTTACTAAAATAATTGAAAATTAGCTATTAGATGACAAGTAATTCACCCAAACAGAGATTTATTATTTAGTAAAATTTAGAAGAATTGCTATCTCTGTCGCAAAAATATTTTCGGTGTGAAAATACCGTTTTGTAGAATATCGGTATTTACTAAACAGTGCGTTTCATTTTTCCCGGATTTTAAATCGATATGAAACGCAGAATATTGCTTCGATAGTCTACGAGGACCGTGCACACGATTTCCGTAAATCTTGCACGGTCCCCGTAGACCTACCGCAGTAGAAAATTATAAATATTACACATTTATTAATTCTTTTCTCTCAGATTTTTTGTAATTCGGGTTTGTGTGTATCTTTTTACTAAAATAATTGAAAATTAACTATTAGATGACAAGTAATTCACCCAAACAGAGATTTATTATTTAGTAAAATTTAGAGGAATTGCTATCTGTCGCAAAAATATTTTCGGTCGTAAAATTCGTTTTATAGAATATCGGTCTCTACTAAACAGTGCATTTAATTTTTCCATGATTTTTAAATCGATACGGAACGCAGAATATTGCTTCGCTAGTCTACGGGGTCCGTGCGCACGATAGCCGTAAATCTTGCACGGTCCCCGTAGATCTACCACACTAGACAATTATCAATATTTCAGATTTATTAATTCTTTTCTCGCAGATTTTTTGTAATTCGGGTTTGTGTGTATCTTTTTACTAATATAATTGAAAATCGGCTAGTAGATGATAAGAAATTCACACAAACAGAGATTTATTATTTAGTAAAATTTAGAAGAATAGCCAATTCTGTCGCAAAAATATTTTCGGTGTGAAAATACCGTTTTGTAGAATATCAGTCTTTACTAAACAGTGCGTTTCATTTTTCCCGGATTTTAAATCGATATGAAACGCAGAATATTGCTTTGATAGTCTACGAGGACCATTTGCACGATTACCGTAAATCTTGCACGGTCCCCGTAGACCTACCGCAGTCGAAAATTATAAATATTTCACATTTATTAATTCTTTTCTCGCAGATTTTTTGTAATTCGGATTTGTGTGTATCTTTTTACTCAAATAATTGAAAATTCACTAGTAGATGACAAATAATTCACCCAAACACAGATTTATTATTTAGTAAAATTTAGAATAATTGCTAACTCTGTCGCAAAAGTATTTTCGGTCTTAAAATACCGTTTTATAGAATATCGGTCTCTACTAAACAGTGTATCTAATATTTCCAGGATTTTTAAATCGATACGGAACGCAGAATATTGCTTCGCTAGTCTACGGGGACCGTGCGCACAATAGCCGTAAATCTTGCACGGTCCCCGTAGATCTACCACAGTAGAAAATTATCAATATTTCAGATTTATTAATTCTTTTCTCGCAGATTTTTTTTAATTCGGGTTTGTGTGTATCTTTTTACTAAAATAATTGAAAATTAGCTATTAGATGACAAGTAATTCACCCAAACAGAGATTTATTATTTAGTAAAATTTAGAGGAATTGCTATCTGTCGCAAAAATATTTTCGGTCGTAAAATTCGTTTTATAGAATATCGGTCTCTACTAAACAGTGCATCTAATTTTTCCAGGATTTTTAAATCGATACGGAACGCAGAATATTGCTTCGCTAGTCAGAGGGGCCGTGCGCACGATAGCCGTAAAATTTGCACGGTCCCCGTAGATCTACCACAGTAGAAAATTATTAATATTTCAGATTTATTAATTCTTTTCTCGCAGATTTCTTGTAATTCGGGTTTGTGTGTATCTTTTTACTAATATAATTGAAAATCGGCTAGTAGATGACAAGAAATTCACACAAACAGAGATTTATTATTTAGGAAAATTTAGAAGAATTGCTAATTCTGTCGCAAAAATATTTTCGGTGTTAAAATACCGTTTTATAGAATATTGGTCTCTACTAAACAATGCATCTGATTTTTCCCGGATTTTTAAATCGATACGGAACGCAGAATATTGCTTCGCTAGTCAGAGGGGCCGTGCGCACGATAGCCGTAAAATTTGCACGGTCCCCGTAGATCTACCACAGTAGAAAATTAATAATATTTCAGATTTATTAATTCTTTTCTCGCAGATTTTTTGTAATTCGGGTTTGTGTGTATCTTTTTACTAATATAATTGAAAATCGGCTATTAGATGACAAGAAATTCACACAAACAAAGATTTATTATTTAGTAAAATTTAGAAGAATAGCTAATTCTGTCGCGAAAATATTTTCGGTATTAAAATACCGTTTTGTAGAATATCGGTCTTTACTAAACAGTGCGTTTCATTTTTCCCGGATTTTTAAATCGATACGGAACGCAGAATATTGCTTCGCTAGTCTACGGGGACCGTGCGCACGATAGCCGTAAATCTTGCACGGTCCCCGTAGATCTACCACAGTACAAAATTATAAATATGTCACATTTATTAATTCTTGTCCCGCAGATTTTTTGTAATTCGGGTTTGTGTATATCTGGTTACTAAAATAATTGAAAATTCGCTAGTAGATGACAAGTAATTCACCCAAACAGAGATTTATTATTTAGTAAAATTTAGAAGAATTGCTAATTCTGTCGCAAAAATATTTTCGGTGTTAAAATACCGTTTTATAGAATATTGGTCTCTACTAAACAATGCATCTGATTTTTCCCGGATTTTTAAATCGATACGGAACGCAGAATATTGCTTCGCTAGTCTACGGGGACCGTGCGCACGATAGCCGTAAATCTTGCACGGTCCCCGTAGATCTACCACAGTACAAAATTATCAATATTTCATAATTATTAATTCTTTTCTCGCAGATGTTTTGTAATTCGGGTTTATGTGTATCTTTTTACTAATATAATTGAAAATCGGCTAGTAGATGACAAGTAATTCACCCAAACAGAGATTTATTATTTAGTAAAATTTAGAAGAATTGCTAACACTGTCGCAAAAATATTTTCGGTCTTAAAATACCGTTTTATAGAATATCGGTCTCTACTAAATAGTGCATCTGATTTTTCCCGGATTTTTAAATCGATACGGAACGCAGAATATTGCTTCGCTAGTCAGAGGGGCCGTGCGCACGATAGCCGTAAATCTTGCACGGTCCCCGTATACCTACCGCAGTAGAAAATTATAAATATTTCACATTTATTAATTCTTTTCTCGCAGATTTTTTTTAATTCGGGTTTGTGTGTATCTTTTTACTAATATAATTGAAAATCGGCTAGTTGATGACAAGAAATTCGCCCAACAGAGATTTATTATTTAGTTAAATTTAGAAGAATTGCTAATTCTGTCGCAAAAATATTTTCGTTGTTAAAATACCGTTCTATAGAATATTGGTCTCTACTAAACAATGCATCTGATTTTTCCCGGATTTTTAAATCGATACGGAACGCAGAATATTGCTTCGCTAGTCAGAGGGGCCGTGCGCACGATAGCCGTAAATCTTGCACGGTCCCCGTAGACCTACCGCAGTAGAAAATTATAAATATTTCACATTTATTAATTCTTTTCTCGCAGATTTTTTGTAATTCGGGTTTGTGTGTATCTTTTTACTAAAATAATTGAAAATCGGCTATTAGATGACAAGAAATTCGCCCAAACCGAGATTTATTATTTAGTAAAATTTAGAAGAATTGCTAATTCTGTCGCAAAAATATTTTCGGTGTGAAAATACCGTTTTGTAGAATATAGGTCTCTATTAAACAGTGCATCTAATTTTTCCAGGATTTTTAAATCGATACGGAACCCAGAATATTGCTTCGCTAGTCTACGGGGACCGTGCGCACGATAGCCGTAAATCTTGCACGGTCCCCGTAGATCTTCCACAGTAGAAAATTATCAATATTTCAGATTTATTAATTCTTTTCTCGCAGATTTTTTGTAATTCGGGTTTGTGTGTATCTTTTTACTAATATAATTGAAAATCGGCTATTAGATGACAAGTAATTCACACAAACAAAGATTTATTATTTAGTAAAATTTAGAAGAATAGCCAATTCTGTCGCGAAAATATTTTCGGTATTAAAATACCGTTTTGTAGAATATCGGTCTTTACTAAACAGTGCGTTTCATTTTTCCCGGATTTTTAAATCGATATAAAACGCAGAATATTGCTTCGCTAGTCTACGGGGACCGTGCGCACGATAGCCGTAAATCTTGCACGGTCCCCGTAGATCTACCACAGTAGAAAATTATCAATATTTCAGAATTATTAATTCTTTTCTCGCAGATGTTTTGTAATTCGGGTTTATGTGTATCTTTTTACTAATATAATTGAAAATCGGCTAGTAGATGACAAGTAATTCACCCAAACAGAGATTTATTATTTAGTAAAATTTAGAAGAATTGCTAACACTGTCGCAAAAATATTTTCGGTCTTAAAATACCGATTTATAGAATATCGGTCTCTACTAAATAGTGCATTTGATTTTTCCCGGATTTTTAAATCGATATGAAACGCAGAATATTGCTTGGATAGTCTTTGGGGACCGTGCGCTCGATAGCCGTAAATCTTGCACGGTCCCCGTAGACCTACCTCAGTCGAAAATTATCAATATTTCCGATTCATTAATTATTTTCCCGCAGATTTTTTGTATTTCGGGTTTGTGTGTATCTTTTTACTAATATAATTGAAAATCGGCTAGTAGATGACAAGAAATTCGCCCAAACAGAGATTTATTATTTAGTAAAATTTAGAAGAATTGCTAATTCTGTCGCAAAAATATTTTCGGTGTTAAAATACCGTTTTATAGAATATCGGTCTCTACCAAACAGTGCATCTAATTTTTCCAGGATTTTTATATCGCTACGGAACGCAGAATATTTCTTCGATAGTTTACGAGGACCGTTCGCACGATTTCCGTAAATCTTGCACGGTCCCCGTAGACCTACTGCAGTAGAAAATTATAAATATTTCACATTTATTAATTCTTTTCTCGCAGATTTTTTGTAATTCGGGTTTGTTGGTATCTTTTTACTAATATAATTGAAAATCGGCTATTAGTTCACAAGAAATTCGCCCAAACCGAGATTTATTATTTAGTAAAATTTAGAAGAATTGCTAATTCTGTCGCAAAAATATTTTCGGTGTTAAAATTCGTTTTATAGAATATTGGTCTCTACTAAACAATGTATCTGATTTTTCCCGGATTTTTAAATCGATATAAAACGCAGAATATTGCTTCGCTAGTCTACGGGGACCGTGCGCACGATAGCCGTAAATCTTGCACGGTCCCCGTAGATCTACCGCAGTAGAAAATTATCAATATTTCAGATTTATTAATTCTTTTCTCGCAGTTTTTTTGTAATTCGGGTTTGTGTGTATCTTTTTACTAATATAATTGAAAATCGGCTAGTAGATGATAAGAAATTCATCCAAACAGAGATTTATTATTTAGTAAAATTTAGAAGAATAGCTAATTCTGTCGCAAAAATATATTCGGTGTGAAAATACCGTTTTGTAGAATATCGGTATTTCCTAAACAGTGCGTTTCATTTTTCCCGGATTTTAAATCGATATGAAACGCAGAATATTTCTTCGATAGTCTACGAGGACCGTTCGCACGATTTCCGTAAATCTTGCACGGTCCCCGTAGACCTACCGCAGTAGATAATTATAAATATGTCACATTTATTAATTCTTGTCCCGCAGATTTTTTGTAATTCGGGTTTGTGTATATCTTTTTACTAAAATAATTGAAAATTCGCTAGTAGATGACAAGTAATTTACCCAAACAGAGATTTATTATTTAGTAAAATTTATAAGAATTGCTAATTCTGTCGCAAAAATATTTTCGGTGTTAAAATACCGTTTTATAGAATATTGGTCTCTACTAAACAATGCATCTGATTTTTCCCGGATTTTTAAATCGATACGGAACGCAGAATATTGCTTCGCTATTCAGAGGGGCCGTGCGCACGATAGCCGTAAATCTTGCACGGTCCCCGTAGACCTACCGCAGTAGAAAATTATAAATATTTCACATTTATTAATTCTTTTCTCGCAGATTTTTTGTAATTCGGGTTTGTGTGTATCTTTTTACTAATATAATTGAAAATCGGCTATTAGATGACAAGAAATTCTCCCAAACCGAGATTTATTATTTAGTAAAATTTAGAAGAATTGCTAATTCTGTCGCAAAAATATTTTCGGTGTTAAAATTCGTTTTATAGTATATTGGTCTCTACTAAACAATGCATCTGATTTTTCCCGGATTTTTAAATCGATATGAAACGCAGAATATTGCTTGGATAGTCTTTGGGGACCGTGCGCTCGATAGCCGTAAATCTTGCACGGTCCCCGTAGACCTACCTCAGTCGATAATTATCAATATTTCAGATTTATTAATTCTTTTCTCGCAGATTTTTTGTAATTCGGGTTTGTGTGTATCTTTTTACTAATATAATTGAAAATCGGCTAGTAGATGATAAGAAATTCACACAAACAGAGATTTATTATTTAGTAAAATTTAGAAGAATAGCTAATTCTGTCGCAAAAATATATTCGGTGTGAAAATACCGTTTTGTAGAATATCGGTATTTCCTAAACAGTGCGTTTCATTTTTCCCGGATTTTAAATCGATATGAAACGCAGAATATTTCTTCGATAGTCTACGAGGACCGTTCGCACGATTTCCGTAAATCTTGCATGGTCCCCGTAGACCTACCGCAGTAGAAAATTATAAATATGTCACATTCATTAATTTTTGTCCCGCAGATTTTTGGTAATTCGGGTTTGTGTGTATCTTTTTACTAATATAATTGAAAATCGGCTAGTAGATGACAAGAAATTCGCCCAAACAGAGATTTATTATTTAGTAAAATTTATAAGAATTGCTAATTCTGTCGCAAAAATATTTTCGGTGTTAAAATACCGTTTTATAGAATATCGGTCTCTACTAAACAGTGCATCTAATTTTTCCAGGATTTTTATATCGATACGGAACGCAGAATATTTCTTCGATAGTTTACGAGGACCGTTCGCACGATTTCCGTAAATCTTGCACGGTCCCCGTAGACCTACCGCAGTAGAAAATTATAAATATTTCACATTTATTAATTCTTTTCTTGCAGATTTTTTGTAATTCGGGTTTGTTGGTATCTTTTTACTAATATAATTGAAAAACGGCTATTAGATGACAAGAAATTCGCCCAAACCGAGATTTATTATTTAGTAAAATTTAGAAGAATTGCTAATTCTGTCGCAAAAATATTTTCGGTGTTAAAATTCGTTTTATAGAATATTGGTCTCTACTAAACAATGCATCTGATTTTTCCCGGATTTTTAAATCGATATGAAACGCAAAATATTGCTTCGATAGTCTTTGGGGACCGTGCGCACGATAGCCGTAAATCTTGCACGGTCCCCGTGGATCTACCACAGTAGAAAATTATCAATATTTCAGATTTATTAATTCTTTTCTCGCAGATGTTTTGTAATTCGGGTTTATGTGTATCTTTTTACTAATATAATTGAAAATCGGCTAGTAGATGACAAGTAATTCATCCAAACAGAGATATATTATTTAGTAAAATTTAGAAGTATTGCTAACACTGTCGCAAAAATATTTTCGGTCTTAAAATACCGTTTTATAGAATATCGGTCTCTACTAAATAGTGCATTTGATTTTTCCCGGATTTTTAATTCGATATGAAACGCAGAATATTGCTTGGATAGTCTTTGGGGACCGTGCGCTCGATAGCCGTAAATCTTGCACGGTCCCCGTAGACCTACCTCAGTCGAAAATTATCAATATTTCAGATTTATTAATTCTTTTCTCGCAGATTCTTTGTAATTCGGGTTTGTGTGTATCATTTTACTAAAATAATTGAAAATTCGCTAGTAGATGCTAAGAAATTCACCCGAACAGAGATTTATTTAAAGAAACAAATTTAAAATTGTTTACGTTAGACATGGATAGCAATTACAAGCTCTAATTATATGGTAACCAGTTCCATTATTCTTGAAATTAGTAAAAAAAATATAAACGTGATTGCATATACCATGAAATATGTAAATAATTTTCAATGTATAATACTACAATGCATTTTACTTTTCGGAAAGCGTTGGTGGCGCCGTCTCCCGCAACAAATTTTATATTATTGTTTTAACTAACGTCCATACTGCAAAAGTATATTTATTATTAAGATTAAGTAATTATACTTATTATCTAAATTTATGCTTCATAAAAGTAATTTGAATAATAATTTTTTTGATGACATTTGTTATGACATGTCTTGAACCCGCCAATTCTCAAAAATCGTAGTGGAGTGGGGGAAGGTAATAGTAGATTTCTTTATTGCTTTTTTTATTTTTTTCAAAAAGTAAGAACGTCAAGCCCTCACATAAATTGTGGTGATGGTTTAGCTAAATTTTTGTTAAATTCTATATGTATTAAAGGTACGATTTTTGGGTTCAATATTTTCAAACCAAAGAATCATATCCAAAATATTTATTTGTACTGATTCAGAATTTATTTAGAGCTTCCTCATAAAAGCTGAAGGGTTTAACGTTCGCACTTTTTCAAAATAAATTTTCAATTCTTATTTAAAAAATAAAAAGACCAAATTACCGACTTTACCGCTAAGGTAGGTATTGTCAGGAGTATCCGACATCCCCTTAAGCAAAGTATTAAGGCTCGCAACATGGCTTATAAAAGATACTTGGCTACTGGCCTGAGTTTGGACTATGAGACTTACAAGGATCTACGTAATCTTGTTAGAAATGACATAGACTCCAGTAAATTTTTACAATTTAATAACAAAATCAAATCTGCCTTTAACTCGTCAAGTTTATGGAAGGAGCTCACGAACACGAGTCTCGCGTCTAAATCTGCCTAATCACCTCTCAACATTTTTCACTTGATCAGCTCAACATCCATTATGCTTCTATTTCTTATTCACCCTTTCCTTTCTCATTTACTCAACTTCAGTCTCATCTCAACACCAGACATCTTACCCTTATATTATCCTTTAACTTCCTTTCATTTGGCCCCTATCACCTCACATAAAGTCCTGTCTACTATATCTAGGGCCACCTCCAAAGCTACAGGTCACGATGGAATTTCTATTCCAATGCTACAACTTATAGCTGCTCAATTAGCTCCTTATCTAGCTGAATTATTTAATTTGTCTCTCTCAACTGGATCTTTTCCAAAGCCTTGGATTAAGTCTCTTCTTTTTGCTTTGGCAAATTCGAACAGGGTGATCTCGCCGTCTAATACTAGACCTATTGCAAAGCTCTGTGAACTCTCCAAAATTTTAGAAAAGCTAGTTCATGAACAACTCACTGAGTATCTTAATAGTAATAATTTAATTATTGAGAGACAAGCAGGCTTCCGCCGGGGGCATAGTACTCAGACGGCTCTGATCGGTGTCTTGGATGATATTAGGAGAGCCATAGACGAACGCATGATCACCATTCTCATTTTGTTTGATTTTTCAAAAGCGTTTGATTCGGTGCCACATGACTTACTACTTCGTAAATTACGCTCTTTAGGTTGTTCCGATACGGTTATCACCTGGTTCTACCATTACCTAGTTGGCCGCACTCAAACGGTGGTGGATGAACTGGGAGCAAGCTCGGCCTGGCTCGACACGTCTAGGGGGGTTCCACAGAGCAGTGTCCTTTGGTCCACTGTTATTTTCTATTTTTATTAGGAAATAATTTCCTTGACTATGAGTCTGAAGTCAAATCACTTGGCCTTTGGATTACATCTTCTCTGGACTGGTCTCGTCAGGTCGCGTCTGTATCGCAGCGGGTTCATGGAGTTCTTTACTCGTTAAGATTTTTTAAAAGAGCGCTCTCGCGTCGGAACAGAAAGAGCCTTGTCGAGGCTCTGATTTTCCCGCACTTCGATTACGCTTGCGCGGTTTTTCACGACCTTGATGCTACTAGAAATTTAAAGTTACAGCGATTATTGAATGCTTGCGTTCGTTTTGTGTGGGAAAGTATTCCGTGGCGCGAACATGTGACGCCATACCGTCTTAAGCTAGGTTAGCTGTCGGTCGAGCTTAGGAGATTGCTTTTCATTGCTACTTGTGCTTATAACATCATTTCGCATAAATCCCCTTCCTACATTGCTCGTCACTTTATTATTCGCGACGCTTTATTTCCATCCCGTTCTTCCTCACGCCACCCACCCTTGTCCCTTTTTTATCTTCCTCCTAGAACTGAAGCCCTTAATAATTCCTACATTATCACTGCCTCTCGCCTCATCAATCACCTCCCTTTCACCAATTTTGACCCTCTCCTCTTTAGTTCCTTCAAATCATCCCTTCATCGTATCTTTCTGAGCTCGATCGACAGGCTTGGGAGGTGAGGATTAGAAATGAGGGAATCATCTGCCCTTCCTTACCGGACTTCTAAGTGCTTAATTTATTGTATTCCGCCGATTACTTGTTACTGTTCTCTATGTTTTACGTGTAAATCATTATTTAGTTCAGTATTTATTTTATATTTTTATATTTTATATCCTTTTATTTTGGCACTGTATGTTGCTTTATATTGTTATTTTACCTTTATTTTGTTATATCCTATTTTATATTAATTTTATTATTTATTTATTTGTTATATTTAGTTACTTAGTTTATATTTTATAAATAACTTTTGTTATTATTTAATTCTGTAAACTGAAATTTTTCGCCGATTTTTTCGATTTGTGTATACGGGGTTTTACCCCATTGTACCCAATAAACTCATCAAATCAAATCAAATTCTCTCTCTCTCTCTGTCTCTCTCTCTCTCTCTCTCTCTCTCTCTCTCTCTCTCTCTCTCTCTCTCTCTCTCTCTGTATGTGTGTATAGCTTTGCGCACTTTTTGAGGATCTTGTTTTTCGAACAATTACTGCCGCCTTTTGGTCCTCGGGCCGCTCTTTTTGCAGATATTTGCAAGCGCCCTTATGCAAGCTTCACGACGACATATCATTCTCGTTTATTCGTGAGGCTTGTACGTTTATTTCTTCGTTTAAACTGGTGAACATCGGAGTTTGGAGGTTAGTAATACTATCTTCCATCTCTCTCTCTCTGTCGCCGCGGGAGGACAGTTCTGCGGCTTCGTTACGGTCAAAGGTTCCAATTTTCGCCGCTAGATGGAGCCACCGCCCGGTTTATCGGCAAAAGACACCTTACATGTGTGCTATATCTGCAATGAATCTTCGCGTACGCGAACTGTATTACCACAGTGCTCCATATGCAGGAAGTTTTATCATAACTCTTGTCCAAAGGCCGAGGCGAACAAAATTGTTAATAAAGCGGTTATTAATAAAGCGGACGGCAAAACAGCCACTGTTAATAATGTTAACATTATTAATAATAATATTAATAATAACAATAATGGCGGGGCAAAAAACTTAATTGTCAAGGCACCTGTTTGCCCAAGCTGTACGAGGAATATTGACGGGGGGGGGGGGGGGGGGGATTGAGCGCACTAAACCTGGGTTCGTCGCTGCACGCCTCTACTCCGGGAGCCAAGCCGGACATGGTTAAGAGAGTTACTGCCAGCGGGTTGCCTGAGTATCGGGCGCCTAACATCGCAGCGAAAGCGGGCGGAAGTATAGGTGTCCAGTCACAGCCTCAGAAAAATTGCGGAAAGACGATCAGCAAGGCATCTGATACCTCTAATATTAATTTAAATGTTAACCCTAACCTAGGTATGTCTCCTACACGTTTAGACAGTGGCGTTACCGTGGGGACCAAATCCGAGGTTGTCGGTTTCGCGGGATTTTCGGCTGACGGATCGGATTTTCTCTCCACCATTTCGGGCAGGCCTGACGAGGTCTTGGGGTCGCTCAAAATTTTACCGAAATTGCAGAGCGACCTCATGACCGTTGCGGATGGTCTGCGCGGCTTGAGGAGAGAGTACGCACTCAAAACACCTTATTAGACCAATGTAAAACTGTGCAGTCTGATCTATTAGCCGAGAACAAACTTTTAAAAAAACAATTTATACACTTTCAAAGCGACTCGAGATATAGCCAAAGACTGTTTGAAAATAAACTTATAACCGAAATAAACGATAAACATTCGGACTTATTTAACATATTAGATGGGGACTTAGAGGTTATAAATTCCAATATTGATTTACTCAACTCAGAGGTTGCCACAGTGGCGATTACCGTCTCTGACCTTACGGTGGTTGAACCTTCCACTTCGGCTGAGGTACATAATAGTATTAGTGAAGAGCGCGATGATATTAGGGAGAAACAGAAGAGAGGGGGGTTCGACAACAGTAATAAAGCTAATAATAATCAAAATAGGAAAAGAAATAGTAATAAAAACAAAAATAAAAATAATAATAAAAATAATAATTTAATTACTAATGAAAAAGTATGCAACAATGCCTGCAACATTGCTAAAATTGTTGCCGAGCCTCCTTCGGATTCTCCTGTTGCGCATTGTCAGGGTGATCATGTGCTGAGAACTGAGGGACTAGTAATCTCAGGAAATATTGATAATTTGGCAGCAAAAATTTCTAATGAACAGTACGTTATGGCAGTTCTCGGCACTGTTCTGCCCTCGTTAAAGAATGAAAATGTCGTTTCTGTTACCGCACTTACACACAGAAGGGTCAGAGACGGTCCGGGGGGTGTCTCCGCTCTGCTGGTACGGCTCTCTAGCGGTGAACTTCAGAACGCAATCCTACGTAACAAGGGTAGGTTTACTGCTTTCAGCACGTCGGATTTGGACTTGGCTCGTTTTCAGTAGGTTTCGGCTCTACCAAGAGCGTCCATTTTTATTAATGAGTTTATGGACAAAGATAAATACATATCGTTTAAAAATTTAAAATCAAGCGCTAAAAAAATAGGTTTTAAATATATTTGGCAAAGAAAGGGTAACTTTTTTGTAAAAGCAAAAGAAGGCGGTGTCACAGAAAAGTTTAATTCTTTGATCGATCTAAATAAATTGGCTGTGTAATACAAGACAGGTGCTACTACTGGTGGTCCAAATTCTGTAGATGCTGAGGTAGTCCCAGACATTAATACTGATAGAGTGGTTGTGGTAAGCGGTGATAATACACCAAATAATGCAGACAATGCGATCACTAGTGGTAGCAGCAAAAAAGATACAGACAAGAGTAAGGGAGAAAATTGACTAGATGGAATCACTGCTGGAGAGCCTGGTCGAGTATTTGGGGGGGGGGGAGGTTGCGGACCGGTTTTCTCAATGTTAACACTTTAAGGGCTTACATTGACCAGATCGGTGGGTTTCTTTGCGATGGTCCCTCCTACGACCTTTTTGGTGTTGCGGAGTCCAAGCTGGATTCCAAAGTACTGGATCACATCATCCAGATAGGGGTTTTACGATAGTTAGGCAAGATAGGAATGCTCAAGGTGGTGGGGTGGCGCTATATATCAGATCTACATTAAAATGTAAAATTTTGGCCTCCTCGAACACGGAACAACTTGGTAAACCAGGCGTTCGGGAGTTTATGTTTTGTGAAATTGAGAATCGCGTGGCCCCACCTGTACTTGTGGCAGTTATTTATAGACCACCCAAGATAGCTTTTACTAAGGACAATAACTTTTTGGATAACCTTAGAAAATACTGTTTAGAATACAGTCACAAATTTATTATGGGTGACCTAAATGCGGACCTTTTGGGGGATGGTGATGATGCCAGGTTTATACGCAATCTAGCAGCCGAACTTTCGCTGCAGATAGTCCAGCATGGACCCACACACTTCACATCAACGTCGCGCACTTGGCTGGACGTTATAGTGGTAGATGACAATGACACTATCGTACACAGTGCCAATATACCGGCGACGATTCACAACGGCCATAATATCATTACTACGACTATTCCTTACAATAGACCTTTACATGACGACTCTAAGCACTTTAAATATCGGGACTTCAAGAATGTCTCGTCAGATCTTCTGATTGAGTTTCATGGTCTTTGTGATTGGTCGCCGTTTCAATCACCAGTGCTTTGTGTTAAACTTGCGTTGAAGTGTCTTTGTGACAATTTGACGATGGCTATAGATAAGATTGCTCCAATAAAAACTCTGAAAACATCCAAAAGCAAGCCAGCTTACATGGATACGGAGCTCTCTCAGCTTCAGCGCAGGTGTGAAGCACTGTACAGACGTTTCACCCGCACAGGAGACCTAACAATACGCGACGAATTTACTGCCCTGAGACAGGTCGTGGACGAACTGACTGAGACAAAAAAAACAGATTATTTCCGTAACCGAATTTTCGAATCACTAACCAACAACAGTGTTTGGAAAGAGTTGCGTAGTCTAGTACTTCTCCGTAGCCGCGATTGGAGTTGAATGGCTTTCCGCTGGGGGACTTAAATTATTACTTTGCGGGTGTGTCGGTCTCCTCTGGTGAGGATTTTGGGGGTCGTCAGTCTATCATCGGGGGTGCGAGCGACAGTGGGTTTAAGTTTCATGAGATTCGCTTTACTGATGTTATTCTGGCGATCTCTTATTTTTCCTCGCAAGCTAGGAGGGCGGATGGTATCCCGCAGAGCATAGTAGTAAAGCCTCTGCCAGTCATAGGTGAACATATTGTGGGGCTGTATAACTCCTTAATTGCTGACGGGGTATTTCCGGTATTGTGGCAGAAAGCTCACATTTTACCACTTAAAAAGTGCAAAACGCCGTCTTCACCGTCGGATTTTTGTCCAATTGCACTTTTGAGCTTCCTCTCCAAGGTTTTGGAAAAAATCATACTGGAACAGTTATGCGAATACGTGAACAAACATTCTTTTACTGATCCACTCCAGACTGGATTTAGACCTCACAGTTCGACAGAGACCGCTTTATTGAAATTCACTGAAGACATTCGAGTTGGGATTGACAAGAAATTAGTGACCCTACTATTATTATTTGACTTTAGTAAAGCCTTCGACACGATCTCTCCCACTCGTTTACTTGATCGACTGAAATGCATGGGTGTTTCCAGGTCTGCCCTTAAATGGATCGACTCTTATTTGTCATGCCGTCAGCAGGAGGTAATATCTTCCGACGATATCTCTCCTTGGATTCCAACTAACGCAGGAGTGCCACAGGGGTCAGTCCTGGGACCCTTCTTATTCTGTCTATATATCAGTGACTTACGTGACTTACTCGCTTCTGCAGGGGTCCAGTACATTTTGTATGCAGACGATCTGCAAGTTTATGTACAAGTTCCTTATCAGGATCTTGATGGGGGGATAGCGAGGCTTCGGAGAGTCGCTGAGGGCTTGTCTGCGTGGGCTGAGGGTGCCTCGCTCAGGCTTAACAGCTCCAAAACGCAAGCTATTTTATTTGGAAGCCGTAATTATTGTTTTCAATTCTATAGAGACGGCAGTCCTTGCGTTGAGCTTGGGGGTGGCGTCAGCATTTCCTTTGTTGACAATGTTCAAAGTCTTGGGGTCATCCTGGACTCTCAATTATTGTGGAGATCTCATTTAGATAGTGTTACAAATAAAGTAAACAGAGTCCTATATAGTTCGCGCATTTTTCGCAAATACACGGATGAAACACTTTGTAAGCGACTTGCCGAGGCCTTGCTGTTTCCACATCTCGATTATTGTTCAATGGTGGTTCTGGACGCCTCGCAGGAGATTCGGAACAGATTGCAGGTACTGCAAAATTCCTTTGTGCGCTATGTGTGTGGTGTTAGGAGGGATGATCATGTGACCCCTCATAGGGTTTCCCTGGGTTGGCTGCGCACTGATACGAGGAGACAGTATTTTATGGCTGTACTAATGTACAAACTGGTATGCAAGTTCCGCCATACCTGGAGGGTCTCTTCTCCAGGTTTGTTCCTAGGGGCTCTGTGAGGGGTTCACCAAAGGAGTTGACGCCTCCCTTGATGCGCACTGGGAAACGCTCTTTCCAGGTTCAAGGGGCGCATTTATGGAACTCACTGCCGGCAGATATCAGAAACTTATCCTCCCTTAGAGGCTTTAAGGTTTCTGTGCGGAGACTCTTTCTGGCACTAGATTAAGGTGCGCCTTTATTCTTTTAATTTATTTATTTATTATTTATGTGTTTTAATGTTATGTCCCATATACACGCTTTGCGTGAATGTATTTATGGGATGATTGTTGAATGAATGAATAGACGTGTGCCAAATTTTAAATATCGACTGATAGATGTATTGACTGTGATTTTGATTGTATTATTTTATATTTATCGACTTACTGTGATTTTTGCCGGATTTATTTTATCTGTGATATTGCTAATTAGATTTATTTTAGTTTTAACTGAATCTGTATTTGACTGTGATATCACGGAAAAAAGTGCAATGACTACTGTATACTATGCGTATACCAAAGTATATAAAATGAATTTATTTTTGTAATGTACAAATATCTATCTATCTATCTATCTATCTATCTATCTATCTATCTCTATCTTTCATTCTCTCTCTGTCTCTATCTCTCATTCTCTCTTTTTCTCTCTAATTTTCACTATCTGTCTATCTGTCTCTCTATCTCTCCCTCTCACTGTCTCTCTCGCTCTGTCTCATTCACTTTCACGCCAAGATGACGTGAAAATTTGTTTGTCGGACGGACGGACGGACGGACATTATAATTTATCGTTTTTTTTTAAATATCACTTAATAATTATAATAATAATTTTTTTATCAGTAATATGAAGCATTAACTTATGTAACACATATTTGTCATAAAATATATATGTATTAAGTATTTTTAGCAAGAATTGGGGAGTTTTTACAAAATCGCTCAAAAAGAAAATTTTAATATAATGTAGATTCTCTGCTTTCTTTATGCGTTCATTAACAACTTTCGACATTATTTAAATAATGTAAAGTTTGTAATTTTTATTTTGAGTATTGGTACTGATTGCAATACCATTTTCTCATAAGAGAACAATGATTTTTGGATTTTTATCGATATCTCCAATAGTTTCAGAGATATAGTCATTTTTAGTTTTTTCGATAAGAAATTACTTTCATTTTTTCAATTTTATAATTATTATTGGGTGCTTATCATATTTTATATTCTTTTTTGATATTTAATAAATATTTTCTATGTACTGTGACTTCATACTACAACATATTAAATTACATGTCCTAAACGTTATACAAAAATGCGAATAATATTTTAAAAAATAAGCTGTTTAATTTCTCAATCATGTGTTTATAAAAAATCGTGCGATACGATTAGTCAGTTGAGATATCAAATTTCTTAAATTGGACATATTTTTCTTTTAATATAAAAGTTGTAAATTTCTTTATTTAGCAGTATATGCTCGAGTATCTTAGTATATAAGGTAGTATATCTTCCAATGTTTAAATTATAATTTAGTTATTGTACAGAAAGTCATGGAGAGTGTATCGAGACTTCACGCTGTTTGCGCAGGTGTTAAAAGTGTTTACAAACTGTACGGTCTAAAAACCGTAATAAGAAACACGAATGTGGATTTTTTTTTGTAAAGTTTGTAAATACAATCTACCATTAAAACACTTTTGTCACATAAAACCGATTAAAAAGGATCAACTACACACCCACAAAAATTTGTATTTCTTTTACGATTCTGAAACGCAGCAAACATTGTCGGTGATAGAAGATGAAAATAAAAAGGTACACGTCGTAAATTTATGCGTTGTTCAACAAGTATGCAGTTTTTGTCTCCAAGATACAGAAATTACAAATTTGTGCAGCTATTGTGGAATACGTGAATACGTATTTACTAGAGAACCTGTAAAAGAATTTGTGGAGTTAGCTGTTGCCAGACGAAACACATTCAAAAAAATTATCTGTATCGCTCACAATTCTCAAGGATTCGACGCTCAATTCTATTTTAAGTATCTTGTAGAGAAATACTGCGACAGGCTTACCCGTACTGTTATTTTAAACGGTTCCAAAATTATTTCGATGAGAAAATCCACAATAACGATTATAAAGGGTTAAACCCAGGTTGTAATGAAATTAACAACCAATTTGATTTTAACAGTTGTACGACATTTCGTCTGCCAGGTTTTGCAGACCTCTTCAAGTACAAATAAATGTCAAACAGTTAGCACTGATCTTCCATTACTCGTAGATGAGTAGAGTCAATTTTGAAAAATTGTTAATATTTGTGTCTCTGTTAATAAATTAGTGCCAGAAGAGGTCTGAAAATATAATCAATCGAAACGTCGCAATTTTTAATTTAAAAAAAAGGTGTTCAATTTATTCAACATCCTGTGAATTGACCTACAAGAACGCTTAAAAAACCAAAATAAAATAATGGAGGGTAACTATCCACAACTATTATAAAATACTGTAAACAAGATGTAAACATTTTGAGATTAGTATGTTTAACCTTTCGAGATACGTTTATAGAGTACAGTGTTGATACTTTTATTGAGTGTACGACCAAAGCTTCAATTTTCTTACGCGTGTATCGAAAAATTTTTTTGAATGATATGCAAATAGGTGTTGTACCAAGTGGAGGGTGTCGAAGAAATGACAAAAAATCTGTAAAGGCCATACAG
Organism: Theocolax elegans; assembly: GCA_026168455.1. Lineage (NCBI taxonomy): Eukaryota > Metazoa > Arthropoda > Insecta > Hymenoptera > Cerocephalidae > Theocolax > Theocolax elegans. Next base: position 71,736,421 of record CM047425.1, read on the forward strand.
TGGTTGTGATGGAGCAAAAAGTTTTAAAACGTAAAGTCGTACATGAACAGGAAGAGCACGCGAGAAAAGACTTTTTGGAGGTATCTTGGTAGATGGATATTGCGAACCTAACGAGTATGAACAACACCGTGGCATAGTTCTTCAATTTCACGGTTGCTTCCGGCACGGTTGTCCTCGTTGTCATAGTATTGATAGAAATAAACTTTTGTCAACCTACGAATCAATGGATTATAGATATGAGAAAACTTGTTTTACTAGAGAGAAAATTAAATTTCACAATTATGAATTGATCGAGATTTGGGAATGTACTTTCCAAGAACAGATTACAAACAACGAAGAAATTAAATTTTTTTTAAATAATATTTTACTAACAATTGTACGAAAACCTCTCGATCCTCGTGACGCCTTCTTCGGTGGGCATACAGATACTAACGTAAAAATATACGATTGCAGACCAACGAAAAAATTAAAATACGTGGATGTTTGTTCACTTTATCCGTACATATGTAAAAGAGTGAAATACCCATTGGGACACCCAACAATTTACGTTGTGACAATGTGCTTTGCACATGTCAAAGTGGCAACTACCGAGCCCCTGGCGAACACTTATCTATCCGTACAAGCAATATGAGTCCCTAGATAAACCTACTTACCCATAGATATTGAGCATAGCTACCTACCCGCATATTAACTGAACCCTACCTACCCTCACAGACTAATATCCTAATCCCAAGCACGGCACATAAACACTAAGGTGGCCCTGGCGTTGAGGACCATGGGTGAGCTCAGATGATATCAGGTGGGCTCCTCCGGGTCTGACACTGCAGGCAGGATGCATCAAGGGAGGTGATAACCAGGAAGCCTCCAGGACCCTCCTTAGCTCCACTGAACAGCAGACTACGCGAAGTGGCACCATCCAGGAGGGAGGCCATGGAACCTCCAACGCCAACCAATATACAGCTATAAACAAGATACTTAATGAGAACAAATACGCATTAAGAAGCTAAGGAACAAGAAAGAGGATATCCAGCTATGTACAAAAGAAAAAGATTAAGGAAATTAAAGTACAGCTGTATGTAGAGATAACAGCTGTACAAGGAACTGTATAGAGCAGAATGAGGTTAGTTTGCTATACATAAACAACATGTATGGGAAACCTCTTTAAACATTGCATTAATGAATACGCATACTCACGTAATCCCCACGACAAAGTATTTACCTGGAGCTGTAGACGGAGCGGATATCAGTAACCGAGGTTGACGTCGTTGAGGAGAGAGGGGTGAGTCGGCCCCGAGCAGCGATGCGGCGGCGGGTGAGTTCATACCTGAAACTCACACCGTACAACTTAGTGCATAACGCAAAAAGGAACGAGGTGATAGTTACCTAGGAAGAAGAATACAGCATCTCCGAGACATGAACTACACCAGGTCAACATATGCTTACAGCATGATCACCGCTACAGCTTCGACTCGCTCGCTCGATGCGAGATCGATGTACCTATTACAAGTACGTACTGCGCAGGCGCGCGGCACGATCGCGGCTCTCGAGCACGCCGAGAACCAGAGCTCTACGGACGGTCGATCCGACGACAACAAGTGACTAGCGTGCGAGAGAGAGAAAGAGAGAGAGAGAGAGAGAGAGTAGCAGCTTCCCGACCAAGTGTCCCGGATTCCTGTAAAGGTTGGTGTAATTACCTCTCTCTGCTGACGGTACCGCCGTGTACCATGGAAAGTGCATGCGAGCATCCCGTTCCTTCCCGTCCTTCTCCATAATAAAGTGTAACCGTAGTTTTTTTTAAATACATCTTTTATATAACGTACATCTACTTATTAACCTGCACCTTGATCACCAGTACAGCGTTACAACGTAGGTGAAGAAGAATGTTACAAATTTATGAATAGTAAGACAGACATTTCCAAAGTCGACGGTCTTATAATGTGTGATATCTTACCACCTCATAACGTATACCATCCTGTCTTACCAGTAAGAATGCACGGTAAATTAATTTTTCCATTGTCCCGAATGTGTTGCAAACACTTGATACAATAGGATTGTCCACACATGGAACCAAAAGATCGAGTCTTAAACGGGACATGGGTATCCGAAGAAGTAAAGAAAGCTATCAAAATGGGATACGTTATCACCAATGTTTACGAGATTTGGCAATATGAAATGATACAATACGATACATCTACCAATACAGGAGAAATCTTTACCGAATATATCAAAGAATTTTTTAAACGGAAAACGGAAGAGTCCGGATATTCTCTAGACTGTACTACAGACGAGGACAAAGATTCTTACATAACAGATCTTGAAATGTGTGAGGGAACACGATTAGACAAAAACAATGTTAAATTCAACGCCGCGCATTTGGCTAAATTATGTCTAAATTCTCTATGGGGAAAGTTATCTTAACGGGAAAACATGTCTAAGACAGAGGTTGTAAAAGATCCAAAAGATTTGATTAATTTACTAATTGATCCGGAGATAAGTGTAAATAGTATACTATCCGTCAACGAAGAAACGATATATACATGATGGTGTTATAAAGATGATAGTTTTGGCACTGTCTTTATAACCAACGTTGTCGTAGCTGCGTTTACAACTGCTCAAGCGCGTTTAAAATTATTTGGTTATTTGCACGCAATGGGTCGGTCTGTATTTTACTATGACACGGACTCTGTTTTTTACGTTAGTAAGCCTGATACAAATGATTTACCGATCGGTACGATGCTCGGAGATCGAACGAATGAAATGTCGGAATATGGTACAGGTACGTACATTACATCTGGTGGACCAAAATTTTATGCTTACAAATATAAAACACCCGACGGTAATGAGCATTATACATGCAAAGCAAAAGGTATCAGACTGACTTACGATGCAAAACAATCGATAAATTATGAACGTATTCGACAGATGATAACGGGTGACAGAGAGGGTATAATCGTAAATTTGCAATCAATACGCTGTACAAGGTTTCACAATGTGATTACACAACCTGAGAAAAAAACGTGCATGGAAAGAGAAAATTTATTGATTTGAATAGAAGTTTACCTTACAGTTACACAGAAATGTAAACTTATCAAATGGTGAGGAAAAGCATGCACTCAAAGGAGTTGAAAGAAAAATGTTTGGGTTTTCGTCGCGAGAACGCGAGCGAGATCGAACTGCGCGCGCGAAAGCGTGAGCAAGACCGTACCGCGCGCGCGAGAGTGTGAGTCGTACCGGATCAGTATGCGCGAGCATTAGACAAAAAGCTAAACGCAATTTTGCGAGCGGCCGCCCGCGGGGAGCCCCACCGCAGCGATCACGCTTCTTGATAGATGTACAAGCGTTACAAGATAAAGATTCAAATTTTCTGGTAGATTTAGACAGTAACAAACATGGATACTAGGTGGAAACATCCATTCACATCAATTTTGAGCGGACCCACAGGTTGTGGTAAAACGGTGTTTGTTAAAAAATTTATTAAAAACATCAATCACATGTGCGATACTATAATTGAGCGAAAGATTTTTCATTACACCGAATGGCAGTTTGGATATAGAGATTTGGGCAAGGATATAGAATTCCATGAAGGGTTACCACAGTCTATCGACTACGCTAACGACACTCGACCAAAATTGATAATTATCGATGATTTGGTGCGCGAATCGTCTTCCGATGGTGGCGTGATCGTTAATTTTTTTACTAAAGGAAGTCATCATAATAATTTAAGCGTTATATTTATAACACAAAATATTTTTCATCAAAGTAAAGAGTAACGAGATATATCATTGAACGCTCATTACATTGTACTATTCCGGAACTTGCGCGACCGTGCCCAGATTAACCATTTGGCTCGACAAATCTACCCAGAAGATATACGATTTCTCAGAGAAGCCTATGGAGACGCGACTTCTCAACCATACGGCTATCTTTTACTTGATTTGAAACAAGATACACCCGACACGGTGCTTATACCAATCAGCTACCAGTCGTGACTCTATGATGATATTGAAAAGCCTCATTTAACACCAAGACAGCGGTTGTTTTAAGAGTATTATATCATTTGACCGACGAACAACGAAAAGCGTTACTCCTGAAAGCGGACTCTAAACGAGTTAAACATATTTGTGAATGCGCATTGAATGTGTTGGCTGGCAATGTGCCTCTCAGTAAAGTTCATAAATTACGACTACGTAAACACGCACCGATTTTATGTAAATTAGCTAAACGTAATGTTAATTTGACGCGTAAGAAGAAACTAATTGATCATCAAGGAGGGTTTTTACCGGGTCTTTTAGCACCTCTGATCGGTACAGTTTTAGCCACCCTTATATCAAAGTGAAATATGGAACACGCTAGAAAAATGATACTTGTACCACATAAAAGTGTGGAACGCATGACAGAAAAGGTAAATTTGGATAGTGGTATTACAAAATCTGTTCAAACACCAGGTACGGTGACTAGTAGGCTTGATGCTGAAATGAATGATATCTTGTACTTACCGATGGACGAGCGAGAAAAATGGTGTCATTACGGTCAGGTATTACAAAGATATCTTCACTTTAAAAATAATGAAACACGAATTGAAAATTTCAATGACATGGATATTAACGAGTCTGTAAAAGTACCCTCACCTGAAGAAGCAAACAAGCAACTCATTTGTTACGATACTTAAGAAGATACGGCAAAGCATTGTGAGATGAATATGGGAAATTAATGATAGATGGCGTGTCCGAGAAAGGTATGAATATAATAGATTTTGTAAATGATGCTATGAGAAATAGAAAAAGACCACCACCTTCAGGGCGTGCTCAGTTTGCTGAGTTACTCCGACAAGCATCAGTTCCTCGAGAGTTCATTGGAAACGAACGAGTTTGGAAGGAAATTATCGCATTGTCACCGTTAAAATCATCGCGTAGACAGCAAATGTTAGTATACATATTGCTAACAAACGTAGGAAAAATAAGAGTAACCCCTCGTCAAGTAGTACAGAGGATGAAGAATTAACACCTAGACTACAAACAAGTTCATCAACTATTAAAAACCACAGTTTTTTGGATAAATGGAAGAGACTGAATAATCTGTTTTAAAAATGGCGAAGGATGTTGGATACATTAATAGTTTTATTACCTTTCGAAATGCATGTACCTGGATACAAATTTCGTGGTCCAGGTACAAAACTTGCAGAACGCATAGAACGCAGTGAAGTTGGTATAAACCCATTGGACGAAGCGCGTCGCCAGCACGATATCGCATACGCTGACAAAAATACGAATCGTAGTAATGCTGATCGGATTCTCGCTGAACACGCTTTTTCTCGTATGTTAGCTGGCGACACACCTGGTAATGAGAGAATTCTTGCACTAATGACTGCTTGCTGTATGGTTAGTAAAATTACCCTTGAAAAAATTTTTAACAGAATTAAAAAAACGATTAAACGCAAGGATAAAAAAAACAAGAAGATAAATTCAGTAAAAAAATAAAAAGTGTAAAAATATCGTGGAGAAAATTAAGAAAAATGCGTTCAATAAACACAAATTGATTAGACGTAGATTTGACAGAAGGAGTTACAATGTTCGGAATATCGATGATGTTTGGGGAGCTGATTTAATGGACTTAAGACAATTGAAAATTTATGATGATAATTATACATTTGTGTTAACCGTTATAGAAGTGGTAAGTAAGTACGTATGGGTTGAACCCTTGCTATCTAAAAAAGGTAAAAATGTTGCTAGAGGTTTTGAACGTATTCTTAAAAATTCTGATGGTCGTATACCTGTGAGTCTGCAAACTAATAAGGGTAAAGAATTTACAAGTCGCGAATTTCAAGATGTGATCCGAAAAGAAGGAATCATTTTTCGTCAACAAAGTTGTACGAAGTTCCAATGTTAAAGCAGCATTAGCTGAAAGAGTTATTAGAACACTAAAAGAAAGAATGTGGAGGTTTTTTACGCATACACACAGTTGTCTCTGCATACAACAGAACAAAGCATTCAGCTACCAAGATGGTGCCTGCTGCTGTTACGCGTTTCAACGCTGTAGAAGCTCGGAAAAATTTGGATTGTAAATATACTTCCATTGCAAGACAGCGACGCGATAAATACAAGATCGGTGATTTAGTTCGTGTCAGTCGCGCGAGAAACATTTTCGCAAAAGGTTACGAAAGTGGTTGGTCCGAGGAAGTTTTTAAAATGTATCGTGTCTGGATCTGGATACCCCGCTACATATTTTCTGAAAGATTTGGACGCTGAAGAGATTGTTGGGTATTTTTACGGGGAGCAACTCACAAGGGAAGTACATGACCTCCGGGAAACGGATCTCATCCTAACTTTGGTATGTCTTTTATAATATAAAAATATGAAGAAAGCCAAGTTATCTTTTGCCAATGGCTACTTTTACGGAAGTTATTCGACATCCAATAATAATAGCAGTAAGAAATACTTCCAATTCGGTCGCTTATAACTCGAAAACATATAAAGATAAACAATCGAACCAAAAGCCAGAAGAAAGTTGAGTTCAAGTAGATATGGTTCAAAAAAAAGAAGCTTAAATTGCTTAATTTGAAGCAAAGTTATGAAGAAAATAAGAAATTGAAGATTATTAAGCCAAAATTTAATATGAAAAATTTATTGTTTCTTTTGGCCTAATAGTCTTCAATTTCTTATTTTCTTCATAACTTTGCTTCAAATTAAGCAATTTAAGCTTCTTTTTGTTTTGGATGAGATCCGTTTCCCGGAGGTCATGTACTCCCCTTGTCAGTAGAATAAAATTGGATTTTGCTAATAAAGTGTTTGAAGTTGATAATATTTTAAAATCTAGAGGACAAGGACGATCAAAAGAATACTTTGTAAAGTGGAAAGGTTATCCTGAAAAATTTAATTCGTGAATAAAAGCGAGTGATTTAACATCACTAAAATAAAAGACCAATTTTACATTGTCCTACCCAGTAACAGTAGTATGCAATATTTTCCGAATAATACCACAACACACTACATTACACAATTACTGCAACCAGTTCGTCTACAAGGCACATTGAGCGTGGCTGCCACGGAAATTCAAATACCTCTTACTTTTATCTGTCAATATTGACGTGACCAATTTGTTGATTAGACGAGTGAAGATTAATCCTGGAGTATTATTAGCCCATGCAAAAGCACTGTCAAAAACTACAGCAAAATATCCTGTAACACGAGTGGAAGTTAAGGCTTTTACAATGCACAATGGTGTACACGGAGAAACATTAGATAACGTAATTCTTGGTCAATTACCGAAAAGGATAATTGTCAGTTTCGTGAAAAATAAGGCTTTTAACGGACATAAAAATTTTAATCTTTTTAATTTTGAAATTAACATTAATTTTTTGTGTTTATACGTAGACGGTGTACAGATTCCGTCAAAGCCGTTACAACCTGATTTTAAAACGAATCAGTTGTACGTTGAGGCCTACCGCACATTATTTTTTGGTACAGGTATACACTTTTTAAACGAGGGTAATAAAATTACACGTGAATCATATTCTAATGGTTTTTGTCTATTTGCCTTTGACTTGACACCTAACTTGTCAGCGAACGATCACACGCACTGGAACTTGATTAGACACGGTAGCGTTCGATTAGACGTAAGATTCGATGATTCGTTGTAAACAACCGTCAATTGTATAATTTATACTGAATTTGAAAACATTAGAAATAGATGCGTAAAGACAAGTAATGGTCACTTTTAGCGGGTAAATGATTTATAGATGGAGCTGTTTTACGGTTAATGTAAAATACAGCATCTACGCGAAATAGTACGGGACGACACTCCGGATCGTCACCATGGATATAATCATTGACATTCAGTGTTTAAAAGACAAAGATGTAGTAACTCCTAAGGAAGTTGCAATTGTTTCGGTGAACTATGATTTTAGTGGTCAGTGGCTCGTTACACCTTCGATAGGTATCGACCGGTTAACTGACGATATAAGAAAACAAAATAACTGGTTAACGAACCATCATCACAGTATAGATTATTTCGAAGGTGAAGTGTCACAAAAGATTTTAATGCAAAGTTTGAAAGAAATTACTTTTGAAATTAATTTGGGGTACGACAACGATTGCCCATCATTTCAAAATTTACCATAGAGTGATAAATAGTGTATCCATCACGGATTAAAAAGATCATATTTACAATATAGTTGAGCGTTGAATAATGCTTTTCGATAAAAGAAGTGGCTAAACTCAAAAAAAAAAGAAATACACCCATTGAATTCCATTTTAGTGTCTCAATACAACTTTGCAATGAACAGTTTGGAGGAGGCCTGCGATGGCTCGGTCGGTAGGGCGTCGGGCTCGTAATCTGGAGGTCCCAGGTTCGATTCCCGGCCCCGGCCGATTGATACAACCACCACTGGCGAATGTATTTTCGACAAGTGCTTTCTTCACCTAGACATCGTATGACCTCCGTCGCTGATTAGCACCGGTTTGAGAGCATAAAAAGAGCGACGTTTAAATAATAATAAAAAAAAAATAGTTTGGAGATTCTAAAACATTTGCCCAGCATTCTAAGTCACACATTGGATGTATTCCCAGAAGATCAGATACCACAGGTGTGGATGAAACCGACGGCTTTTGTCTTATATTATGATGATCATACGAAACCTGGTATGCATCGGGTTGCAGTATACGTTGGTAAAAATGGAATCGGATATTACTTTGATAGTTATGGAAACCATCCATTTGTACCATCGCATATTAAAAGAATAAAGAAAAACTATAAGCGTTATCGTTGGAATTCGCAGCAACTGCAAAATGATTCATCCGATATATGTGGACAATATTGTATTTTATAGATAAATTTTGTTCTCTTTATCATCCACGCAGTATTTATTTAGAAGGAATAATGTTCGATCTTGGTGAATAAACCACAAGTTTAATTAACTGGCGACGTTTCGATGACTCTTCGTCATCCTCTTCAGGCTATACCTTTATTTAAAAAAATATACAAATGAATACATTTGGTTTAACAATTATAGTTTTAATTATAAGTTTTGTTTTTTAAGCCTCATGATTTACAATATTTTACTTACTACTCGTCATTATATCAGATGTTTAACATCGACATTACATCGTAGCATCACTGAGTCGTCGCACTAATAACGAAAACAAGGATATTTAGAACAATGAAATTACGATTCATATACACAGAAGTTGAACAGTTATGTCAATTACTTTCATCTTATATAAAGCTCCATATATCCAAATTAACATTATTAATAATTTAATAAATAAATAAATTAGGACATCACAAAAATAATAAATAACACAAAGATTAAGCAAAAGCCGTTACAGGACTAGATATAATTATCACAAACAACGTACTAAATTTATTCGCAGCTGATATATATAGCTATAGTGAAGTGTAGCATGACACCAAATATATCTATATAAAGGCGCGATTTTTGAATCTAATTTAATGACTGAATATTATATTATGTCATAGATTAAAATTATTATTGTCCATTATGTTAAAAATAAAAATAAATATTGTTATACATAAGTTATAAATTCTCTATTATCAATAAAAATATATTTATTTTTATTATAAAATTACCATTTGCTAAAAATGACTAAACCTAAACATAACAAAAAAAAAAAAAAAAAAAAAAAATTAACAATGGAGGATGAAATCATCAAGGGAAGTAATTTTGATTGAAATTATTATTAGATGCCGAATAACTTTCGTCAATGTGGCCATTGGTAAGCAATAACTTGGCTTTCTTCATATTTCTACATTACAAAAGATATACCAAAGTTAGGGTAAGATCCGTTTCCCGGAGGTCATGTACTTCCCTTGTAAGTCATTTATACCTGTTAAATGAATCATTCACTAAAAAAATCCTTATTGGCCTGAAGTACAACGACTTAGGAGAATATCATGTGTTTCCTTGATACGACTGCTAGCTGCAGATTTCATCGGTGTAGCCTTTTCAAAAGAAGGTTGGTTCAAGTTTTGCTTAATTCTGGAAGAAATTGACGAAAATTTCGAAGTCTTAAGGATGAACTCTATGATCAAAAAGTTTACGGTCATGGGTGGATTTTGAGATACACGTATACACACTATGACAAGGTGATTGAGATTGAAGAAGATCATAGACCAGTACACGGCCCTCCTGTAAAGCGATTTCATCGTACCGTAGTTATGAAAAAAGTTACATTCGATAAATTGAAAATGTGAGTACATGTATTAACGAAAGATTAAAATATTTAAATAATATATCGTCGTTTGTAACTGTTTTGACTCGGGAGACTATTAACTTTATACACAATACAAATGTTAGTATGCATAATACTCAAATAACTCTATATACCAAAAATATTATAGATACCACATCTGACATTGACGATGAAATTCTCGATTCGATTTATTCAAAAATGAGTGAGGAGGTGTTTGATAATGTGAAAAATGCGTTAAATATGGATATAATACGTTATATAATGTGCGAAATAATGATGTTACATACTAAGGATATTGTAAAATTACTTAACAATAGAATATTTCATGGTTAATAATATATTGTGAACGTATATATGTATAAAATATTTAAATCTACGTATCAATAATATTGTAAAAAATTGTAATAAACCAAATATGGACTTACTAAGGCTAACTAAACTAAAAAACCTTCATAATTTCTTTCTGAATAATAGTTTATTATTACAATTATTTTTCATAGCTTCCCATTTTCACAAAAAAAATTTTTAAATTACAAGCGTATTTTGTTAGTATACGATCTAATTATACTTTTTACATAGTTTTTAGTATGAAAAAGATATTTTTCCAACCCAATTCAGGCATTAAAAAAGATTGAATAATAATCGCATTTTTGTGTTCAATTCTAAAAAAACGATATAAATAATTATTTTACAGTGTTTTAAGTAGTCATATAGTATAGAGCGAACCCAAAAACATACATGACGATAGGTCTCAGAAAAAGCTAAATTCGATTTCAAAAAAACTTTAAGCTCAAAATAAATGTAAAATTTTATGTAATTTAGGCATTAATAAGTTAAATTCAAGCCAGTCGAGACCATGTTCTCAGGGCTAAGTGCAAATATGATGAATTAAAATTTTGAAATATTTCTGATGATTGTTCACTTACACACTCTGATTATCTTTATGATATGCTTCAGAGTATTTTATTTTATTTATTAAATCTAGTGAAACAGAGAGTTAAGTATTCGGTTTTAAGTGTGTTAGGACACATGAGGAAATTATTTGCGATCTTCGACGTCATAAACTATCCAAAATAGCTACTAGTTCAGTCAAACTAGACTTTTTTAATTGAAAAATTATATTGTCAACAATAAAAAATGTTGATATAGTATAAAATAACACGATTAGCCAAACTATTTTCCAAACACAATTTGTGTACGATTCCCATTGGAAAGCTAGAAGGGCCGAAATATATAAATGCTATACGCTTTGACATTCCAGGCACAATTGTTAAATGTTTTAAAAAATAAACGACGATAAAAATAAATTTTAGCCAAATCGGTAAAAAATCGACTGAATTTTTCGACGGGCTTGTTTATATACATAGTACATAGACACAAACATACGTACACTTTCAAAAACATTTAAAATGACTCATTTTACTAATTATTTGTAGTATTACATTTTTTACGATGGTGATGTATTTATGTGTGAGGAATATATGATTGCAAGAAGAGTACACATATAATATATACGTATTTAAACTATGAAAGGGATATATAGGTCTTTTCTTGATAGCTTGCTTTTCCTTCTCTATTGGTATTGCATACTATAAAATAATCGAATCGAACTATTTCTACACTCAACATATAGATAATCTATCATTATATTAAAATCGTGTTCGTTGTCCGTCCGTCCGTCCGAAATTATTTTTTGAGAGAGAGCGGGTTAAGTGAGAGAGTGAGAGAGTGTAAGCGTGTGAAAGAAAGAGAGAGTGAGGGAGAGGGTGGGAGAAGGAGAGAGGGGGGGGAGAGGGAGAGGGGCGATGGAAAGGGGGAGATAGAGTTAGAGAGAGATAGAAATAGAGAGATGGGGGATTGAGAGAGGGTAGGGGCGAGAGGGAGATAGTTATAGAGAGATGGAGATAGAGAGTGGTGTAGAAAGGGGGGAAAGGGGGAGATAGTTATAGAGAGAGGTGTAGAGAGAGGGAGAGGGGGAGAGAAAGAGATAGAGATATAGAGAGAGAACACCTGAACATCGTCTACAGGAAGTAATAACTTGTATTACTTTTTATTACTTGGATGTATGCTATGAAGTCTTACCAGGAGATGATGTCCGGTTGATGTCGAGGTCATCCTGACCACCTAGATATTGTCTCCAGAAAATGACAAAGAAAGCAAGAGAATGTATAAAATATGAGAGTATAAATTGTACAATTAATCCATTTGCTCTCTGTGTTTAACAGGGTTGAGATTGTTGTTATTATTAAAGAATGATATTTTTCATAATAACGCCCACACTGCGAATGGTTATAATTTAAACTCTACACACAAAGAAATTTCGGCATTGGGAGATCCCAACCTAACTTACAATTCCGTATTCCCAAATAATAGTAATTCTGAAATAACAAATAAGAGGTCGGTTAATTGAAAGACTATCCGGATTAAGGTGCTTCAATCATGGGAGCTCTGCGCTCCCAAGTTGAACTTACCGCTATTGAATGGTGAGTTCAATATTGTAGAACCCGTATTGGGCACTATAAATGCCTATCATTGTAATTTGAAGGTTATAATATACTTCATCATATACAGGTATTATATATTTATTTACATAAAATTTTTATTTGAAACTTGATCAAGTTTTTTTAATACTACTAACTTAAGCGAAAAATTTGTAACAACAAATTATTGTAATAACAATATTAAATGAGAAAAATAATTAAAAAAAGTTAAATTGCATGTTATAGTAATACATACATAGTACATTACGATACAAGTGCGCAAAATAGGTGATTCCCACACAAGTCGGATTTGCCGCTCGAGCGAAGCGAGTTATCTTACGATAACTATTCCTCCAAAAGGAAGATCATTTTTACATGCATCTCTAAAAAATTTATCAATTGTTTCAAAAGCGTATCTTGAAACCATTGATATTTCATCCCAAATTATAATTTTAATATTTTTTAAATAAGTACCATATTTTGAATTAGGATCTATATTACATGTTGATTGTTCATTAATATTTAACGGTAACTTAAATATACTATGCACAGTTTTCCCATTAATTAATAAATTAGCAGCAATACCAGTTCAAGCCATTGTGATAAAAGAGACATTCATTGACATTAAATATGTAATAATAACATTATGTAAATAACTCTTACCACTCCCACCAGGTCCATCAATAAAATAATATTTACTGCCAATGTTATTAATCATTGCATTGATGACCAAATCATATATTTGTTTTTGTTTAATCGTTAAAGAACTTATCAAAGCTTCTAATGTATTAGTATAATTATATGCATTTAATTCATTATTATCATAATCATTTACTTCATAATTATCTATATTGGGTATATGAAAATCATTTAATTTGAATCCATGTAATGACAAAATTTTTCAATATTATTCAAAGCTTTTTTTCACATTCAATATTTCGTAGTTTTGGAACCATTGAATGAATTTTATGTTTATTATATACATCCAAGGAATTAATTGGTTTTTGGAATGCAAGAATAAATGCAAATAGTTGACACATGGTTTTAGAGAACTTGAATACCGCAGCTTCTGCTAAACATTTATCCCATTCATCGTCAGTACTAACAATACCTCTTGATAAACAGGCATCTTCATGTAATAATACCATTTACAGTTCCTATATCCGCAAATGATTTTGCACCACGTACATGTAATAATAGTAGTCGTAGGAAAAATGTTTCACGTTTATTCCGATTTACGAAATACATTCTACTTATGATAGGTTTATTAAATTGTTTTCTTTTCGTCCATTTTTTATTTTTTATGTTAAAAACGTAATGATACTGAAGGAATTTCAGTATATAAATATCGTGTTGCATTTTCGTTTTCTTTGTTCAATTTAAACCATGATGTCAATGCTGTATCAATATTTTTATCAATTAATGTATCTTTTTAACCTTCTTTAAAAAATATATATTGTTCATCTTGTTGATGCACAGATAATCTTATAATAGCATAAGATTATTGATGTAATTTAAATTCTAAGATACGACACATAGCCTCCGGTGCGCATACATATCTAGTGGATAGATGTTGAGATATTTCATCACAATTATATATATCTGCATTATTTTTGTCCATATCATTAGTAGTAGCTTCCATCGTAAATTACACAATAGCAGTATCAGGACCCTTATGAAAATATTTAAATAAATATTTATAGCTTTTATTGTATTACATATTTCCACATTAATGTGACATTCCAATAATAATAATAAATATGGATTGTATGGCACAACAAAACTATTATCTGCTGCACTCGGTTTTGAATATATAATTTTATTACCCTTGTGTCTTCGGCGATAAGAAGGGTAATCAACAGAATTAAAAGATGTTTGGTTGATACATGGTTTTGGAAAATTTTTTGTACAGCGTGTTTTATCTTCATTCATACATACACTATTTTTATTTTGTAACTCACAAGGACCATGTATCATATTATTTTTTACTATATTATATAATTTAGGATATTTAATTTCATCCCATTATATATATCCCATCTTATATCTTATCTTACAATCGAACTGAAAAATCATCACAAATAATGCGAAAACGTAGCGTTTTTATTTTTCTAAAAAATAAAAAAACAATAAAAAATATACTGATATTAATATACTATTATACCTGCTTTTATCAACCATAAATAATATTGTAAAGTGTAATCTTACGATATTTTATACTTATAATTATATTTTTATTTTTTGAAAAAATATATGTTGTAAATATATCATTATTTATAAATCGTATAAAAATGTTACATCATACCTTTAATATGTGTATATCGCGAGCGAAGCGAGCGTTATATAGCTAGGAATAAAATTAAATCTTACTAATTACACAAGCACACAAAAAAAGTGCCAAGACCCAGAGAGTAGAGGTATTATTTCTTATGTATTTTGACGCGCTGAAACCGAATCCGGGCGTAGAATTGCTCTAGAACCCATCATTTTTTTTAAAATGAAGAAAAACCACCTGGAAAATCGGAAAATCCAATTTTTAGCAAGGAAAAAGTGGGTGAGTGTTTAGTGTAATAGATTAGGATATTTGATACATACTAAAGTATCATTTCTCATGTAGTTTCACACGCTGAAACTGAATCTGGAGTTTATTTTACACGTAAGCTCTTTGGATTTGGAAAATATGCTAGGAAACTGAAAATTGCTGAAAATTGTGAAAAGTTTTTTATACTTATATCATGCATGATTTTTATATATTTTGACGCGCTGAAACCAAATTTAGGGTCTATTTTACTCGTAGGTCTTAAAAATTTTGAAAAAATTGTAAAATCCATGAGAAATCTCAAAAAAATCCTCGTTGCGGATTCGGTTTCAGCGCGTCAAAATACATAAGAATTAATACCTCTACTCTCTGGGTCTTGCCACTTTTTTGTGTGCCTGTGTTATTTACTTTACAATCCTTACAAGTATTATGCTACTAATCTGAACGATTACTATAAAAATATCATTAGTCAATTAATCATATTAATCATTATAATCTCAGATCTGAGTTATTGATATATTTTTGTACTAAATGCATATCTTCAGTTATTATAATATTAATATTGATACATTCATAGTAATATTTTAGATGAGTATCATAGTATAACAATTTTACAACCACTATAAGAATTATGATTATAAAGATTATGAAATTTATTGCAATGATCATGCTAACAGATTCATCGTTATAAGGCAACAAATATACATTTCTATTAATATTTCGGGTACTTTTCCCAGATATTTTGACCATAAGTGATCTTAATGATTTAGACCCACTCTGGAAATTTATAGGCAGTTTCTGACTATAGAAAGACATCTTTTAGACGGTATTTGGTTTTCAGAGACCGGAGCAGAATTCCCGATTTTCACTACTTAAGGTTTAAATGGCTTACAAGAGTGTAACAGCATATATTTATGATTTTAAAAGTATTTTTAATGGAAAACTCAGAAATTTTTACAAAAAAAGTCATATTTATGTTTTTAGTGAAAAGTGCATTCCCTGGGAGCTATAAATTAATGAAAATGAGCATAGAATTTTATTATAGATTTCTTTTTGTGGGGTTATCTGAAAAATATTGTCTACGCTGAAGTACCCACTACAAGAGAAAATATGATGGACCACATAACAATTGCATGTCGCAACATTCCAAGAATCGCTGTTGTAGCCACCATTAGAAGTTTTCAAAATCGAATTCAGTTATGCCTTGACAATAACGGGCAATTGTTTGAACATCTTATTTGATGAATTTCCTTATCAAAGCGTCTTTAAAATCAGATTAGATAACTTACCCTTAGAAGAACTATCGCCGTGCCTTGAGTGTCTGGGATAACCACACCTTGCCTTAAGTGGCTGGGACAACTATACGCCGACACACACACACACACACAAAGGGATTAGAAACTCGAGTGAAATTTCCCGCTCTTTTGATTGTTGTTGTGAAAAATAGCCATTTTCAGATCGGAGCCGATCCATACCTAAAACTTAATAACCTTCAGGAGAAGGTTTAAGGTCACCTTGACCTATGACCTGAGTACATGTTTAGACGTAAAATTTCTCGCTCTTTCGATTGCTATTGTTAAAAATAGGGGTTCTTATTTAAAAAACAAAGTTGACCTTGAAATGACCTTGAATGACAAGTTGAAGGTCAAATCCAAGTTCACCACTGGATTCGTCGTAAAAAGTTACTTAAAGAATGACCTTCACCTTTTTAAAAAAGCTTTTACCTGGAATATTTATTGGGTGTATCGTTACTTTTAGGACACCCTGTATATATGGGCTATTTCAGGTCAAGTGGTACGATGAAAATTTTAAATTGCTCCAAAATATGAGAACAGGCTGGAAATATCTTCCAGAAGATAGAAAGAAAATTTTAGATGTTAAAAATAATTTGCCTAAGAGTTATTTCAACATGAAAAATGGAAATTTTTCAATTTTTTAGAGAAATTGCTATTTTCAAAGCCATTTATCTCAAAATTTATTGATTTTTTTTAAAAAACCTTACAAACAACTTTTTTTAAAAATAATATTTAGAACTTATCTACCTGGGTTACAATTCTTAATTTTAAAATCTCGAAGAGATAGAATACCCGGAAATATTGAGTATCAAAAAAAGGCGACCACGCCACAATCGATTTTGATCTAACACCGTTAAAAAGATCACATTTTTCAAGAGCTTTCGAATGGCTTGGGTTAGATTATTGGCCAAGACTGCTGGTGTAAGTTATCCTTCATAAACCTCATAAAATCACTAATTTTCATATATTTTAGGACATAACTCTTTTCTGGCGGCGGAGGCGCGGGAAAATTCCGCTCTTCCTCGATAAGCTCTTTCACCTGACGAGCTAGCTGCACAAGCCTATCGACGCTTGTAACCTTTTCTTTCGGAACTAACTTCCGCACAGACGGCATGTTAGCATGCAACATGTCTAGCTGAAACTGCGTACACGGAGGCGCATCCATTCTGCTAAATATGGTTAACAAGCAGAAAATGTAATCACAAGCAGGCTCTTCTCTATCCTGCTTGCGTGCTTGCGCTTCCGCCATTAAGCGCTGCTGAAAGTTCTGCTCAACACCATAACATCGTCGAGCAGCATTTCAAAAATTAGCCCAAGTATTCCTATCTTTCCGCGATTGGCGATACCAATATAGCGCTACGCCAGTTAACAACTCCGAGAAAGCATTCAGTAAATCCGCGTTTTTCGCCGGAAAACTTAATATTCCACTGGCGAACAGGGCGACCTACGTCATGTGACTGTGTAGGCGCTCTCGTCGACATATTCGACAAGAGTTGCGTAAGTTGATCACTCGTAACTACAGGCACATTCCCCCCCCCCTTCCAGACTCATGCCAATCCGCAGGAGCTGGCTGAGACGACTACTGACATATGTCGGTAAATGTGGGAGTCGGAAAACACGGAGCATTTGTGTTCAAACGTGGATCCGAATGCGTTGACGCTTGAGGAGCTTGCGGATACTTATCAGCTTCAAAGTAATTTAAATTAAACGTATCCTGAAAATTTACACTTTTGCGATTTTTCCGCTGCTTTTCCGCCGCAATTGACGTTTGCGTCGGAAGCTGCGTACTCGTCGCAAAATCCGCTAATTGCTGCCTTAGAGAATTCAACTCCTTCTCTTGTTGAAAGGCAAGCGATTGCGCTTTACTCAACTCCAGGGCTAACCCCCTTGGAGCGTTGTAAACTGGTTCATTAGCTAATGCACGTAAAACGATATCATTATCTATTTTATTATTTTCTTTTGAAGAAAATACCGTTTTTGGTATCGCACCTCTTGATTGTAAATGCGTACTCGCTGCTTGCGTCGTCGAGTACGTAGTTGTAGTAGCGGTCGTTATCATCGCGGTCGAAATGGTAGGAATTGGTCTTACCGGTATAATTGTGTTAAGCGTTTTTATCGAAGACAATTCAAAATTTGATTTAACATTATTTTCGGTGGTGTTTTCCGCAAGGTTCCCCGCAATATTTCCCGCGTTAACCTCGCTATGCTGCAATTTCGCATCGGAATCGGCATGTTGATTGTCATTTCACTTCGAACTATTGGCAAGCGGAGAGAATCGGCTTTCATCCGCTTGATTGAGGTTTTCAAATTGTCTGTGCGCAATCTGTACTTGCGCTTCTTCGCTAAATTTCGCATGTTTCAAAATGGTGCAGTCTTTGTTCGCGACGAGTCCGCGAAACTAAATCATCGTCACTAGTTGACTAGACGAAATCCGCAGCTGTGTAATCGCCGCGTAAACGCCTATATAACCTATCTACACGTACAAAGGGCGTACCGTCACGCGTCAATTCTAGCTAATCAAGTACAGATTCGAATTGATCGCTTGTTAGATTCAAAATCCATCCTTGGATCTCGACTCCGTACGTTTGATCGAAATCACACTCGTTCATACATGCCATTTTGAATTACAAAAATTAAATTAAATTTAAATTTTAGGCCATATTGGCAAAATAAATTCTCACAATTAAATAATTTATCGAACAAATTACAAAATAATTGCGAGTTGCTATTAAATTATACGCAAATTCGCTTAACCAACTTAAATTTAATAAAATCAACTAATTTGCAAAAAAAAACAAAATATTACAAATCTGCAATTTGTTAAAATAAATTTTCTAATTGTTTACAAAAATAGCATAAAGAGGCCTGCGATGGCTCGGTCGGTAGGGCGTCGGGCTCGTAATCTGGAGGTCCCAGGTTCAATTCCAGGCCCCGGCCGATTGATACAAGCACCACTGGCGAATGTATTTTCACCAAGTGCTTTCTTCACCAAGACATCGTATAACTTCCGTCGCTGATTAGCACCGGTTTGGGAGCATAAAAAGAGCGACGTTAAAATAATAATAAAAAAAAATAGAATTAAATTGTATTAACAAATATAATATTCAAAGTTTAAAAGAATTTAAAGGCAAATTGTTTAAAGATAACAATAGTTAAACTAAATAAAATTTTAAATTGCAAAGAAACGCTATAAAAATTATTTTAATAATTTATAATAACAATAAAGAAATTAAATTGAGTAATTAATAAATTAATTTACTATATTTGCGCACACGCTTACATACACATACATACATGTACCGCGACACGCTACAGTACTTATGTTTACCGCGTATATCACACGTACACTTACACGCACGCACGCGAAATAAACTAAATCAACCTAAATTGCGATCATACGGTTTACGAAAAATTATTAAAAAAAAACAATAATTATATTTTCCGCGGTGTCGCTAATAATTATTTAAATAAACAAATAAATAATAAAAATAAAAAAAGCACGAAATAATTAAATTTGCAATACTCTAAAATTAAATCGAAAAGAAAAATCGATTTAAAATTCAAATAATATATGATTCAAAAGAATATTTTCGAAATGTATAGAAGTTACAATATTCGAATATTATTTGTAGCGTAAACACCGCGAATCACCGCGAAACGTAAACAATGCGCTCACTCGCTCTCGAAATGCTCGAAATAAGATCTCTTAATTTAACACGTATATCGACTAAATTAAAAATTTTTAAATATTAAAAATTAAATTTTTGAGATTATTAATTATAAATAATACGCGTAACGCTAATCACCATGCACGTTGGGCGCCATGTAATGGTTTTGCTATTTTTTTTTAATAATAATAATAAATAATACTAATTGACTACCGTTAAACAATAGTCTCACTACGCGATCAGCCGCTCAGTAATAATACGAGTCTATAAGACACGTATAGGCGGAGGCGGCGGTATCCTTTACTTAGCGAACGCGTACGAAAATGAAAGGGCAAACAATAAGGAGTGAAAACACGATGTTTAATTTAAAATAAAAAAAACAAGAGTATATTATCAAAAGAAGGTAATACACGCGTGGCGCTGCACGCGAGATCGCAGGTCGATACGCGAAATTAATAAAGAGAGAAAGAGAGAGAGAGAGTCTACAAAACTGGCACTAACAGTGCGTGAGCCGCGATGGATAATTAAACAACCAGGCGAAGTCTGCGTGGTCGCTACTCTCCTTAACTTCCTGGGTTGCGTCGTCGCCGAATAAACTATCACCGCTTCACTGGGTGACCAGCACATCACCTGGATCACAAGCGGCACGAGGCAATCAAAAAATGGAGAGAAGAGTAAACAAAGAAGTTTCTCACGATGGTTGAAAATAAGTCTCAGTGAATCTCTCGCCGGTTGAGATTAGTATCACGGTTGATATTAGTCTCAGTGCTCTCGCACTTACAAACCGAAAACTCTGTCTCTCTTTCCCTACTTTTACCTTTACGAAGGTCCGCGAAAATCGCCGAAAATCGTCGAACGTCGACCTGTAACAGCTGTAAAGATTAATACATAGGCTAGACAGAGAGAAAGAATGTAACGAGCAATGTAATATAATCAAATATTACATTGATTCGTTATATCATAAAAAATATATAAAATGGCCGTTTTTTGAGTCCGACACCCCCTTAAAATTGTATTTTCATCCATGGTATCAAAAAATATTGTTATTACAAGTGTGAAAGCTGATACTTGACTCATGCGTGTGTTACCTACGTACCCCTATACTGATAAACTCACACTCGTTTGAAAACCAACGCTTTCACACTTGTATCGAAAACGACTATTATGGGCGCTTATTTTTATACATCTATTTAATATTTGTTTGAATTTTGAACAATCATCTAGATAATATGATGAATAACAAATATTGCAGATAGTAGATATCGCGAATAACGAATATCCCGAATAACGAATAGAAGGAAAAACGAATAACGGTTTCTATTAAATACGAATAACGCAAATAACGAATAATACGTAATAAGAATAACCAATAATAAGAATAAAATTTTATTTAGATGAATAAATAGATAATTTTTAATTCGAATAATGCACAACTTCGGCTCAAACCAACGGTACGAGAATGACTCCGCTGAGAATTTGTTTCCCTTGAAGAGAAGTACCAGCCTCTGTACTTTTAACTGTACCAGAAAACATCACAATCTGAAAAAAACAATGAATGTTTTTTCGAAAAGATGTCATTCTGCATAGCGCTGTTAGTCGCCAAACCAAATGTTCCATTAAATCCTGAAGTTTTGTGGACGAATATGTTCTAAACAGCCATTTCTAGCTTGATTTTGCTTACATCTGGTGGTCTTATTGCCTGTCAGTTAATATAAGGTCTTTGCTGGGTGGCTGTTCCTGATTTTTCAGGTTCAGATTGCGACCGATCCTGTCAAGGAAGTATCACTGTGGGTTTGATTTTGTTTAGCACCGTTTTGTATCGCTTAACCCAGAAATTGCTGTTGACCACCTTTCAGGGATCACCCCAACACTTGCGGTTTACTTTTTTGATCTCAACCTTGAACTCTTTTTATTTTTTTCTCGTAGGCTGCGGTTAGCTTCCGATCATTCAGCTTATTAGAAGTTCCCTGATACAGACTCGAAAAGCGTAAACATTTATGTCGTATTTCTGCGATTCTTTTATTATATGAGTAAATTGATGTATTAGTACTGGGATTATAGTCTAGGCCCAGGTATGGCTTCGTCGCCTTTTCCAATGCCACGGCTCTACCCAAGTATTTTTAAAGCATTTTTGCCTGCTGAAATTGTTATTAACAAATTATTTGTTTAAACCGCGTTACAAGCCACTCTAACAATAATTTAAACTTTTTAACTACAGAAAAACAAAGATATTTTTATTACAAATATTCTCGATTTTGGTTTGATTAAATATCTTAATTAGGTCAAAAGTTATTGCAAATTTAATGCAAAAATGTCCCGTTTTCGTTATGCGCGCTCACTTTTTCGGTTGTAACTTTGGTTTAAATACAAATTTTTGAATTTTATAACTTGCAAAAAGCAAGAACTTAAGCTAAAAATATGGAAACTAATTTGTTTATAACGGTATAACATTGGTCCTAATAATAATTACACCATTTAACCCACATAAAAAGAAAGCTTATGTCAAGGCTAATATGCTCAATTTTGGCTTGTTAAAATATCTCTAATAGTTACAAAGTTATTGCAAATTTAGCGTGGCGCATATTTGACGCTTACTGAAATGACAACTCCAATCTCGATGTACGCCCTCACGCTCGCACATGATTACGTTTTCACACTTTTTGTGTATACCAAAATTACTAATATGATATTTTAATGATTTTTACAATAAACGATAGATACTTACACTTACATATATTAGTTATTAATAATATTATGTAGGTATATTGTATTATATTAATTAAAAATTTATATATAGCGGAGTATTAAAATTATATTGAAAAAATATTTTTCTATGGCCAAGTAATATTCGCTGCTTATCAAATCTAATGTATTTATAGTAATAAATTGTTTTTACAATTATAAAACAATATGCAACAACCAGGGTTGCAAAAATTGTAATTACGAGAAAATTTAATTAGTAATTACTTTTTGGGTTATTAATTAAACTCCATATTAATTCAAAATTACTTTTATTCTGAGTAATTAAACTTTTTTTTAATTAATAATTACTTATGTACTGAGTAATTAAACTTTATTTTAATTATTAATTACTTTTGTACTTAGGAATTAAACTTTTTTTTAATTAATAATTACTTTGGGACTGAGTAATTAAACTTTATTTTAATTATTAAATACTTTTGTACTGAGTAATTAAACTTTAATTTAATTCTTAATTACTTATGTACTGAGTAATTAAACATTATTTTAATTATTAATTACTTTTGTACTTAGTAATTAAACTTTTTTTTAATTAGTAATTACTTTTGTACTTAGTAATTAAACTTTTTTTTAATTAGTAATTACTTTGGGACTGAGTAATTAAACTTTATTTTAATTATTAATTACTTTTGTACTGAGTAATTAAACTATTTTTTAATTAATAAATACTTTAGGACTGAGTATTTAAACCTTATTTTAATTAATAATTACATTTGTAATGAACTGTCCAGAAGCGTGGCAATCGAAAAAAGCCTCTCTACTGGAGCGGATGATGGTAAAGCAGTATTTAATTTTAAGAATAACTCAAAAACTGATGGGTAATCCTTACTCAGCGAAAAGTAATTATTAATTAAAAAAAAAAGTTTAATTACTCAATAAAAAAGTAATTATGAATTAAATAAAAGTTTAATTACTCAATAAAAAGGTAATTATGAATTAAATAAAAGTTTAATTACTAAGTATAAAAGTAATTAATAATTAGAATATAGTTTAATTACTCATTAGAAAAGTAATTAAGAATTAAAAAAAAGTTTAATTACTAAGTACAAAGTAATTAATAATTAAAATAAAGTTTAATTACTCAGTACAAAAGTAATTAGTAATTAAAATAAAGTTTAATTACTCAGTCCCAAAGTAATTATTAATTAAAAAAAGTTTAATTACTAAGTACAAAAGTAATTAATAATTAAAATAAAGTTTAATTACTCAGTACATAAGTTATTATTAATTAAAAAAAAGTTTAATTACTCAGTATAAAAGTAATTAAGAATTAAAAAAAAGCTTAATTAGTCAGTACAAAGGTAATTACTAATTAATGTAGGAATTGAATTAGAAAAGTAATTAAATATTTGCAACCCTGGCAACAACTAAGTTGTTAAATTTCTTTCACATATTACTTTATAATCTGCATGCTGTGATTAATTGAAATAACACAAATCTTAGTTTTTTTTTATATTATTAACTACTTCATTGTAATATACATTTTTACACGTGTTTTCTCATTGACACGAACAAAACGAAATACATTTAACTCAGGTCGAGACACAACTGCACGATTTTGTCGAGCATTTTGTGCATGTAAAGTTATATGCTAACTCGTCACCTGATGTTAACAAAATTTGAACTTTTCGTGGGAGCAATAGATCACCGTCTTCTTTTCAACCAAATAAAGTAGGTTTAAGTACTCTAACATTTTTTGATAATACATTAAGTTAATTATAAACTACGTAAAAGCATCTCAATATATGCAATCTTATAGACGCGCTTGTAGGAAGTAATTCTTCTATTAAAGTACATTTTGAATAATGGTAATACCATAATCGCAATTCATCAAATGTCTTGCACGATGTGCCCCTTATAATTGTAAAAACAATTTATTACTATAAATACATTAGATTTGATAAGCAGCGAATATTACTTGGCCATAGAAAAATATTTTTCAATATAATTTTAATACTCCGCTATATATAAATTTTTAATTAATATAATACAATATACCTACATAATATTATTAATAACTAATATATGTAAGTGTAAGTATCTATAGTTTATTGTAAAAATCATTAAAATATCATATTAGTAATTTTGGTATACACAAAAAGTGTGAAAACGTAATCATGTGCGAGCGTGAGGGCGTACATCGAGATTGGAGTTGTCATTTCAGTAAGCGTCAAATATGCGCCACGCTAAATTTGCAATAACTTTGTAACTATTAGAGATATTTTAACAAGCCA
Source organism: Theocolax elegans (assembly GCA_026168455.1). Classification (NCBI taxonomy): domain Eukaryota; kingdom Metazoa; phylum Arthropoda; class Insecta; order Hymenoptera; family Cerocephalidae; genus Theocolax; species Theocolax elegans. Next base: position 71,761,605 of record CM047425.1, read on the forward strand.
AAATTGAGCATATTAGCCTTGACATAAGCTTTCTTTTCATGTGGGTTAAATGGTGTAATTATTATTAGGACCAATATTATACCGTTATAAACAAATTAGTTTCCATATTTTTAGCTTAAGTTATTGCTTTTTGCAAGTTATAAAATTCAAAAATTTGTATTTAAACCAAAGTTACAACCGAAAAAGTGAGCGCGCATAACGAAAACGGGACATTTTTGCATTAAATTTGCAATAACTTTTGACCTAATTAAGATATTTAATCAAACCAAAATCGAGAATATTTGTAATAAAAATATCTTTGTTTTTCTGTAGTTAAAAAGTTTAAATTATTGTTAGAGTGGCTTGTAACGCGGTTTAAACAAATAATTTGTTAATAACAATTTCAGCAGGCAAAAATGCTTTAAAAATATTTAAACATTGGAAAAGGCGACGAAGCCATACCTGGCGCCTAGACTATAACCCCAGTACTAATACATCAATTTACTCGTATAATAAAAGAATCGCAGAAATACGACATAAATGTTTACGCTTTTCGAGTCTGTATCAGGGAACTTCTAATAAGCTGAATGATCGGAAGCTAACCGCAGCCTACGAGAAAAAAATAAAAAGAGTTCAAGGTTGAGATCAAAAAAGTAAACCGCAAGTGTTGGGGTGATCCCTGAAAGGAGGTCAACAGCAATTTCTGGGTTAAGCGATACAAAACGGTGCTAAACAAAATCAAACCCACAGTGACACTTCCTTGACAGGATCGGTCGCAATCTGAACCTGAAAAATCAGGAACAGCCAATTAATTTGTTAATAACAATTTATCTACAACTTTTTCAGACTTTTACCCGAAAAATTCGGATTCAGCAGACAAAAATGCTTTTAAAGTACTCGGGTAGAGCCGTGGTATATGAAAAGGCGACGAAACCATACCTGGCGCCTAGACTATTAGATTTTTTGGCCGTTAAGGCATCCTAAGTCGCTGTTAGCCAGTACTCCTTTCACTGCTACTCCTACAGAGCAGAAGAACATAGTATGATCAAGGTGACCAGTGCCTAACTTTTATACTTAATGATTGTTTCCCGTGTGGAATTCGCTAGCTTTCTAATCAAACCTCATAATAATCTAGGATTGATAAAGGTTAGATCTATTTTAATGACTTACCGGTCTTGGGAAAAGGAGTCGTTCCGATGTTAGGAATCTCTAGCTGTAGGTTCACAAAGGCCTGGAGGAGTGCACCACAGGTAATGATGCTCATTCTGCCACATTTCGTTGCCGTAGTGAGTCTCTTTCGATGACAACTGTCAGTCGGGAAGACCTCTCATTGATGATATTGGCGTTAATGGATCACAGGAACTCATTAACTTTAATACTAAGTGGGAGATAGAAACTGGATATGGGTATACCCGCTACATACACTCAGCTGCAATTGGGGAGAGGAGCGGTCATTTTTGCTACATACATGGTTTTTATATATCTAAATGACTGCTCGGGTGATAGCATTGTTTACTTAATTCGACTTAATGAGATCTCCATAATTCTCACTAATAATATGTTTAGGTTTATATGCAGCACCCTAGCCTAGCGTAGTATAGACATGAACGCCGTCTCAAATTTCGGTGCCCCACAATAAGTTTCCCTAGCTTCGTGAGCAACTCCTCTGCACTGATATGCTGGATGCGGGAGACTTTCTTCCAGCGACTTGAGGCTTGGTGCGTACCGAATTTGACAAAATATGTTGGCGAATACCTGTCCACTTGATGCTTTAATCGTACTGGCGTCTGATTGGGCTGGCTTCAGGACCGCTTTTTATTCCATCACCATCTTGGACAGACCTCCGACATCCTCGATCTGTACCAGCTGCGATTGTTGCTGGTCCTATTTATGATCCTTGCGCACTGCAGCTGCCTAGTCAAAGACGTTCAACTGGTTCCTACAGTTACAGGAATAGATGTCAAAGCATATGCTGGCCTGGTGTTCATAATAAGTTGCTTTGACTCCCTCTTCTTCATTTCCGCAGGATACTAGGATGGTAAAGATCTCTCCTTGTCCGTCTTCCTTTAACGTGCCTCAGTGCGAAAGATGAGCGACGTTCAGCACATACCATCTTTGCGCGTACCTGTCGCTGTCCTTCGACGTTGCCGTGTACAGAACACTCCTAACCTGTGCATATTTGCTGAGGTCCTGTTCGTGTCTCTCATCATAGTCTTCAGCTCCTTATGGATGTTGATCTTATTAAACTTTACCAAGGTGTCCATTTTCTCCCGCAAGCGGAGGAAAGCTCTGTCTGCTTCATTCGATATCTCAATCGAGAGTATGTCATACGTAGCATTCGATACTACAGAGATCGAATGATTCACCTCTGCAGCACTTCTTGTTTTTGCAATGTAAGTTTAGTTTCTTTCAAAATCCCTGGGACCTGCACTGACCACCGGAACTTTTATCCGATTGGAATCAGTGGCAAAGTTTGGTATGGTGCCGTGTCCACTTGTGGCAGCGTCATTAAATCTATTATCGATTTAACTTCAAGGTGCCGTCCTCTATCTGGTTTTACTTTGCCGCAATATTTGATTTTTCCGGTACCATCTATGTCTGGAAATCATTTTCCGATCAACCGTCTGAGGTGACTCCACGATATGACACCAGCAAACATGATACATATGAGTAGTTATGGTGGTACTATGGACAGACACAACAAACCCCCACCACCTACCCACTGACCTCGAGTAACCCCGTCTATGACAGCTACTCGAGGTCAAGGTCAGGTTTGTTGTGTCTGTACATAGTACCACCACTCTTAAAAATCAAGGTTTTTAGAGAGAGACAGACAGACAGACAGACAGACAGACAGACAGACAGACAGACAGAGATAGATATTTTCTTAAAATGTAGCAGCAAGTTGACGACGTTCTCGTCAAAAAGCAGCGTGAAAAAGGAGACTGGAAGTTTCTTTCCCAACGTTTCAAATTTTTGAATGTGTCGAAAAGTTGAGATACAAGTGAGTTTACTAAATTATCAAATTATACATTTGATATTCTTGATGAAAAGGAAATTCAAGTATCAGCATCCGGTGGTTTAGACGAGGTAAGGAAGCTGATTATCTTACAAAAGTAGAGACAGTACAGGTCTCGGTATAAATATTGCAGTATCAACGACAAATTATTTGGAAGAGTGTGGAATTGCTTTCGAGCGAGAGAAAAATTGCAAATTGAGTGTGAGAAAGATTCTGGTCCACGTCTAATTATCATAGAAGTAATTTCCAAGTGTTTTTTACAATAAAATGTATCAGGTGTACAGAGACAAGGATTAGGAATTTGAAAGTTATAAATTTATAAAATAAATATATAGATTCCCAACGAAATTGGAGTACACCTCGTGGGACAGGTTGAAAGAGCACGTGTTGAGTGTAAGGATAATGCATTATACACACATACAAGTGTAATTACTTACATAGCTTTACCGATATTTAAAAAAGTATCAATCGAAATTACAATTAAAGTATTCTAATTTGATTAAAAAGTCATATTATTAGTGTAATTATAGGTATTGAATCGATTAAAATCGACATCAAAGTGATTTTCTTAATAAAATGTATTGGGAGAATAGAGGTGAAAGAAGTATAACACTCTATTAAAAAGGCGGTGACACTTTGCACCTATAGCTGTCAAGAACCCCACTTCTCAACATTATACACGCCCACCGCTTTCTTTTATTCGTTAGATAAAAAGTATTCACCGCCTAAATCTAAAATTTCACTAGGATTGTAATGGCGGTCTAAACGGTGACTCGGCCCCGTCTTTACAATCGTCCATTAATTCGCTCTGATGTATACATCAATATTTCATGTTTAAAAAAGAAATCTGTATTCTTTGTAACTTGAGAAAAGAGAAACTCTTTACCACCAGCTGAAGCTAAATTGATATTTGGTGATCGATACGCAATATTTTACAAATAATTATTTTATCGTTTTGTTATGTAAACTATTATACAAAACGTTCAAATGTAATAATAAATCGTTACAACACGATTTAATCGAATCGATATTTCGAAGATCGATAATCAATAACTCTCTAAATATTAATCTGATCAATTCGCGGTATTACACTTTTGTAACGTTTGATTAGAGACAAACAAAAACCTCTTATACCGCGAATTGATCCAATCGATATTTCGTGATCGATAATCGATATCTTTACAAATAATTATAACTTTGCTTTAATTCGTATATTGTTGTATAAATTGTTCAATTTGTAAGATAAAATCTATATACGGTGATTGAGTAAAACCGATATATCGATAATCGATAATCGATAACTCTTTGAATATTAATTTGATTAATTCGCGGTATTACCCTTTTTTAAAGATTTACCAGAGACGAACAAAAAACTCTTATACCGCGAATTGATCCGATTGGTATTTATCATTTAGTCACGTTAATTAAAAATTAAAAGTATTAGGAGAGCAGTAAAAGTGTAGAGCTAAATAGTTATAATAATTTCGCGAATATCATCTTTACCTCGATGCGATATTACATTTGTATAGTAATGGTAGAGACAAACGAAAAACGTCTATACCGCGAAATGATTGTATCGATACCTCGTGATCGATAATCGATATAACTACAAATAATTATTCTATCGCTTTTCCTCGTATGTCACCACATAAAGTGCTTCGAACACAGAAAAAATGGCTATGTCGCGAATTCATTGAATCGATATTTCGAAGAGCGATAATCGATAACTCTCTAAATATTAATCTGATCAATTCGCGGTATTACACTTTTGTAACGTTTGATCAGAGACGAACAAAATATCCTTATATCGCGAATTGTTATAACCATTATTGAGAAAGTTATCGAGTATCATTCATCAACTTTCGGCCCAATCAATTCATGTTAGATACTGTAGCGTCACTCGCATCAGAAGAATGACAGTACATTTTCAAATTCGTGCAAAATTGTCGAATTTATGCATTTTTCCATCACTGCGCATACAACCCCACCACTATTTTACCCTTCTTTGCGGGCTGGTGGCACTATAAAAAGGTGACGTTTCCGTCGAGATTTATCAGTGTTTCGGGGTTCTGCTTCCTCTTTTGCGTGTGACAAGGTGAAAATAGTGTGTGTATCTCGATATGGAGAAGTCGGTATTGTTGAGAATCGTTCACGTGATATTGAGTGTAGCGATTCAATGCGAACCAGTAGTCAAGCTATTTTGCACTGACAAGTGGCAGAAAAATTTGAAATACTGCACAATCAACGAATTGTTCAGTAGATTAAAGTATATTCTTTCGTATTGTAGTACCCGTACAATAATATATTTATACAATCGTGGAATTTTTGAAAATAGAAAAGAAATAATACGCGTCGTTGGTGCGTGTATTGCATGACGTGGTCAACACAATGTTTGTCAGCTGCAAGATCTTATGCTGCAGTATCGCACTATTCTCGGTACATAATAAATTTTACAATAGCATAATTGACTTGTGCGATTTATAAAAAATTCTGAAATTTCAGCTTTTGATGCAATGATGACCGATGACGAGGGTGATGCTCTTCTATTGAGTGTAGACGCGACACCTGCTCGACCGTCAGTGCATTCGCTACCTATGGAGTCTGAGGATTCCAGCAGTACCGACACTGCCGATGAGTCGTCAGATACCGATGATTGTAAGTCTACATTTTGCATACGTTTAACAAAAAAGAAAAAAGACAGCGAAATAACTACCTATGAAGTCAACAGGTCAGATAATCAGTGTGGGGCAGGTGTAAGCGGAGCCACTGCTCAATATATCGACATTCGCGAAGAATCAACGCGATTTTACCGACGATTCCAGCTACGAGGACACGAACTACATGCAACTATAGTCCAACCACCAGCGGGGCAGATGTATGCAGCTGGTTAGAGAGGGCTGTTTATGAACTTTATGGCCGTGTCAGCGAAAACGTACGTCTCACGGATTATATAGGTGTGTCTGTCAATTCAGAATGGTTTCGTCAGGGTCCTGTCTGGATTTTGTTTAGATTGATGCGCGATTTTCGGCCCAATGACTTGTTTGATTTGCTTGCTAGTGTAGCGCAAAGTAACGACGGTTTCGAAATTAACGATACGTTGAAAATAAGTGTCAATGTTGTCTCTGTACCGGAAGGTCGTGGACGAGTTAAGCTTACAACAGAGCACGTGTACAAGAGATCAATTTTAAATATTATAAATACTGACGATTTGTGTTTACCGCGCTCTTTGGTTACTGCGCACGTGCACGCTATACGCGGTAAAATTCGTTCCGGTATTTTACATAAAAATGGTTAAAAATACGCAATAGTGCCGGTAAATATCAGAAAGAGCAAGCCGAGAAATGAGTTAGAGCTGCGCGAGTTATTGTACCTGTAACGGGGTGTGGTATCGAAGAGCTGAAACTATTTCAAGAGTATTATGCACTGTTTGACGTGGCAATTGTTGTCTACGCATTTCGAGGCTTTGCTCGGGGTGATAAGCCGCTATACGACGGTACGCAGTACGTTTATAACGTCGGTAATATTGTACGGTATACTCTTCGTATAATGTATTATGAATGTAGTGGGCATTATCAGCCAATTTTAAATGTAATCGGTGCGTCGGGTAGTAGAGATTACTGCATACCTTGTAATCAAAAATTAACATGTAGACAAAATCACAAGTGTCCGCATAAATGTCGAGGATGCTTGCAGGCTTCGCTTTGTAATGTTAATGAAATTAAAATAAAATATACTCGGTGTAGTAGAGAATTTTTCGGTCCGTCTTGTTTATCGAAGCATTTAGAGGTAGATTCTTTTGGTAAAAATCTTTCGGTTTGTGAAAGTGTGAGAGTTTGCAAAATATGTTGTAAGACTGTCAGGACTAGCGATCGAGATCCACATGAATGTAATATGATATTTTGTAAGATTTGCAATAAAAAAGCGAATGTTGATCATATGTGTTATATGCAAACTATAAAAGATAATCCAAACAGATCAAAAGCAAAATTGACACTTTATGTATTTTATGATTTTGAAACTCAGCAGTCGGAGAGTGTAGTGGGTGATGATACGGTAAAATTACACGTGCCAAATTTATGTGTTGCTCAACAAGTTTGTACGGTGTGTCTCGACATATGCGGCATACGTGAATATGTATTTAACATTGATCCGGTAAAACAGCTACTCGACCTCGCACTCACACCAAGACAAAAATTTCAAGAAGTCATCTGTATTGCGCACAATGCGCAAGGTTTCGACGCACAATTTATTTTACGACATCTAGCGGAAAGAAAAGATATACGGGAAAAGCCTTCGATAATCCTGAACGGGGGGAAGATAGTGGTTATGCGAGTGCTACACGTAAAATTTGTGGATAGTCTCAATTATTTACATATGCCGTTAAGCGCATTACTGAAGGCCTATGGACTTGGAAATATTGAGAAGGGTACGTTCCCCCACTTATTTAATACTCCAGAAAATCAAGGTTATGTGGGTGTGATGCCACCATTGTGGACGTACTCGCCAGAATCGATGAGTGCGAAACAGCGAAAAGACTTTCTCCAATGGTACAACGAGACGTGTGAGCAAAATTATATCTTTAATTTTCAAGATGAAATAATTAAGTATTGCAAGCAGGATGTTAAGATATTGAGATTAGCATGCCTCGCCTTTAGAAAGACATTTATGACATGTGGCGAAACGGATCCCTTTCTAGAATGTTGCACTATTGCATCATCATGCATGAGTGTGTATAGAAAAAAGTATTTAGAACAAGACACGATCGGAATTATTCCGCAAGATGGCTACAGGTGTTCCAATAGACAATCGATGAAAGCGATGCAGTGGATGTGCTGGATGGAGCAAGAATTACAGTGTCAAATTCAGTTTGCAGGGCGAGCGCGAGAAAAGAGACTACCCGAGGGACCCCTAGTGGATGGTTATTGTGAATTAAGTGAGGTGGACAAAGTAGTTTTGCAATTTCACGGGTGCTATTGGCATGGCTGTCTACGATGTTTCACGCTAAACAGAGATATTCGTCTCGTGAATGGTGAAACCATGGACGAGAGATACGAGAGAACAGTGAGAATTTCAGAGAAAATTAGCAGCTCCGGTTACCGGCTCATCGAAATGTGGGAATGTCAATTTGATCGTGAATGCAGTCAAAATCGTATGATGGCTGACTACATCAGCGAGCGGATAAAAAATTTCCATTCGCCGCTTGACCCGAGAGACGCGTTTTTCGGCGGCCGAACCGGTAATATCGTCAAATTGTACGACGTTCAAGAAGACGAAAAAATTAAGTATGTGGATGTTTGTTCGTTGTATCCGTATATATGTAAGTATGGACGCTATCCTGTGGGTCATCCGACGCTGTACATTGGTAAAGATGAGTGTCGTAAATTGGTGGGTGTGAGTAACGATATAAGTGACGTTGATGGACTAATAATGTGCGAGGTCTTACCCCCGAGAAATTTATTTCACCCTGTTTTACCGGTCAAGATGCACAACAAGCTGATATTTGCCTTGTGTCGGTCTTGCGTGGAGTCGAAAAATCAAGCAAATTGTAATCACGATGACGTAAGGGAGCGCGACTTTACGGGTAATTGGGTGGCCGACGAGTTGAAGAAAGCTGTCGAGTTTGGTTACGTGATTCGAAAAGTGTTAATAAAAAAGTCGAAAAATATGGGCGTACAAAATAACGCAGTACGACAAGGGGACAAAGCAAGGTGGTCTATTCCACGGCTACATAGACAAGTTCTTTATCGAAAAGACTCATGCACCGGGTTATCCGGTGGAATGCGGAGACGACGAAGATGCCATGAAACATCATGTGGAAGAATTTGAGCAACAGGAGGGGATCAGACTGGATAGCTGTGCTTAAACTCGTTGTGGGGTAAGTTTGGGCAGCGAGAAAATATGGGTAAGACCGAGTTGGTGAACGAACCACGACGACTATACGAGCTTCTCATCAGTCCCGATGTCGAGGTTAGCTCTGTTTTACCGGTTAATGATGACATTATGAATGTGTGTTGGCGTAATATTGACGGGATTGTTGAATCGTCACCACAGTGCAATGTTGTGATTGCGGCTTATACCACGGCACTGGCACGATTAAAACTTTTCTCCGAATTGGTGGCACTGGGCGAACGCGTTTTGTACTACGACACGGATTCTATCATATACGTGAGCAAAGACACGAGCGATAATTACGAGCCGGCGATTGGGCCGTTTTTGGGTAGTCTTACCGACGAATTGGCGTGTCACGGGGTGGGCACGTACATAACATCATTTGTATCCGGCGGTCCGAAATTTTACGCGTACAAGTACCGAACACCAGACGGAAGCGAATCTTGCGTGTGTAAAATAAAAGGTATAAAATTAAATTTTGCTGCGAGTCGAAAAATCGATTTCGATTCGGTGCGTAAGTTAGTTCGAGGAGAAATACCACCAATATTTGACGCTATACGGCGCACTCCGGATCACGATGTTGTAACACGGCCTGAGTGTAAAAAATGCGAACCAGTGTACGAAAAGAGGCGATTTGTATCACTTAATAAAAGTTACCCATATGGGTATAAAATCAGTTGAATTAAAAATATTTTATTTATTTATTTATTATGATCGTATGACCTAATGAACCCTCTACATATAATGCTACAGAAACAACGTGGTAAAATGTGGTAAGTAATAGTGGTAGTAGTAGTAGTAGCAGCAGCATTGGAAGAGATAACTAGCTCGCTCAATACCGCCGCCGCCGCCGCCACGCAATAGCGAGTCTCGTGAGCGGTCGCGGGTCTAGCATCGCGGTCGCACAGCTGACAACGCGGTCGCGCAGCTAGCAGCACGATCGATCTGCATGCTCACGGTGCAAGCCGGCTTGAATCCGCGCGCGTGCACGCGACGCGGGGTCCCCTCCGCCGCGCCGCCGCATTTGATTGAGCCTTTTTTTTTTATTGTTAGCGTTACGGGGAAGGGGGGGAGGACCGAGTAAATACAGGCGTTTAAATGTGTGGATGTGGTTGGTGATTTTGTCAGTTGCGATGATGGATGTTCGCTGGAAACATCCGTGGACGTCGATGGTTTGCGGTCCCACCTCGTGCGGTAAGACGATGTTTGTCAAGACATTTCTCCACTACATTGACAGCATGAGTGACACACACTTTGACCGTATACTTTGGTATTATGGTGAGTAGCAACCCACCTACACAGACTTGGGGGAAAATATCGAGTTTCACGAGGGTCTACCGAGGAGGGAAGACTACGCGGCGTATGGACGACCCAAACTGCTGATTCTCGATGACTTGATGCGCGAATCGTCGTGTGCCGCCGTTTGTAACCTGTTCACCAGGGGTAGTCATCACAACAACTTGAGCGTGATCTTTATCACGCAAAATCTCTTTCATCGTGGTCAGCGCGAAATTTCCCTAAACTCGAATTACATTGTAATTTTTAAGAATCCGCGTGACCGTGCGCAAATCCAACACTTGGCTCGACAAATTTGCCCGGAAGACCCGAAGTTTTTGCAGGAGGCGTATCAGGACGCGGTGGCCGAACCATTTCACTACCTCCTCGTCGATTTGCGGCAAGATACGCCCGAAAATTGTCGATTTCGTGCCTACCTGTTTCCCGATGACGACTATCAATATGTGTATGTACCACGCAGGCATATAAAAACCGCCACCTCGAGCAATAGGCTTCCAGTTGTGCGTGTGTGATGGGTCGAGTGAGACGTCAGCCTTTCGGGCAAAGATATTTCGATGTTTTGAGGACGTTGTGTCATTTGAATGGTGCACAACGTGCCGCTTTACTACGGCTAGCAGATTCAAAACTAGTGACGTATATGTGCGAGTGCGCACTCAATATTTTACGAGGTAAGATACCCCTCACCAAGTCGTTCAAACGAAAATTGCGTAAACACGCCACGTTATTGCGCGCTCTTGCGGTCTCTCGTAAATCTTTGACGTTGGGGAAAAAAATTTTAATTAAAGCTACCGTCATTGTACCGTTAATTGTGAAACCTGTTTTATCGGCATGGAGCATGCAAGAAAAATGATTTTAATTCCGGCAGAGTGTGTCGGAAGTGCGACGACGACGACGACGACGATGATGATGACGGACAAGAGGAAGAAGACGAAGAAGTGTGTGGGGCAAAATATGTCGGAAGAGGCGATGCGAACGTTGGGTGGGAAGGAACCACACACGGTGCAAACACCGGGCACGGTGGCAACGCGACTGGATGCCGAAATGAGTAGAATTCTCCATTCCTCGTCGAATTTGAGCGAGCGGAAAAATCAATGTTGTACGAACAGGCGCTGCAGCGATACCTGTGATGCACAAAACGAAATAATAATAATAATAATGATAATAAAGCGTTGAACGTAGAAAAAGTAGAACAAGACGAAGAAGAAGACGAGGAAGAAGAGGGGGGAGGAGGAGGAGGAGAAGGAGAAGGAGAAGAGACACGGGTTCGCGATAAGGTGGTAAATACACTGGAGCAACAGATTATCGACGGTATGCCAAAAAAATTTCACGAAAAAGCAAAGAATCTCATCGGTCGATTGAAGCAGTCGAATAATATATCGTAAGACCAGTACGGTAGAATCACGCTAGATGGTACGCTACTACATCGCACTAACAACCTGACAGATCTCGTTAACGAGGCTATGAGGAGTAGAAAAAGATCGCCACCACACGGCTACCATCAGTTTGCTCGTATACTGCGAAAAGCAGACATACCACGAGAATTTATTGGTAATAATCGTCTTTGGCAAGCTGTTGCCCAAGATCCATCGTCGTTGTCGTCGGATCAGTCTTCCTCGTACGATTCCGCCACAGCTTTCGAGGATAAGAGAGAGGGACGGGAGGAGGAGGAGGTGAAAGAGGGGGAGCAGAAACCTGTAAAGGAATTAAATTTTAGCGTTTTAAAAAAAAAATTGAAGAATAAAGATTTGCGAAGAAGGGGGAGGTCCGAAGACGAGGGTGTTAACACATCTTTAGTTTTACGCAAAAAACCGCGGGAAACTGAACCGCTAAAATGGAGTCGTCTGACGAGAATAAGCAGCAAGAAAGAATAAGTGGTGACTATAGTGCACTCGACAATGTGATCAATGGAATGCCGTTTGAGCTACATCTACCGGGATATCAATTCTTGGGGCCCGGTACGCACGTTGAGGAACGTCTGATGCGTGGTGAGAGGGGTATCAATCCACTTGATGCAGCCTGCCTCGAACACGATCTCGCATACTCGGATGAAAATGTTGACCGTTGGCGTGCCGATCGACGGTTAGCCGAGCGCACTTTTTCGAGAATGTTGTCTAAAAGTGCGGATGGCGAGGAGAAAACTGCAGCTATTATTACCGTATTTTGCATGGTCAGCAAGATTGTTGTCGACAAGATTTTCAGACGTCTCAAAAAGTGTATAAAACGTCGTAAGCGACGGTATAGAAGATCAGTAGTAGATAAGGGAGAAGCAGATGAGGAGAACGCTTGAAAATTTGTATTACGGTTACCGGGACCGACTGCCTACGCTGGTGGCGGTAAACTCTTGCACGAAACGCGTAAAAAATACCGTCCACAGGAGGTGGACGAGTGGCTTGAAAGTCAAGATGCATATACTTTGCACAAATTGGTGCGGCATCGATTTCCACGTCGAAATTACGCAGTTTTCAATCCCTACGAGGTGTGGGAGGCCGATTTGGATGATTTCAGATCGTTAAAAACTTATAATGACGAGTACACGTACCTGCTCGTCGATATAGATGTGCTGTCAAAGTACGCGTGGGTTGAGCCGCTCTTTGACAAGAGTACAAAGTCTGTTGCCGTGGCGCTTGAACGGATTCTCAGTGCGAATCGGGATAAGCGTTCTCTGTACTTTCAAACACACAGGGGTAAAGAGTTTGTCGGATGCGAGGTTAGTCGGTTGTTGAAAAAGAATGGTATTACATATAGGACAGTGCGCGATCCTGACGTCAAAGCAGCGGTAGCTGAGCGATTTATTAGAACATTGAAGGGACGTATTTGGCGCTACTTTACCCACCTACATACTAGACGATACATTCATGTGTTGCAAGATGTGGTCAAGTCGTACAACGATTCGTGGCACAGTGGTATAAGAATGCCACCTTCCACGGTAAATTTGCATAATGCGGCAAAAGCTCGGGAAAATTTGGCGCGACGCTACACGCTAAAACGTGTACGACAGCCTAAATACCGTGTTGGTGACCTGGTACGGGTCAGTCGAGCAAAGACTGTCTTTAACAATGCATACGAGGGTGGCTGGACACTGGAGTTGTTTAAAATTGTACGTGTGGATAGAGCGCGATTGCCAGCTGTGTACATTTTGGAGGATCTCGCGGGTGAGCGAATTGACGGGTTCTTTTACGAGCAGCAATTGAGCAGAGTACGAAAAGAGCTGACAAATTCGGTATTTGAAATTGATGAGGTACTTCGAAGTAGGGGTAAAGGCAATAAGAGACAATACTTTGTCAGTTGGAAGGGGTATCCCGAGAAATTTAATTCCTGGGTGTCTGGCAAAGATTTGAAGAATTTACAATGAAGGAGGAATTTTACATGACACTGCCGAGTAGTAGTAGCAGAAGTGTATTTCCGGAGAACACGGCTACACATTTTACGACACTGTTACCGCAAAATACCTCAATCGGTTGGAGTGTACACAGCCAGAAACAGTAGTAGTAGTAGTAGTAGTGAAAACCATAAAAAGAAGAAGAAGACGAAGACGAAGACGACGACGAAGAAGAAAAAGAAGAAGGCAGAAATCCGTACAGCAAGAGATATATTTGAATCGTAAAAAAATGGCTTTTTTACACAGTCACTCGTGCGAGTCTACGAAGACGGAACTGTCCCTCTTTGATATTCCGTCGACACAGACGGCGATCGAGAGTTCGTATTGGGTGCAATACAAACCAATTTCGTCTTTGGCCGATCAGTCACCTATAGAATTTACAATTCCCGGTACTACCGAATACTTGGATTTATCGCACACAATGCTCAGCTTGCGTGTTAACATTACGCCTCTGGGGAAACCGAGCGATAAAGCTACATGCGGACCTATAAATAATTTTATGCACTCTCTATTTAATCAAGTTGATGTATTGTTTAATCAGAAGCCCGTTTCACCGCCGAACAACGCCTACGCTTACAGATCGTACATTGAAACTCTACTCAATTACGGGCCTGCAGCAAAAAAGTCACATTTAACGAGTGTTTTGTGGTACGACGGTACACCTGGCAGAATGGACGATTCGTTAGATGGTAACGAGGGTCTATTAAACCGACGAAAGGTTATGATAGGCGGTAAAGTAGATTTGTTGGGTCATTTACACTGCGATGTCTTTAATCAGAGCAGGTTATTACTAGGTGGCGTCGAGGTTAGAGTGCGTCTTGTACGCTCACGCGACAGCTTCTGTCTTATGGATCCTAACGGTGAATTTACCGTGAACATCACCGAGGCAACGCTATTTGTTCGTCGTTTAAAAATTAATCCAAGTGTTTCACTTGCCCACGAGAGAGCATTGACTAAAACAACAGCAAAATATCCACTTACCCGTGTGGAGGTTAAAGCTGTAACACTGCATAACGGTATACACGGAGAGATAATAGATAATATTATTTTGGGCCAGCTACCAAAGAGAATCATCATTGGTTTTGTCGAGAATAAGGCGTACAATGGCGACAAGAATCTCAATCCATTTAATTTTAAAAACTTTAACATTAATTTCTTGTGCTTGTATGTGGACGATGTGCAGGTACCGTCGAAACCGCTACAACCAGACTTTAAAAACAGTAAAATGTACGTCGAGGCGTATCATACTCTATTTTCGGGGACAGGTGTACATTTTTTGAATTTTGGAAATTCCATTAGTCGTGAAGCTTATGCAAACGGTAACTGTCTGTTTGCGTTTGACTTGACGGCAGATTTATCGGCGAATGATACCTCGCATTGGAATTTAGTAAGAAATGGTAGCGTAAGAATAGATGTGAGGTTTGACGACCCACTTTCTACTGCCGTAAATTGTGTAATTTATGCAGAATATGAAAATTTGACGGAGATTGACTCGTCGAGACAGGTTATAATTGATTACAGTGGCTAATGTAAAGAAATGATTTGTAAACAACATGATGATGATTATGATGATGATGATGAGAAAGAAGGACGGAGAAGGATTCCACGTATAAAGGACGCTGTTTTCTTGAGCAATAACGCAGTCGTCGTCTGTACGAGTTAGTTGTAACATTATGGATTTTGTGATTGATATTCAGTGCTTTAAAGATAACAAGAATTGTGTTTTACCGAAAGAGGTGGCATTTTTTGCTTTAAAGCATGATTTTAGTGCACATTGGATCGTATCTCCTATGTGTAGGTTTAAACGTTTAAAGAAGGACATTTTGAAGCAAAATAATTGGCTGACGCTGTATCATCATGGTTTTGATTGGCATGATGGTGACGTGACAGAAACGTCTAGAAAAGAATTTGCAAGATATTTTTAGCAGAGCCCGCAAAATATACGTAAGAGGAAGGGAGAAGTTTGAGTTTATAAGGAAGCTGACTACGCGTGAAACTATTAACTTGGAACTCGATGACTCTTGTCCGCCGTTTAAGCATTTAAATTGGAGTGAAAAGTATTGTTTACAGCACGCTGTAAAACCCTCTTATTTGTAGTATAGCTGCGCATTGAACAATGCATTTCGACTAAAGTGTTGGTTAAGTAAACGAGACAACTTGGAGGGAGAGTGGTCGTTTGACCCGCCTCTCAATCTCTGCGATGAATACGTTCGAGATTCTGGAAATTCTGCGGAGACTAAAGATCCATACGATTGGGGTGTACCCCGCGGACGAGATACCCCAGATATGGTCAAGGCCAGCTGGTCTTGTTTTCAACACGCAACCACGGAGGAAGCGTGGTGAACATTGGGTGGCTGTGTACGTGACGAGAGACGGCACGGTGTTTTACTTTGACAGTTTTGGCGTGCCACCACGTATTCCTGCATACATAAATCGTATACACAAAAATTGCAGAAAATTTAAGTGTAATCGTACGCGCTTACAAAGCACATTTTCGAACGCTTGCGGCTACTATTGTATCATGTTTTTATACTACATGGTGAGCGGCTTAGGTTTCACGCGTTTCTTGAAAAACTTTTCGTCGAACTTTGTAAAAAATGACGAAATTGCAAAAAAATTTCTAGAACGATTACGTTTGTGGAAATACCAATGATGCTTACACTGATGATTTGTGAACGAGGTTTGATTGGTGCCCCACTATCCGAAAAGTAGAATAAATTGCGACGATTTTGCGAGAGGTTGGATCAGTCTCTTTTGAGCTCGCAAGCGAACAGTTGTAAAGCAAGTGGAGAGAAAAAAACATCATGGCTGCACGCAAGTACCGCTGTCATCAGGTATTACCGATGGTCTACGGGTTAAATAATTCATACAACAAAATAATACTTGTCGGACCGGAGAATTCTTCGATCGAGAGTCAGGATTTTCGACCGACGATTCGCATCAGCGGTCAGGATTTTTGCGGACTTGCATTTTCCCCGGAAACTTAGGAAGCCTTCAAAAGTCAATTTGAAAAAATTGATAAATATTTTGACGTTTATGAAAGTGACGATTTATTGGACCAACAGATTAGCATCCCTGGGTACATTATTCGATTCACTATTAGTTATTCGGATCGAGCAATCGAGCTGATTGAGGATACGCAGAGGGAGGAGGAGGAGGAGAGCGAGGAGCCGATAAAAAAGCGATATCGACGTCCCACGGTATTTAAACGAATAACCTTTGAAAATATTAAAAAACTGTGTAAATGTATTGATAAGCGGATTGAATATTTAACAAAGGTGGCAAAATGTATGACTGTTGTGCTGGATGAAATTGTGTGTAAAGTCAAATCTACTTTACAAAATAAAGAAAATGCTCAATATACGTATTTCATGATGTGCGATGTTGAATATGCGGCGCGTGTGGTGGATAAGAGTATTATTATAAAGAATGTCATCGATAAGTTACAGAAAAATGAATTAATTTTAAGTGAAGAAGATGTATCTATAGTGGTGTATGAATTGATTGCGCTACATTTGTATACGCTTGTGGTACTATTGAATAAATCGATTTATTCGGATTGTCAGTAGAATGTGTGTATCCTGTAAAATTCTTGTAATATCGATCGAAGTACCTAGAATAAATAATTGTTACTATAAATAATGATTTATAAATTACTTACCTTTCTCACTGCCCCCACCCCACCCCACCTTCTATCCAATTGTCCGTGAAAAATTTTATTTGAAATTATATTTAAAAATTTATATAAAGGAAAATATTCAGAGTAATACACAGTCACAGAGTTTGGACAAATTTTTGTAAATTTTGCAATATTTATCAGACTAGTACGTGCGATACACTAATTTTGCAATGACTGCAGTATGTAATCGTCAGCAAATTTTAGGGTATGGGTGGTGGTGGGAGATAGGTGATTGAAGCGTAAAAGCTTCCTACGGTGGTCAGTTTATCATCCGCCGCGATTGCGATCAGTTGTGAGTTTCCTGGTTGACGACGTTCACAAGGAGAAGAAAGAAAAAGGGTAAATCAAAATATTTTAATTAAGCTCTCTCTCTCTCTCACTCTCGGCGAGTATAGGGAAAAGTATAGGGTAGTAAGCTTGATTTTTAAGAGAGGTGGTACTATGGATAGAAACAACAAACCTGACCTTGACTTCGAGTAGTCTGTCATAGATGGGGTTACTCAAGGTCAGTGGGTAGGTGGTGGTGGGGGTTTGTTGTGTCTGTCCATAGTACCTCAGGTAAATCAAAATATTTTAATTAATTAAGCTCTCTCTCTCTCTCTCTCTCTCTCTCTCTCTCTCTCTCTCTCTCTCTCTCTCTCTAATAACCTTGATTTTTTAAGAGAGGTGGTACTATGTACAGACACAACAAACCTGACCTTGACTTCAAGTAGTCTGTCAAAGACGGGGTTACTCGAGGTCAGTGGGTAGGTGGTGGGGGTTTGTTGTGTCTGTCCATAGTACCACCATAACTACTCATATGTGTGTGTTTGTGTGTATGTATCAGGGTGCTATTGTGCGTCTTGAGGACCCATTACTCCTCTTATGTTGTTTTACAACTTATTCCCATACCAAACTACAATGTCTCTATTGAATTAATTAATATACACATTGAGTGATATTTAAAGGTATAAGTGACTTGTAGTATGAATACATAGTATAACATTTATTACGGTAATACAATTCTTAAATTAATAAGCGTTAGCATGTCACGTAAAAGAAGTTTTTTTCTTTTTTTTTTAATTAAAAATCCTATTTGTTGCCAAGAAATTGATAATTTATCTTCTTAAATTTTCAAATTAATAATGGATTCACTATATATTTTATTTCAGTCATTTATCTTCCAAAAACTTTTTTCATTCCATATTTCTTAGTTATAACATTCAGATATTATTGCACATTGTATTATGCTAACAATAGTACGTATGCGTTCAATAGACAATTTAATTGTTAATGAATAACTACGCATGGCAATTATGACTACAAAAAAACTAACATCATTGATCGTACTATTGTCGGCACTACTCTTAATGTGCATAGCTATTATGCATGAGATATTGATGTATAAATTTGAATGAGACTACTGGAGAGTAAATATCTTTTATTTGTTCTTTCTTAAATTGAGTTCGGTTAAATATTTTAGATATAATCGGCAACCAAAAAAATACAGGCTGAATTAAAAACCTTCTAACTTTTTGAAGTTGGTAAAAAAATATAATGTTACATATTTTTAATAATATTTTTAGTATCTTTCATTAAAATTTTTTTATTCTACTTTGTGTCTTTTTGGCTCGTCTTACCGCATACCCTTTATTATCATCTCTATGCGAGTGTTTACTACTCCCTAGTAAATTCTAAATATGAATTATTTATTTTTGTTTGCTGTTTAGCGGCTAAATGCGGCCGAGTTTCTTAGACTGATGATTGACAATGGAAGACTGGAAGAAGCATCTCAGTTTTCCTTAGAATACATACAGGCAACGATAGGAAAAGGAAACAGTCAATTTCTAAATAAACAATCAATATTAAGTTCAACTCCACATGCACATCTTCCATTTAATATTATAGAAATGTTGCTTTTGGAACTTCAGTCTGCAAGTGAAAATGAAACAATTTATTTAAAGGTATTTTGTCAATAATAATTTTTTTTATATAATCTATCTTACGTATTATTATCGTGACTATTATTAGGTTGATTAATCCAGATAGGTAATTAATTAATCATTGTATTATAAGAAGAAATGTAATGTTTATTAACAGAGCAAAAGTCAAAAAAAGAAAACAATAATTTGTTAATACTTTAGGCTTCTAGGTTAGAAGGGTTAATTAATAAAAAAAATATTATAGAATAATAGCGATATTATATAGCTCTGTCTAAAATATAAAACCAAAGAAACAAATATAATTTGAAATAGAGAAATATACAGCATAATGCAGCAAAATAATTTAAATAACAAAAAAATATAGTTTCAAGATCATTTCAAGATCAATTACAAGTGTAGCTTATTGAAATAGAAAAAAAGTTTAAAAACTACCTAGTTTTAAATTTAACTATCGTTCTATACATGATATGAGGTTCAGAGTTAAAAGAAAGTTCTGCTTTGAGCTGCTCAATAAGAGGTTTGCTTTTATTATGAACTACGTTCCAATATAGGCATGTGCGCTAGAAAAGATACTTTCCTATGATTATATGAAAATTCGTAAATACTAATGGTCGAACTCAAAACCTGAATAGGTAACGATATTGCCTTTCCCCAACCGCTGCGATTATGAAAGTATTCATAACCTACCGTTTGTACCGTTTGTCAAATGGCACAATAGCTTTCAGGTAAAGGTTCAGATTCAAATCCCCTTCACTCCCAAATTCTCGAGTACCTTTTTTTTAGAAATTTATCAAAATTTTTTCGATGACTGGTATTAAATCTAAAGTCTCGATTAGTTTATTAGAGCGCACTGTGTTTAAAATAATAAAAAAATATAAAAATATAATATATATATATATATATATATATATATATATATATATATATATATATATGCGGTATACTGGAATCTATTTGTTCAAAAGTTATTCTAACTTCAAAATGTTAAATTTTCCCTGCTTTTGCAACACTATCTATAAACTTTTACTATATAATTTTTCCACAAAACTAAAAAAAGTTAACGCAATACCTTTTAACTGTCTGTAGCTTCAAAGTGACTTGCAAGTCTGTAAAAAGTTATGATAATTTAAAGAATGGCAACAATTTTTTAGAAATTTAAATGAAAAATACCATGTTAATTTTTAAGTTTTTTTGTATTTCTTTAATTTATGATAATTTTTTACAGACTCAAAGGTACCTTACAAGCTATAGACCGTTTGAACGGTATTGCTTCAACCTTTTTCAGTTTTGTAGATGAAAAAAACAATGGCGATGAAGTTACAATTTTTTCAAGTTTAATATTGAAATATAGTTTATAAGACATTGACCTTGAAAGTAGGAATTCTAACATAGAAGAATAATTCTATAAACAATTAGCAACCAACGTTACATGTAATGTGCTATAGTAAAAGTTGAGAGATTTTGAGATAAATAGCGGTAAACATAGCCAGTGTTGATAAAAACTGGAAAAATTTTAATGATTTGAGGTTACAGTAACTTTTAAACAAATAGATTTTAGTAACTGATAATTTCTCTCTGTTTTCTGAAAAAAATTTCCAGTCTGGACCTAAAGTTTGGTTCATTTTAAAATTTTGATGGGATCATTTGAAGTGGAATGCTTCATATATTTACTGTATAATCACAAATGAATCGCATAAATATTTAAAGTAGTTAAAATATTCTATTACATGATTTATTAAACGTATATAATGAATTTTTATTGATATTTATTATAAATATTTTAAATATTGGTTGAGGAATCACCAAAATTATATCGTTACATATTTAATAAGATGTTATGTATAACATTGATAGAGGCACCAAACATACAAGGAACTAAACTTAAAGATGTCCAAAAATTTTCTTGAGATTATTATGACATCAGTACGTATCGATATATTAAGATTATACAATTTATAATATATATATATAATAATCCAGAAAAATTTAAATCATCACATATATGTTACTTATGCTTGTCATATTGAATTTTTGTAGTACAATTTTGAGATTATCGTATATTTTCTTCATTATAGCGGAGTGCACCGATCAGTGGATGAAAAACGTGTAAAGTAGTACGAAGTGTGACCTTGACTCTTAGGTGATGGGGCCAAGTGATCCCCGGATTTAGATTCAGCGACCTCAAAAACATACGGCGTACATAATGTGTCCGTTGATTTTGACTTTTGCGTGGATGAGTAATTATCCTTCTTATTGATCACCAATAGCTGTCCAATAATTCAGAACAGAAAACTAAGCTAATTTTCGAGAATAAGCTTACAAATTAACAAATTAATATTGGTATGATTTTTTAACCGATCTGGCGGAGGCAATAAGAAAAATTCTTAAACACTAATTTTTTAGCATCGTTTTGTTGGCGTGGTCTGCTAACCTCTTCAGGCTGTTTGTTAAAAAATAACAATTTTAAAATACAGAAACTAAAAATCGCACACAGAAAAGAAACGATACTCTTATATTTCAAATTCATCGAAGAAAATTATTGCTCGCACATCAAGAAATACTTAAATGACTGGATCAACCATAACTATCGACTAGCTGTAGCTTCATCTCAACGACGTTTCTAAAATTTGGAAAACTGTTTAGAAACTTCAAACATTGACAATAATATCAAATCTGAAATCAGAGAAAAAATGATAGATAATATCAAGAAAAAAATTCATTCAAACGTCAGAGAAAAAACCTTTCTAAATCAAATTTTATGACAAAAAAAATTTTAAGCGATAATCGCAATTTATTTTTTACTATGTCCGATAAAGGCAACAAATCTGTTTGTTCCTATATCTGACTATGTTTTAAAGATGACTGAAATCTTTGCTGATGAATCTGTGTAAATAAAATCTGTGAAATAAAATTAGCTATTAAACCACCAAAATCACACATAACAATAGTTTTGAATTAAATAACAAATTAAAAGATTACACATTGGACGAAGATTGTATTTTATTGTCTTTGGATGTAGTTTCACTTTTTACGAATATTCCTTGTAATTTACAAGGAGAATACTTGATCTCCGGGAAACGGATCTTATCCTAACTTTGGTATGTTTTTTGTAATGTAGAAGTATGAAGAAATTCATGTTATTACGGCCTTTTTACGAAAGTTATTCAACATCTAATAATAATTTTAATGAAAATTTGTTCTACTTCGATTGCGTATAACTCGGAAACAAATAAAGATAGGCACTCAAACTAAAAACCAAAAGAAAGTTGAGTTTAAGCAGATATGGTTTAAAAAAGAGAAGCTTCAATTGCTTGAATTGGAGCAAAGTTATGAAGAAAGTAAGAAATTGAAGAAATTTTAACCCATTAAGTCCCAGCGTGAAGAAATTTTAATCTTACGTTTGAGCTTGAATAGTTTGATAAAAACTACGATAAATTAATTCGGGAATAGTCATTCCTACTATTTTCGGGTATGCTCTACACAATGCAATGATTTAAAATATTGAAAAATTTTATTTTCAAATAGTAATTAACAAATTAAAATAAAAAATGCGTTTTTTTAAGAATTTTTTTTTTAATCGAAAATTACAGGGAGAAGCAATTTTAATTTTATTGTCGCAAATAAGCACAAAAGTGCACAAACTATCATATCTTTTCAAATCTGTCGAGTTTTTTTATCTATGATTTTTTTCGCAAAATGGCGGCCGAAATACCGAAACTAAAATTTTGAATTTTCATTATACCAATGTTTTTGGTGTTTTTTTCACTTAAATCATATAAATGTTAAATTATTTTTGTAAAATTGCATTTAAATAGTTTATTTTTACATAAAATAATAATAATTAGTATGAAATATATAAACTAATAAGTTTAAGGTTAGAAAATCGTTTATTGCTATTTTTCGTCATTTTTACACCAAATTCTTATCATTTTCATCTCTTAGCCATCTTTTTTATTACAGAACAACGTTACCCGACACTTACCACGTGGAGGTAGATGAATTCAAGTGCCTTTTTTTTGTTTTTTTTATGTTAAAAATTTTTTTTGTTTATTTTGTTTTTTTATTTTTTTTTGTTTTTTAAGATTTTTTTTCTGATTTACTATTGTAAAACTTTCTTTTACAGTTTATATTTTTGGGTGATCATTTTCTTGTATGCAAATCTTACAAATATAGTTGTCGCAAGTTTTACAAAAGATGTATGTTCTAATCGGACAGAATGAACACTTTTTCATTTTTTCATGTCTAAGGACCTCATGATGTTTCCTTTCAGATGATTTTTCTTTTCCAAGATAATGCTTTGAAATAGCCATCATGAAGTCTAATGCACTCGATGTTTTTTCGCCTTTGTGGACATAATTTGAAATCACTACAGCATTTGCAATAGCCGACTGAATCAGCCTAACGAAAACGATCCATGTCCATTTCTTTGATCGTATACATGGCATAACATAATTACAACGGCCATCGTGCACATCCACTCCACCCATAAACTTATTGTACAATTGAAAAGCATTTGGGAAACTTACATCTACTTTTTCTTGTTTCTCTTTGCTTCTTCTTTTAGTAACAAACAAGGGTGATACTCCAGTGGCAGTAGAAATCATCGATACTTTTTTTGAATCAACAACAGTAATATAATTTATTCCACTGCCTTTTACGTATTTTACAGCGAACGTGCCCCTAGGAGATTTCTTTTGGATAACATTTTTTTTCCTTTACTCTATTGTCTCTAATAGTACCAGTAGAACGCAACCCTAACTTTTTAAATGTAAAACAACATCGAAGCTTGTAAAAAGATTATCCATATAAAGATGATACAAAGGTATTTTTTTAACACCAACGTTAAAAAAAAATTGTCTAATAAACTTAAAATCTAAAAAATATCCGTAAGAAGTACAGAGACCCCAAAATTTGAGACCAAATCTAATGGGTTTCCCTTTATAAACTGTTTCAAGACAGACCTGCCAAAAAATTTGGCCATCATTTCATCTACTGACATGGCTCCTTGAAAATACCCAAATTGCTGTATGTTCCTTCGAAACAAATTTATGAGTTTGCGTACACGCTAAGCTCTGTCATTGACATTTTCATTTTCCAGCTTAGAATATTTGAGATTAGACTTTATGTTTTGAAAGTTCTTTCGAGTCATAGCTTCTTTGATTGGTGCAAAGGATAAGTAAGCATCTGTTGACCAATAATGTTTATATGATTTTCTAGAATTGAACGCACGCGCAATAAGAATTCCTATAAAAATATTCAAATCTTCTAGAGTTATATCACAATTATTTTGTTTTGTAGACTCAATTATATAATTTTTTATATCATCACAAAAAAAAGTCTCAAATAACTCAACACAGTTCATATTCTGTAATTTCTTTTTTACATTTTCTTTCATAACACACGAATTTTCAACATTATGTGAGTAATATTGTTTTCCTTCTATCCATTCAAAAACATATTTCTCTTCTAGGAGAGATTGCTTCTCTGTATACTTCTTTGAAGCTTGAACATAAGTTATGTTTGGAGTAATTCCTTTTGAAAATTCTGATTCAGAGTCGTCAGAGTCATCAGCACCAGAATCATATGGGTCAGGTAAAAGTAAAGATTCTTCATCTTCATCACCTGAACATAAGTGTTCGCAATTTGACTCTGAATCGGAAAATAATCTTCTATGTTTTGATGCCATTAATAAAAGTATTATTAAAATTATAATTACGAATGTTATTGTCTGTCAATATTGTGTCAATAAAATCATCTCTCGCTAGATTCAACTGTTGAATCTTCCAAAACTATGGAACTAATGATAAATTTTCAGTATAATCAGTATAATCTACATTTTGCTTGAATCATCATTCTCCATAATTTTTTTTATAATCATCGAATATCAGCAATAGAAATATTAAAAAAAAAAAGAAATAAATAAAACACCCCAATTATGCTTGATTTTCAAAGTTACACATAATAACAGTAAAAACACGTAAAATTGTAATGAGTTAGCATTATCATTTAATTTTATATAGTATATAATTTTAATCAGTAAGTAGTTCACTCAATTATTAGGAAATATAACGATATTTTACTAATGCGATTGGATTTTGGTGTAAAAATGACGAAAAATAGCAATAAAACGTTTTTTTATAACCTTAAACTTATTAGTTTATATATTTCACACCAATTATTGCTATTTTATATAAAAATAAACTATTTAAATGCAATTTTACAAAAATAATTTAATAGTTATATGATTTAAGTGAAAAAACACGAAAAACATCGGTATAATGAAAATTCAAAATTTTAGTTTCGGTATTTCGGCCGCCATTTTGCGAAAAAAAATCATAGATCAAAAAACTCGACGGATTTGAAAAGATATGATAGTTTGTGCACTTTTGTACTTATTTGCGACACTAAAATTAAAATTGCTTCTCCCTGTAATTTTCGATTAAAAAAAAAATTCTTATAAACGCATTTTTTATTTTAATTTGTTAATTACTAATTGAAAATAAGATTTTTCAATATTTTAAATCATTGCATTGTGTAGAGCATACCCGAAAATAGTAGGAATGACTATTCCCGAATTAATTTATCGTAGTTTTTATCAAACTATTCAAGCTCAAACGTAAGAGTAAAATTTCTTCGCGCTGGAACTTAATGGGTTAACCAAAATTTAAATTAAAAATTAATTGTTTCTTTTAGCCTAATAATCTTTAAATTATTCTTTTCCTCATAATTGTACTCCAAATTAAGAAATATAACCTTTTTTTTCAAATCATATTTACTTGAACTCAGCTTTCTTCTGTTTTTTTGTTCGAGTGCCTGACTCTATTTGTTTCTGAGTTTCAAGCGTTTAAATTGGAAATAATTTTTACTGCTATTGTTATTGGATGTTGAATAACTTTCGTAAAAGTGGCCATTTGCAAGGAATAACTTGACTTTCTTTAGATTTTTATATTACATAAGACATACCAAAGTTAGGATAAAATCCTTTTCCTGGAGGTCGAGTACTCCCCTTGTTAGTATTAGTGAGTTTAGAAAGAAGAAATTTTGACCATAAATGAAAAATGTAATATTACGTTTAATGAGATTTTATCATGCACAAACTTTCTTTATGGCAATACTTTTTTTATATTTAATGACACATATTATCAACAGACTTACGGTACACCTATGGGTTCTCCCATTTCTCCACCTTTTGAGTTGGAAAAAGATAAACAAATTAACTTACTTGATATTTGCTTAATCAGAGAGAATGACCGTATTGCTACTGATAAGTATCGAAAACCTACAGTGTCTGGCAGACTCATTAATTATTTTTAATATCACCCAATCCAGCAGAAAAAGAATGTTATTTATATTGTAGTCAACTGAGCAATTTTGTTGCCCAATCTACGTTTTTATTCAAAAAACTTAAAAACAGTCCAAAAATTATTATTGAACAACGATTAACCGATAGAATTTATGAAACAGGATATACATGTTCGTTTAAAAAAATGAATTGTAACAAACTTAACAGCCAGACAAATTAAAAAATTAATCGTTTTGACTACGTATCACTTCCTTTTACTATTAACTTTGACAAACTATCATTTATTTTATGTTCTTATAACATTCAAGCATTACCATTGATGCAAAACAGTTTTAATTTAATAATTACTTTAGGTAAAGATAAAACAAATAAATTAGATCACACAAATGTAGTTTATAAGTTTAGTTTAAAAATTGTCCTGTCTCGTATGTTGGCGAAACGAAACGTTCATTAACCTTTAGAGGGCCGGGGTTTTGAAAAATTTGAAAATCGCATTTTTCTATAGGAATGTGGTCTAAGGTCCCTGAGTTAGAGCCAAACTAAATTGCGATGTTGATGAATCAGACCCCTTACGCCTAGAGGCGTTTTCCGGTCCGGTACAGTAAGGCCATATGTTGAAATTTTCAAATTTCAGAAAAACGTTAAAAACGTTTGGTAAAGCCAAGAGCGAGAATGTTTACTAATTTTTTCCCTCAAACATTCTTTCGGGTTAGTGCTAAACATAATTTTCTACGAAATGGACATTTTGCAAATTTGACCTTCAAATGACCTTGACCCTGAGGTCATGAGATCAATCCAACTTCAGATTCGGATTCAGCGACCCCAAAAACATGAGCATTCTGAATGAAAAATTGTACCTAGTGGCTTCTGAAACTCCTACACATAATTTTCAAGTAGGATTGACATCGAAACTAGAAATGTCTTGGAAACTTAGTCATATTGCATCCCCCATTTTGAATTTAATTTTTTTGGTTGCAGAATCGTGTTTGGAGACTTCGTTAACCCTCACACCTGAATTGAGTTATTTAAATGAAAAAAATTGAGTATTTATGAAAAAAAATGTTTACGCCTCTAGGCGTTTTCCGGCCCTCTAAAGGTTAAAAACTAGGATTAATGAACATAAAAAGGACAAAAATCCAGAATCGGTAGTGAACCAATTTGTATTTCTTTTTAAACATGATTTTGATTGGGATGGCGTAAAGATTGTTGGCAGAGATGGTGCGCATAAAATTTGATGATAATAACATTAATAAGAAAGATGATATTAGATGTTTTAATAGAACGTATTTACCAATTCTAAGAAATTTAAATGCCTATCAACTGCTTGACGTTTCTTGTGTTTACTTTTTGTTACTTATATATAAACACGTTTTTGTATACAAATTTGCTTATGTACATTCAACTACTGGATGTATCGGTTTAATCCGATTAAAGGCACTTTAATTTCCATTGATTTGTTTATTGCGGTGTTTTCAGTGTGCGATTTTTAATTTCTGTATTTTAAAATTGTTATTTTTTAATAAACAGACTGAAGAGGCTAGCGGACCACGCCAACGAAATGTTGCTAAAAAATCTGTGTTTAAGACTTTTTTCCATTGCCTCCGCCAGATCGATTAAACAAATCAAACTATTAACATGGAGGGCGATCAACCTATCTACATTAAAAAAGTAATATTGGTACGTTGACTAAATATGTTTCAACACACAATCCCATGCTATAAAACTACGTCGCGTGCCATTTATCAGACGTCAACGTCTACTGCAAATGACTATTTAAGTTATTTTTAGTAAAACCAATGAATAATTTATTCTTAATTGCAGAAAACTGTATAAAAATAATTAAAAATGCCAAAAGGCAACATACGCTTATTTTCGCAATGTATCTCCTAATTAACAAGCAGTTAATTACATGTACACCCACGTGAACTTAATAAAAATTTGCGACCAAAAGGAATGTGCAAATATTATTCCTTTGCCTCTCAATAAACCTCTAAGTTAAGTCCAGAAAGTTAGCTTCACAAATCCACCACTCGAAAATTTGCGGACAGTATTAGCGCTGCTGTTAGGTGGGCTGAGTTCATACATCACAATAAGTATGCGTAATTAAAGAAAATAAAATTTTTGCTACACAATTGCAAGTTAGCTGATTGAAAAGTCAGTATTTTCGACGAAAAGTGATAAGTCTGAAGTGACTTTGGAATGTACCTGACACATAATTATTGTCGAATATAAAGAAAATGAAGATAATCAAAGATAATAATATGGCATGCCACGACTAGTTAGTACTTTGACGTTGTCCACGTACTTCTGTTAAAATCAAAGTTTAACAGTTTATACGCAGAGTCCTCTTCTCACGACAATGATAATCACCATGTCACATGGCTGTAAAGTTGTGGACTACACGGATACTATGGCACCATAACGCGAAGTCCATTTCGTAAGACTTTGTACAATTAAATATAGATTATATTGACAAGTCTTTCTGTCAATTTCATCTGTACTCGTTCCCTTTTTTCACACCTTTGTTGTAATTTAAATAAGTAATGTTTAATTTTGTAAATTATCGATTGTTGAAGGTCAATAATAAATAAATCGAATTTATTTATTAAGTGCACAACGTGTCGTCTGTCAGGTTTGCAAACCTCTTTTGGTGCTGCATTTATTGGACAAATAGATATTTATATCACTTTTACAATAATTGTCAATTTTTTGGAATTATAACTTAAATTTTACCTGAATATTGAATATAATGTTAGTGCCCAAGTGAGCTGCGTTAAATAATATTTGAAATCGATGTAAAAATAATAAATAACGAAATTTTGTTATAAAAAAACTCATTTCGGAAATGCTATATATTAATCATCGGAATTCGATGATTAGCAAAATAGAAGATACTAAACATTTAAACCGTCAATATAGAAATATTATGAATATAATTTAAAGAGATAAATGTACACAAACTATTACAAATGTTATTCGACGAAGCTCACTTGGGTTGTAGCATTATATTCAATATTCAGGTAAAATTTAATTTGTAATTCCAAATAATTGATAATTATTGTAAAACCGATATAAATCTTTATTTGTCCAATAAATTCAACACCTGAAAAGGTCTGACAGACGAAATGTTGTTATGTTGTCACTTAAATAAATGAATTGGATTTATTTATCATTGACGCTCAACAATTGACAATTTACAAAATCATCAATGGATAATAAAAAATACAAATTAATGTTAACTTTGTTTATTACTTTCATTCTTTCACCCGCGCCTTTTCTCCCTCTTCAAGAGGTGCAGCAGAATTAATGGTGCAATCTAATTGGTAGATGGATGGCCGAAGTGCAAAAAATAACAACCCTAAAACATCTATTACTTTACAAGGAATGTGCACAAGATAATAATAGATATACTGCGATGTTCTTTTTCTATATTTCAGCCTCGTTAAGGAAATCTGCTAAATTATTAGTGCGATGTCGTAATTAGCCATCTAGCGAATTTATACCTTAGATATATAATCAATCAATAAAATTATTTGCATTTATTCAAAATTGCTTTGTTATATTGCCGATAATCTGCTGTTCCTCTCTATATTCTACTTCGGATATATAACAAAAATTTATCGCTTTCATTCAAATTTGGTAAACAATTTTGTACAAGAAAATTTTTTGAACTAAACGGCATACATAATTTCCAATATTAATTTCAATTATATATTACATAAATCGTAATTCATGAATATTATATTAATACTCTTTCGTAACACTTACTTTCTGTTAGAGTTGGGTATATGGTAGGTCCAACACAGTATTAAAGAATACATTCACAGGCATGTATAATGGACAATTCGGGTACTACGATATTGAATGCACCACTCAATAACGGCATTTCCAACTTGAACATGTCATGTCAGGAACACCTTAATTCGTTTATTTTTTGAACTTTCAGATCTCTTGTTTGTTATTTCAGATATACTATTGTTGGAAATACGGAATCCCAATTTAGCTTGGGATCTCTCAGTGCCAAAATTTTGTGTGTGTAGAAACTTACATTTCGTTATCGGACTTGTGTATGGTAAACACCTGGGTGACATGAAAGGTGGCGAAACCGTATTTTCTACACCTCCTATAACTTACTGAATTTTTTGGTTAAGAGATAATCGTTGGAATGATTAGTTCAATAACTTACACTATCAAAACTTATAATTCACCTCGCTATCTCTCGGACCACTTCATCATACCTAGCAGTGCCTCCTCTATCTCACGCACTTCGTCTCGTCATCTTCCCAAATTCCTCGCTTTCCTTTTTCCTTACGAATCATTAACCCATCAATGACCAAAACCATCGATGTTAGACTCACTTTTCATACCTAAATTTTAGGTAGACGAAGTAGCAACTGGATCTAAAGTATGATTCTGTATGTTTTTAAATATGCTAAATCAGAATCCGGGCTTCTTTGCAAAAAATTGTCATTTTCAAAGTTTATAATTTTTTTCAGACATAAAAACATGAATTCAGGGGTTTTATTCAACCAACGATGCATAAATAAGTTAAAGTTCACCAGGAAATTTTTACATACTCGTTTTTTTTGCCAAAATGGCGGCCAAAATGCAAAAGCATTCGAAAAATCGAATTTTTCCTTTATTAATCTTTTTCCCGAAAACTAAAGGGTTAAATAAAAGTTGTTCGAGAACAAAAATATCTGGATTTTTTGGAGACATTTTTTAAAAATGTGTTTTTTGTGATTTTTTCAAAAATAAAAAATCATGTTTAAAAACCCGAAAAAAATTAAAAATATTCCTTGATCATTTTTAAGACATATTTGTTATTGGACAATTTTTATTTAAGCCTTTTGTTTTTGAGAAAAAAAATTATCAAAATCATAAATATTCTTATGCTCGATTTTTCCAACAATTTTTTCGACTGTAAATCTAGTTTTGACATTAAAAATAATTATTCAATGAAAGCACTATTTTATTTAATGAAAGTATTGAATAATTTCAAATATCTGCTTTGTATTCGCTTAGATTTACTCTCACCGTAACCCAGAGATAACGACGTGGACATGGTAAAAATATGTCTCCTTTGGGGTGCTTTTTCAGTGAGTCCCCTTGCCTCTCACAATCACCGATATATTAGTGACTTTTTTTTACACGGATTGCATAAATACAATTGATAGTCAGCACAAAAAAGATATGTTCTTGTGGGACAAGCAGAAAAATTTCTTTAATTCTATATACTAGTAGCAACACTAGAATACTAGTAGCAATAAATATTACAGCAGAATTGGTAATGGCAGCTTGGATGTGTTCGAATCCATAACAGTAATATAGTTGATTCCACTGTTTTTTTCATGTTTTACTGGATATGTACCACGTTGAGACTTTTTATAGATCACATTTTTTTATACAATTTTCTCTAACACTGTCAGTACATCTCAATTGTAATTGCTTTAAGTGCATAACAAGTTCTAAATCTGTAAAAAAAATAGTCAAAATATACGTGGTACAGAGGAATTTTCGCAGAAGCTGTCATTTCAAAAAAAAGTTTTAATAAATTGATAACCACACGAGAACGTAATGTACATTTAGCTAATTTTTCTTCTACTACAGAATCTTTTCCGCAGTATAAATCGGAATATACATCCGTAATGCAATGACCCAAACATTTAAGTCCGAATCGCGTAGGTTTTCCACGTATAAATTGCTTCAATGAAGTGTTAAGATATGATTTGGCCATCATTTCATCTATCGACAGACCAATTCTCCAACACGCCATGCGTGCATCTAGACTCGATTGACAGCCATCGCAAATGTAATCTATACGGTGTTACATGATCCCGTCTACGCAGAGTACCCCATACAAATCGCACACACGCATTAAGGAGTCGCTGAAGTCTTAGGTTCCGCACCTGATCAATATTATTATACACAGCACACGCATAATCAAAATGAGGCATAATAAGTGTCTCCACAAGATATTTTCTAGTGCTTTGAGAGAATGCACTCTAAATTCAATTCTAAAAAACAATTCTAAAAGTTTTAGCATTTATATCGATAACCCATCTGTCCCCATAGCCCTCGACTTTGCTCTACCAAGAACACGCTGAACTCCTCTAGGGTGTATGGTAGCAAACTCAAATCTAGCAGGAGTAATACGATCACCTTCATTCACCTGAAACAATGACTCAAGAAAAGATGGAGGAAGAGGTGCAAGGCGATTCGAAACAGATGCATAATGGACATTTAATTGCTGAGAGGTAAAAAATTCTAATGGTGATGAACCAAGATTAGTGCCCAATCCCAACCCTTTTAGCTCTCTCCATTTGGCCCTAGGATCTGAAGCATTCAACAGTTTATCAGAAAGATATTTGTATTTATTGCTATCAAGCATATTAGAAACTCTATTTCTTAGAATCTTATACCTTTCATAATCAGCTGTATGTCGTCAGACTTGAAAAGTCTTAAAAGCCAAATTTCTAGCTTTAATCAGATTCCTGGTCTCCATTGTAACTCATGGCTTATATTTATTTCCAATGACTACTAGCTTACAAGGCGCCAGTTCAGCAAATGTGAAGAGGGCTGATACCGAAAGATGAGAAATCAGCAATGAGACAGACTGAGATCTGTCATCATAAGCCGAAACATGTGTATATGAGGATGGAAATGAGGAAATATTAGAGAGAGAGAGAGAGAGAGAGAGAGAGAGAGAGAGAGAGAGAGAGAGAGAGAGAGAATGAATGAATGAATGAATGAACGAATGAATATTTTTATTAGATCTGTTTGGGGTAGAAACCCTGTAGGCACTTAAGTAATACAATCGTGGAATATTTACAATTTCTTAAAATTAAACTACAACAACAAAAATAAAATACATATAAAACATAAACAAAAATGGTAATAATGATATAATTTAATAATCATAGAATTACGTTGTAGCATACAAAAATAAAAAAGTAAATAACGGTCCTTAAGTTAATTTAAGAGTAAAAACACGCAAGTTTATAACAATCTCTCGAAAACGTATACTCTATTCCGCTTGGAAGTGAGGAATGGACCGCAAAACGATTCCCTCAGACCTAACCCGGTCGGACCAAGCTGCCTGGTCGAGTCCAAACAGATTATCGAAGAGAGAGCTTTTGAAAAGATTTAGGGATGATTTCATAAAGATGTCGATGGGTAGTTTGTTAATTATGCGAGATGACGTAATGACGAATGATTTGTTAAGGGCTTCTGTGCGAGGTGGAAGGTACGACAGTGCTTTAGGCGGATGACGAGATGAGACTCGGGGATTTGTGACAGGGTTATTTAATATTGTGAAATGATCTGCAAGGTAAGCTGGTGAGTTATGTACTACGATGTTATAGGCTAATGAACCAATGAGGAATGAACGTCTGGGCTCGACCGATAACCATTTTAAATCAAGCCTGTAGGGGGTTACATGATCGTATCTGGACATATCACCCCTCACAAATCTTACGCACGCATTAAGAAGTCTTTGAAAGTTTTAAGTTTTTGGTCTGATCGACATCATCATAGACCGCGCACGCATAATCGAAATGTGGGAAAATGAGCGCCTCCACTAGATTTTTCCTGAGTTTCCAAGATAGAGTTTTCTTGTAATATCTCAAGGAGTGAAGGACCCCATGTACACGCTTAGAAATCGCCGACACCTTTTTTGACCAATCTAGACTAGGCGAGATAATTAATTCCAACGACTTGTGACGGTCCAGTTTTACCACATAATAAATAGGAAAGAGATTCGTTTTTCTGAATTTCAATCCTATTCTAATTCACCAATCCGTGTAGGGTAGAGAGAAACTCCCATCCTACAGCAGATCGATGAATGAGCATTTCATCGTCGAGATCGTTTATAATTAGCAATCACTTATGATTGCAGCGCAATTTCAAATCAGTGACGTAGTTCAAAGAGAAAACAAATTCTCTTATCCCGCGTCACTTTATGACTTGAAAAGCTCTAGCAATCTAATTCTAAGAATCCCCAATTGCATTCAGTGACGTAGGTCCGAGAGAAACCAAATTCTCTCATCACGCGTCACCTTAAGAATGCAATCAAGATTCTTGAGAATTAATAAGTGACTGCAAATCCAAATAACTTAACATAAACTTATATTTGTCAATCGAATAATGAAAACGGAATAAATTAGGATCAAAAAAGAAAGAATTTATTTGAGTTCCATATTAGGGTATGGAAAACACCCTTAACATTGGCTCGCTCGCGGAGCTAAAAGTTCAAACCATATATATATAGTCGCGCGGGACTATTCAAGCGCGGAGAGGCCGCATTGATGGTGTCCGTCGTTCTCGACGAAATGCTGCCGAGGCAGCGAAAGACGTTGGTTTTGTTCAGGCTAGGCGGTGGTGGGGGAAACACTCCTGTTTCGGTAGACTCGGCTTGATTTCGCCGAGGATGTGAGTCCCTCACCATCGGCATCTCACGTACATGCGTTGATGTGTATGTGTGTCTTAGCCTGTGACGTCCCGATGGCTATTCGTCGGTATACTTTGATAATACATCATAATGTATTATATTATTTAATAATGTTAATTACAATATAATATTTTACAAGATGCATTAT
Organism: Theocolax elegans; assembly: GCA_026168455.1. Taxonomy (NCBI): domain Eukaryota; kingdom Metazoa; phylum Arthropoda; class Insecta; order Hymenoptera; family Cerocephalidae; genus Theocolax; species Theocolax elegans. The sequence goes on from CM047425.1 coordinate 71,796,668, forward strand.
TTATGCATAAATATAGTTAGGCTAGTGCTATATTCTTGTAAAATTTACAATTTTATTGAAAATTGGTTTAATGCCAATTTTCATTGTAAATTGTTATAAATGATAACTTTGAATGTTGTATTTTAGTTTACTTACAACTAAAATATTTAACTTGTTTTAATTTATTAATGGAAATTGTTTAAACCATTAATTATTAATAACTTTGTCATTTTTGGTCGTATCGCATTGATATTTTGACAAAAAATGGCAAATATGTAAAAAAAAATAATAAAATTATAAATTTTACAATTTTCCACTTTTCAATGTTTAAATTAATTATTTAAACATTAAAAGTGAAAATAAAAAAATCTTCCCTAACCGGGAATCGAACCCCGTCGTAGCGCGTATCAGTCCGATACTCTACCGCTTGACTATCTTAGTCTCTTATGAGAGATGATGCGATATGTCTACATTATCTAATCGACAGTATTAGCTTATGTAGCATTGCTTTTTTATGCTATTTCGCTGAAATAAAAGCTTGAAATTTTGTATATCAAATTTGGGATGTCACAGACTTAACTTTATTTTCGTATTGCATGAAGTCATTTCCTATTTTAACTCTCGGGGCAGTGCTTAGATCAATGCACGAAATAAACGCCTGACTGATCAGGATCATAACATTCGTTTTATTTACATTTAGTTTGAGACCTTTATTTTTTGCCCACGTAGCAATGGCATTAGCATCCTGGGAGATTCGCTGGACTCCTGATTCAAACTCCGTCGGATAAAACGAGGACTAAACCTGGGCATCATCCGCGAACAGCATACATTTGCTGTGTTCGAAGACACTAGGTAAATCATTAATAAATATTGAAAACAGAATCGGACCGAGTGTACTGCCCTGAGGTATGCCCGCATTTACTCTTAACCAGTCGGACAGCTCGCCATCTTCCCCCTCCACGGCCTGTGTGCGACCTACCAAATACCTGTAAAACCAGTTTAAAACGTTGTCTGAGCACCCGATATTACTCAATTTGGTGATAAGTTTATTATGGGGCACCGTATCGAAAGCCTTGGAGAAATCGAACAACATCAATACCGTGATCATCCGTGAATCGATGGCCCTTCTGACGTCATCCAGAACCCCCAATAACGCTGTCTGGGTCTATGGCCCCTACGAAAACCTGCCTGTCTTTCGGTCAGTACGTTATTGCTTTCCAAATAATAGGAAAGCTGCAAAGGCACTACTCGCTCTAATACCTTTGACAGTTCACACAGCTTAGCGATAGGCCTAGTATCAGCCCACGACACAATTTTATTCGACTTTGCTAAAGGAAACAAAACCACCCTCTTCCAGCAGTCGGGAAAATAATCCATAGTTAGCATATTATTAAATAATTCTACAAGGAGAGGGGTTAATTTAGGTTCCAAAAGTTTTAGCATCTTTGAAGAGATTCCGTCTATACCGACTGCCTTAGAGTTAGATTTTAATAATGCATGCCTCACCCCTTTGGCCGTTACTATTGAGATAGAGAAAGAAGGAGATGACGATGACAACTAGCAAGTGTTTGACAGGATGGATGCGAATGACTGAATTGTAAGCGGAGGTAAGTGATTAGAAATAGATTAATAATGGGAGTTGAGTTTGACTTCAACTCGCCGATGAGAGAGGAGGTGAGTTGGTCAAGGGGATGAAGGTGTACGCCACCAAGGAAGAGGATGGTATTAAATAATTAACAGCCTTCAATTTATATATCAAAAATGCGAGGCTCGTGTAGCGTGTAGGCGTGTCCCGCGATTTATCGTGTCGCGAGGGAAAACGAGGGGAATGGGTTCGGAGGACCTTTCGGATTAGAGAGTGAAGCAAAGTCGCCCGCCTCTGAGGTGTTAGCAGATTTGCAGCTCACGCGTTAAACGCATCACCGCACCGTCTGCTCAAGCTCAAGCGCTAGCGAGAAACGCAAGTCGCTCCCTCGGAGGAGTCTTGTAGGTTTGCAGCAAATGCGGGATCGCAAGACTGCACCGCCTATTAGACTTTAGCGTTTGCTACCTCGTGTGTTGGTATGGATAGGTTAGAGGTTAGTTCGGGAAAGGACGGATGCGCAGTTTTCGCGTTTCGTGGTAGGAGACGTCCGTCTCCGATCGAGGCGAGAACGGTGTCACGCGAGCTCTAGGGGAGTTACCGTGACCCAGACGGGAGCGAATTTCGCGGACGCGAAGTGCTATCTGGAAGTCGTCGGCGAGAAACTCGTAGCCCACGGCACTTGATCTCGGAGAGGTTCGGTTGCTAAGGTAGCAGGGGTGATGTCTCGTCCGTTCGGGAGTTCGAGATCGACTGACTCGTGCGGCGCGCGAGTAGCGGCGATCGGCGGCGGGCCGCTCGGTTGGGCCAATCAACGTCGCCGAAAAAATCACGTTACTAGGGAGGAGAAGGAGTTTTTCTCCCTCGCGAACGGTTAGGATTCCGCGAACTGAATAACCGTTGGGAAGAGTCGTAGTTATTGAAAATAAAAATAAAAATATATGCGCGTCACGCGTATGTCAAGTTGATGAGCAGAGGAAACTTTTAATGATGAAGGGAGCGTCTTTGAGCAGAAACCCATATTCCGGAGATATTTCCAGGAGCTAGTTGGATCATTGTTAACACTTAGTTTATTCGCGAGAAATTTGAATTTGCAAGAGTGTATTAAATTCGAGACACTATTTCTGAGCTCTTTATAGTTTCTATAATCCAACGGATTTCTTGACATACGAAATTTCTTAAAAGCTTTATTTCTGTCTTTGATACGCATTTTTATTTCACGTGTAACCCAGGATTTATGAGAGTTTTTGATAGTGATGAGTTTTAATGGAGCTAAAGTATTATATGAATCTAAAATTGAATTGCTGATGTTAGTTATAAAAGAGGAGATGATTTCAAATGAATTAAGGTCTGAGAAGGCAAGCTGGTCAGGCCGGGTTTGTGTTGACAAGTTTAACATGAATGATGTGAATGTAGTGTCAAGGATTTGAAGGCTTACCTCTTCCAGATTTCTCCTCCAAAACTTCCTCTCCGCTACTTTTTGTTTGTTTGACAAAAATAATTCCAAACTAATGGAGTCGTGGCCTGCCGCGAAGGGAGCAGTTGACTTAATATAGTTGAAGCATGGTACCAGCTCACGAATCAGGAAGAGGTCTAACCAAGTGTGGAAGAAACCATTCGATGTCACCGTATGATGCGTCGGTTCAGATGGGATAAGCGAGAGGCCCAGCGCCATCAAGTTTGCTCTCATCATGTTAGCAGCCGCACTATCTATGTTCTTGTCGATATTAAAATCTCCCGTGATTATAATGCTGTTGCAGTCCGGTAAAATATCCGAGAGAACCTCAAAAAATTCGCACGGGTAGGCAGCTGTTGGCCTGCGATAAACCACTGCTAAAAAAGTCGTCAACGAGCCATCCACCACGCGCAAAACTAAGAATTCCGGTTTATTTGAAAAGACAGGATTCGAACTTATAACAACACTAACCTTATATTCCTCACGTATATACGCTGCTACTCCACCCCCTCCCCTACCCACACGATCCAATCTGTGCAGTACATACCCAGGTAATTTAAAAATATCAGAGGAGTCGTGCTCGGTAAGGAAGGTTTCAGTGATCGCTATGACATCGAAAGATTTCGGGTGAATTAACGCTTCAATGGCTGCAAAATGTGTTTTTAAATGATTTATGTTTGCATGAAAAATGGAAAAACAGTTAGATGCTGTGATATTATTGTTTTTATTGGCCCGACCAGTCCTGTCTCATTTAGCATGCAAGGAGGATGAAGAGAGCGGCGGAAGATTACGAATATTGGCCTCGGAGGTTACGCGCATCAATGGTCCATCTCTCGTCTCCCGAGTATAAACATTTATATTTAATACTAAGGGCCTCGCATAACCCAACTCAGTACACTTCCGAACCGCTAGCAACCATAACTTAAAAATGGTTTTCGGCCATAGCGGCCTTATAAAGACGGCATTATCGCCTCCTTCTTCAAAGATTTCGCTTGCCCTTCGTTCTTTTAGAAGGTGGGCCTTTTCTACGACTGCATCTCTAGCCAACGCAGATGATAACCGGACAACTATCCCTTTAGTTCTGGATTGGGATGAGTTTGATCCAGCAATCGAGCCCGCCCGCGGAACCCAAGGACGAATATATATAATCTGCTTCGTCAGCAATGGCAGGCCAATTTTAACGAGCAGTTTCTCAAAAATCGTGCAGTCCGGGAGTCCCGAGACCGAAGGTAAGCCCAAAACGAGCACTTCACACGTGTCTTTTGGTGAGTCAGCTGAGATGGCAATGCGAGAGGCACCCTCTGAGCACCTCGTCGCATCCGACTCTAACACCTGCAGTCTCGAATTTACTGTTTGTATTTGCGTATTTACTTCGTTTATTCTTGAGTTTGTTCTTTCCTTCAATGAGTCAACACGTGAATGAAGCGCTCTGAGGTCCGCCCTAACCACGTCCACGTTTTCCTCAACCCGACTGACCATTTCCGTTATTAAATTGAAATCTTGCTTAATATCGTTCTTTAAACCGCGAGCGAACGCTTCTAACCACTGTGGCAGGCAAAAAAAAAAAAAGTGTTCAAATGGCACTGTGGGCGTCTGCCATTTGAACGGAGTCGACGTCGGTATCACGCGTAAGCTGATTCGAAACAGTGGGCGCGGCGCCGCGTGGTTGCTTGGCAACCTTCGTTGTTGATAACGACGGAGGCGAGGCAACACGCTTCACGCAAGAGGCAGGGGGAGTGGGCGTGGCTACCTGCGCGATATCGACGGTCGCGTCAGTCTGTCGAGGCAACCCAGTCGGTGGCGCCCCCGCCTCAGTAGAGGTACGAACAATTACTTTAGTTCGCGCTAGTACGCAACAGCGTCGCTCCGAAGAGCCCTGTGCGATCTCGAAACAATTTATATGGACTAGGCTGTTACATACCGCGCAAACCTCGGTATAGTCCTTCCTTGTTACCCGTCCGCTGCAGACGAAGCAGCCTCGCGGCGTTGCCATTTTCGCAGTTTTCTGCTCGACCCGTACGTTCTTGCTGGATCATTCTTTCTTCCAGGTATTGGCCCACGGCCTACCTGCAATATTACTAATTGTTGCATTGATGATTAAATCATATATTTTCTTTTGATTAACTGTTAAAGAATTTATTAAAGTTTCTAAGGTATATCAATATGATCATGTATATCTAATTCATTATCATACTCTTTATACTTCATAATTATTCATATTAAGTAAATGAAAATCATTTAATTTCATTCCATAAGATTTTTTCAATATTATGCAAAGCTTTTTCTTCACCCTCACATTCTGATAAATTTGGATCCATAAAATGAATCTTTTATTTATTATATAAATCTAAAGCATTAATTGGTGTTTGAAATACAAGAATAAATGCAAATAGTTCGCACATAGATTTAGAAAATTTGAATACTGCAGCTTCTGCTAAACATTTAGCCCACTCATCATCAGTACTAATAATACCTCTCGATAAACAAGCAGTTTCATATGTATCGTAAACTATACCATTTACAGTTCGGATATCTTCAAATGATTTTGCACCTCGTACATGCAATAATAATAGTCGTAAGAAAAATGTTTCACGTTTATTTGGATTTACGAAATATATTCTACTTATAATAGGTTTATAAAATTATTTTCTTTCAGTCCATGCTTTAATTTTTTTATTAAAAACATAATGCTAAGGAATTTCAGTATATAGATATTGCGTTGCATTCTCGTCATCTTTATTTAATTTAAACCATGATGTTAATGTTATATCTATATTTTTAACAATGAATGTATTTTGTTGTCCTTCTTGGAAAAATATATATATTGTTCATTTTCCTTATGAACATGTAATCTTATAATAGCATAAGATTGTTCATGTAATTTAAATTCCAAGATACGATACGTAGCCTCCGGTGCACATACATATCTAGTAGACAAATGTTGTGATATTTCATCATAATTATATATTTCTTCATTATTTTTATCCATATCACCATTAATGGTTTCCATTGTGAATTTTACAAAAGCAGTATCAGGACCCTTATGAAAATATTTAAATAAATATTTTATAGCCTTTATTGTATTATATATTTCTATGTTAATATGACATTTTAATAATAATAATAAATATGGATTATATGGCACGACAAAACTATTATCTGCAATTCTATGTTTTGAATATATAATTTTTTTATCATTATTTCTTCGTCGATAAGAAGGATAGCCATCTGAAATAAAATTTGTTTGTTCTACATATGGTTTGGGAAACTTTTTTGTATAGCGTGTTTTATCTTCATCCATACATACACTATTATTATTTTGCATTCCACAACGACCATGTATCATATTATTTTTTACTATATTGTATAATCTAAGATATTTAATTTCATCAGGTATTTCAGCACTTATAAGAGAATCAATTTGATCAATATCTCGTAATTTATCATCATTATGCAACCAAATGAACATGTGTATATGTGGTAATCCTCTTTTTTGAAATTCTATCACATAAACATAACCTTTAACTTGTCCAATTTTTTTTTAACAGTTCATTTTTTAAAATGTTTACTTTTTGATTAAAAACGCGTGATATTAAATCCAGACGAGCTATAGCTGTTTCATATGGTAACGAATTTTCTTGAATTTCTTTCCATGCAGGATTACATGTCATTGTGAGAAATATATCTGGTTTTCCATCAACTTGTAGTTGAGTCATTGAATCTAAATAATTTTGTTGTATTGCTCTGGGACTTCCTATGTAGGTTGAAGGTAATATTATCTATCTCCCTATTTTAGAATCTTCAATATTTACTTGATTATAAACATAATCCATCAATCCTTTATACATTTCAGTTCGTAATTCTGCTTGATAACTGCGCAAATAGTATAATCGACATCCTTCAATTCTTGCCCATACGTCAACAATTAATTGTTGTGATATATTTTTTAAATTTAAACAAGGATTAAAATCATCACGTATACTTACTTTAAATGAATAATATTATAATAATGAAAGATTATTATATTTATTATTTACTTTTAAACATTTCATATTAGGACACCATCCAGAGTCACCAAGAGGAAATATTAACGGATATAACATTGGGTCAAGAAGTTTACTGAGAATATTTATTATCTGTATTTTATCGGATTTAGGATAAATACGAATATCACGGTCAATTGGTGACTTTCCATCAATTCCTACATATACTGCAGCAACTTCATTGCAAGAAGCAAAATATGACTTATTTGTTGTACAATTGTCACGAACTAATGACATAACTACTTCACGTGGTGTAACGTTATTTCTTTGTGCTCTATTAATCTCTTCTTCTTTTATTTGATACATCATTTTGTATGCTTTTATGTGTTGTTAGAAACTTACGGAATTCATTTAATAAATTTATATCAGGTTTGTCTAATTTATAATCTTTTGCTCTATATTTATTTGCTATTTCATTGTCGATTATATATAATTGCTCATATTTTGGAAATTCATTTTTATTTGGATGTAATGCATATGAATTATGGTATACTTGAGCACATATTTTTAATACTTGTGGCCCAGAAGTATTAAAAGTTACTAATTTGGACCCAAAACTAGCAAATGCAAAAGAATTATTGTATCCCCGTATATTTCTTATATAATTTCTACTTATTGCAGTATTTTGAAATAATAAATTTTTTAATTCTTTTGGATATGATTTATCATTATTTAAAAATATTTTATTATTATGACAACAGTTAGTATATTTTTTATCATATGAGATTTCATCCTTAAAGTGTTTTGCTTTGCAGGAATTACAATTATTATTTAAACTTCCTAAAAAATTTAATTCGATGGTGTTTTCAAAAAAATAACATAACGAGTTGCGAGCGAGTGAAAGAGTGAGAGAGAGAGTGATATAGCCATTTGAGGGACGAGCGCCGATCTCCTCCAAAAAAGGTTGGTGAATATTCACTCTTGCTGCTTATAATACCGCCGAGTACCCGTGTTAGTGTTTGCGAGATCCTGTTTCCCTTACTCCCCTTTCTCTTCCCCTACAGCAAATAACGATATCGGCAACGAAGCGAATCTACAGTAGTCTCGATAACCCGGAAGTTATCAATAAGGTTCTTGTCGCGTATAAACGCGGCTGGCGCCCACCCTTTCTTTTGTATAAAGTATATCATATTAAATATTTAATAATCATTCACCTGCACCCTAATCCCCAGTGCAGCGTGACAATATATATAGGTGGTACTGTGAAATCGGAGATTAAAAAAGTGAATATTGCTATAACTATGGGAATATGTTTTAGAGGTATCCAGTAGTTCTCCTGAATTTTTTCAGATTTTTTCGGGACCATTATATTCAGTTACAGAGAGTCAAAGATGACATTTTAGCACTTTTTTGCATTATATGCCTATTTTCATGAATTTGTAGCTCCCAGGGGATGCATTTTTTACTATAAACATAAATAAGACTTTTTTTGTAAAATTTTCTGAACTTTTCATTAAAAATACTTCTAAAGACATAAATGTATGCTGTCACATTCTTGTAAGCCATTTAAACCTTAAATAGTGAAAATCAGCAATTCTGCTCCGGACTCTGGAAACCTAATACTATCTAAAAGATGTCTTTTTATAGACAGAAACTACTTTTAAATTTCCAGAGTGGGTCTAAATCATTAAGTTCACTTATGGTCAAAATATCTGGGAAAAGTGCCCGAAATATTAATAGAAATGTATATTTGTTGCCTTATAACGATGAATCTATTAGCATGATCATTGCAAAAAAATTTATGCACTTACCTAGGAGTGGTAGAAAAGTATCTCCAGTTGTTTCAGTATCCATCTAATCCCCTGTAAGCTGCTAAAAATACAAATATTATTATACAATTATAAAAAATTAATTTTTAAACATTTATAATGCTGGATTTTCAATTTTACAACCACTTTAAGAATTATGATACTAATCTGAAGGATTACTATAAATATATTATTTTTTTTTATTTTTGTTATATGTTATTTTAATTTATTTATTTTCCGATTATATTATGTACTTGTCATAATGTATTTATATAGGGTTTTCGCCTTTAGTAGCTAGCATAAATCTTCAGTCAATCGATTTATCTCACAATCTTAGTCTCGTAAGGAGATATGAAACGACCAGTATAGCACACGCGTTTATTAACTTTCTATGTTTCAATAGTATATTGCATTGCTTTACAATAAAAATACCGAAATGGAATAATATAAGGTTGGACAGAGTTACGTGTCTAATATATTTTAATTCATAACTTTTTACAATAAAATGGGTCGGGAAATTTGGCTGTGACAAAAGAATTATCGTGACTCTTGCCTCCCCTCACTCCTTTACTCATATTGTTTACTCATATCATATACTTTTAAATATGAGTAATGCCTGAGCCTAAAATGCAATAGGTACTATTCCCAAATGGGTGCAGATCGTAGCATTAGGTTAAATTATGATTAAAAGTAAAAAAAAGATATTTTTAACTTGTTTCAAATATTATTATTTAAAGAAATTATTAAAAAAATTATTGTTTGATTATTTTGACACAGCCAATCGATTCTAAGGGTAAAATTATTTCAGATATTATTATCAGGATGTTGAAATTTCTATTTGCAATTAGTCAATAAGCTAATAAACAAATTTAAAAAACCAATTAAAAAATAAATATAAAGAATTTAACATTCCGATATTGATTGCAGCAATAATTTTTCCCCTAGAATGGAATAACGGTGACAAAATATATATACAAAAAATAAATATTTAAATAATTTCTTTAAACAATTATTGTTTAAATAAATTAAATATTTCTTCTTTTTAGTTTTAGTCATAATTTAAGCGAATGCTATGATCTGCACCCTTTTAGGAACAGTACCTATTAGTGTTAAGGCTCAGGCATGGAAGGGTTTTTGGCCTACTTTACATTCAATACAATATTTGTTTATTAGCTTATTGACAAAATACCTTAGAATCGATTGATGGTGTCAAAATAGTCAAAAAATAATTTTTTAAATAACTTGTTTAAACAATATTTGTTTAAACAATATTTGTTTAAACAAATTAAAAGTTTTTTTTTCACTTTTTGTCATAATTTAACCTAATGCTACGATTATACCAAATGTAATAATAAACTTGTAATATTTTTTAATATACAATTTATAAACTGTAATAGTTTGGTAGCTGCGCGAAAGTTTATTTTATTATCGCGGCTTCTCAGCGATACGGTCGAACTTACCGTATTTAAATAAACGTATTTTTCCCGCGTTGCGGCGGCGGTTACCTGCCGCTCGAGTTGCTGTCGAGAGGGGGGAGAAGTATTGCGAACTAAATGTACACAGTCAACGGGACCGTAATAGCGCAATAATTTAACTAATTATTGTTAAGCGAATAAAACACGATCGGGTGAAGTGGTGCCACTAACTTTATTAGCTGTTGTAATCGTTAGTAAATAACGATCAGCCGATTGGTCTCTCTCTCTCTCTCTCTCTCTCTCTCTCTCTCTCTCTCTCTCTCTCTCTCTCTTATATATATATTTTATATTATTTAATTTTATAGCAATGTGATGTATTAAGTGTTAACGGGGTTTCTACCCCTATAAGCCCAATAAAGTATTATCTATGTATCTCGCTCTCATTGCGGTGTTAGCCGAGTTTTCCAATGGTGAATTGCACACCGTGAATGCAGGTTCGGTCTGCAGTTAAAATGCACACACGCACACGCCTCGATAAAACAAACACAGGCGATACTAAAGTACGGGACGCGGGAACAACAGCTTTCGCGTGTCAAAGGGGCTACATCTCTTTCCGTCTTTCATATTCGGATGCTCGCGCAAAGCCGACTTCGTCCGTGTAGCCACGAAGAACCGAGACGAGCTGAATCTTGAGGGCCCAAGACGATGCGAACATTACGATACTGTTCGCTTGTGTTGCTCGAATTCGTCAAACGGTAAGGTAAACAATACCTTGCCGTTACAAGACATACCAGTGTTATGTAATCACCACATGTATAACAAGTATTATTATCATAAGTAGTGACAAATTTTATTGTTAAAAATATATTATGAAGTGTATTGATGCGTGATTTGAATATCTTGAGTTCATCATACCCGGCTCTGTAAGTAACGTTGCTAGGGAAATTCTGGAACAGTGTTAGATAAGTAGTCACCAACCACTCGTTTTGTAATACTTCTTCCACTGAGGAACGATTATTTTTTTAAAAACATAAGAGGTTGATAACCTCTGGTGTCTGCATAATTATACATACATACAAATGTATGTACACATATATATATCTATATATATTTGGGTATTTAACGGGATGTCGGACCCAAGTTACAGGGATTCTACACCTTTCAACATAAGAATTATGTTGGAAATATTGTATTAAACCTCTGAAAAAATTCATATGGGTAGTCTAGAACAAAAACGAGGGCATGGCGTACACGATTTATTCAAAACTTTATTCTTTTATTTATAAAAAAATATTTAAAATGACCATTTTCTGAGTCCGACTTTCCCTTAAGGTATATTTCTTTCTTTATTTATTAATTTCTTTATTAATAATCTTTATTAATTATTGTTTTGAACTGCAATTTATTTGTAATAATTCTTGTTTTGTACCGCATTTTATTCATATTTTTTGTTTAAATTGCAATTTATTGATAATAATTCACATTTTAAACTACATTTATTTATAATAATTTTTATTTTTATATTTTAAATAGTAATGGTTCTAATAAAATAATATTACGTATATAATAACCACTAAACAAGATAATTGGTAATGCATTTAGAGTGCAATTGTTTATATTCTTAATATTAAAATTAATTATAAACTTAAATAATTTCATGCAATTGTTTGTAAAATATTGTACTTCTACTAACTTACATTTATTTACGATTATTTTGTTTAGGCCAACTGATACAAATGTATCTGTAACTACTATACCTAATACTGATAATAGAACAAAAAGGCAGAGTGAATCAACGAAGTAAGAGTTGCTGGTAAAGTTATCTTAATGAGTAAAATTAGAGAAATATTAACAACAAACACTTTAAAATTAAATATACGTAAATTCTTATAACATATATAAACATTTGAAAATAGAATTTGCTAATTTGATAATCTTAAATAACTCGATTTTATGTAACATACATAACCAAGCTTTATTCTACTATTACTTTGTCACGCTGAACTGGGTATCAGGGTAGAGGTGAATGATTATTATATGGTTAAAATGATATAGGTATTTATTACCGTCGAACAAATGAAAGGGTGGCGTCAGCCGCGTTTATACGCGACAAGAACTTGATTGATAACTCCCGGGTTATCGAAACTACCGTAGATTCGCTCCATTGACGATCTAGCGATTCGCTGTAGGGGAAGGGAAAAGGAGAGGAAGGGAACCAGGATCCCGCACACACTTACACGGGTACTCGGCGGTACCGTAAGCAGCGAAAGTCGATATTGACCAACCTTTTCTGGAGGAGGTCGGCGCTCGTTCCTCGAAGGGCGATATCACTCTCTCTCTCTCTCTCTCTCTCTCTCTCTCTCTCTCTCTCTCGTTCGCACTCAATCTCTCGTTTGCTAATTACTGGCGGATTTCGGCTGCTGCTCAATCTCTTGAGATGTCGCTGAGTCGACCGAACATAGAGCTCTGGCTCTCGGCGTTCTTGAGAGCCGCGATCGTACCGCGCGCCTGCGCATTACGTACCGTACACGCGGTACATTGATCTCGCATTGAGCGCGCGAGCCGATTACCGCTTTATTCAGGCTATAGCGGCGCAAGTCTGCTGTATAGTGTATGGTGACGTGGTGATGTTTACGTCTCGGCGATGCGGTATAACTTCCTTCCAGGTAACTGTTAACTCGTTCCATCTTGCGTTCTTCAACTAATTAGTACGGTGTGAGTTTCAGGCACGAAGCTCACCCGCCGCCGCATTGCTGCCCGGAGCCGCCTCGATCATCTCTCCACTACGACGTCTAACCACGGTGACCGATAGCCACTCCTCATACAGCTCCAGGTACTTGTCTATTTATGGGGATTACGCTAGTATGCGTATTAATTTAGTGTATATTTTAAGAGGTCTGCTGTACACATTGTTTATGTATAGCAACCTAACCACATTCTGTCCAATACTATTCTTTGTACAGCTGTAGTGTTTACATACAGCTATACATGTATTTTCTTGATCCACGTGCTCTAAATAAAGCTGTATATCTTCTTCCTTGCTCCTCGTCCTCTTAATGCGTGCTGGTAATAATTAAGTTACTCTTTTACAACTGCATTTTGGTTGGCGTTGGAGCTTCCACAGCTTACCGCCTGGATAATGTCTCTTCGCCTTGTCTGCAGACCTGTGGAGCTAAGAATGGTCCTCGCGGCTTCTTCATTAATAGCCTCTCTTGATCCATCTTGTTTGTGGTGACAGATCCGGAGGAGCCTACCTGATGTCAGCTAAGCTTGCCCATGGCCTTCAACGCCAGGACTACCCTAATTCTTCGCTTGTGTTTGCGTGTGCTGTGCTTGGGAGCTACCGTCCAGAGGACGAGACGCGCTGGTGGCTCCAAGCGGAAATAGGCAATTTCCGGATCAGAGCCCTGTACGATCCAGCAGCTTCGACGACGGTAATGGGGTCTAATGGCCTCACAATCGCCACCGCCCTGGGAAAATCGCTCTCTACCGAAAAAGCGGGGAGAGTGAAATTGGCTGATGGACATGCACAACCACTGAGTGGGCACGTAATATTGTCTTTCACCATCGGTGGTGAGACCAAGGAGCCCAGGGTTGCCATTATGCCAAATCTGGACGCCGATTGTTACGTAGGAGTCAATTTCGTACGTGCATTTCGTGCAGTTCTAGACCCAGACGCTGATCAGCTGTTCCTCAAAAACAGCAAAGCCCACGTCCAGTTAGAGGTAGCTAGCTTGGACGGAGGTACGGCTTCCTTGTCGTCAGCAGTGGTTGCTGACGCAACCGACAGTCAACGCGAGGAATTGCGTCAGCTGTTGGACCGAGTTCTATCCAACACCATGCCAAAGATCGGTCGATCTCACGACGTCGAGCACACAATCGACGTCGGATCAGCCAAACCGATCAAGCAGCGGTACTACCCGGTCTCGGACAAAATCCAAGAAGAAATGCACCGCCAAGGAAAGGAGATGCTTGACTCCGGGGTCATTGAGCCCTCAACAAGCGGATGGTCCAGCCCGGTGGTGATGGCGAGAAAAGATAACAATTCTAGACGGTTTTGTATCGACTTTAGGAAAGTCAACGCTTTAACAAAACCAGATGCATATCCTTTGCCTTTCATGCACGATATACTGCGCAAACTAAGAAAGGCTCGCTATATCTCCACTCTCGACATGAATTGCGCGTATCACCAAATACCGTTGCAAGTCGAGTCGCGCCCTATTACTGCTTTCACAGTTCCTGGATTGGGACTGTTCCAGTTCACGAGGATGCCGTACGGATTGGCATACGCGGGGGACCTTTCAACGGATGATAGACCAAGTCGTAGGACCAGACCTGGCGCCGCACGCTTATGCTTACCTTGATGATATTATCGTCGTGTCGGAGACATTCGAGGATCATAAGCGTTACCTAGAGGAAGTCCTTAAAAGACTGGCAGAAGCTGGACTTTCAATAAACCGGGATAAGTGCGTTTTTTGTAAGTCAGAGGTTAAGTATCTTGGCGTACTGGTAAACCGGGACGGAGTACGTCCCGATCCCGCCAAGATAGAGCCGATAAAAGAGTATCCGGCTCCGAAGAATATTAAACAGCTTCGCCGTTTCCTCGGTATGGCTTCTTGGCATAGGCGATTTATGCCGGATTACGCGACAATCGCAGAACCCTTGACGCGTTTAACCAAGAAGAACCAGCGGTATGAGTGGCTTGATGAGCAAGAGCAAGCCTTCCAACAGCTCAAGGCCGTCTTAATGACAGCACCGATTCTGCAGCGTCCTGTCCCAAATGGGCAGTACATACTGCAGACAGACGCCAGTGACACCGGTATAGGGGCTGTGCTACTCCAACTCGTGGATGGAGACGAAAGAGTTTTGGAGTACGCAAGTCGGATCTTGTCCCCAGCCGCGAGGAATTGCGTCAGCTGTTGGACCGAGTTCTATCCAACACCATGCCAAAGATCGGTCGATCTCACGACGTCGAGCACACAATCGACGTCGGATCAGCCAAACCGATCAAGCAGCGGTACTACCCGGTCTCGGACAAAATCCAAGAAGAAATGCACCGCCAAGTGAAGGAGATGCTTGACTCCGGGGTCATTGCATCCTTTGCCTTTCATGCACGATATACTGCGCAAACTAAGAAAGGCTCGCTATATCTCCACTCTCGACATGAATTGCGCGTATCACCAAATACCGTTGCAAGTCGAGTCGCGCCCTATTACTGCTTTCACAGTTCCTGGATTGGGACTGTTCCAGTTCACGAGGATGCCGTACGGATTGGCATACGCGGGGGTGACCTTTCAACGGATGATAGACCAAGTCGTAGGACCAGACCTGGCGCCGCACGGTTATGCTTACCTTTATTATATTATCGTCGTGTCGGAGACATTCGAGGATCATAAGCGTTACCTAGAGGAAGTCCTTAAAAGACTGGCAGAAGCTGGACTTTCAATAAACCGGGATAAGTGCGTTTTTTGTAAGTCAGAGGTTAAGTATCTTGGCGTATTGGTAAACCGGGACGGAGTACGTCCCGATCCCGCCAAGATAAAGCCGATAAAAGAGTATCCGGTTCCGAAGAATATTAAACAGCTTCGCCGTTTCCTCGGTATGGCTTCTTGGCACAGGCGATTTATGCCGGATTACGCGACAATCGCAGAACCATTGACGCGTTTAACCAAGAAGAACCAGCGGTATGAGTGGCTTGATGAGCAAGAGCAAGCTTTCCAACAGCTCAAGGCCGTCTTAATGACAGCACCGATTCTGCAGCGTCCTGTCCCATATGGACAGTACATACTGCAGACAGACGCCAGTGACACCGGTATAGGGGCTGTGCTACTCCAACTCGTGGATGGAGACGAAAGAGTTTTGGAGTACGCAAGTCGGATATTGTCCCCAGCCGAGAGGAATTACAGTGTCACCGAACGAGAATGTTTAGCCGTTGTCTGGGCAATGAAGAAGTTCAGGCAGTATATAGAAGGTTACGAGTTTCGAGTCATAACCGATCACAACAGTTTGCGTTGGCTCTGCAATAAGCGCAACCCAACGAGTCGTCCCGCAAGATGGGTTCTCGAACTCCAAGCGCACACCTTCTCGATTGAGCACAAGAAAGGTGCGCTTTATCATGTTCCAGACGCGCTCTTCACAATGTATGAAGAAGGAGAGCCGACGATAGCTTCGGTCTATTGGAGCGACACTACTATTGACCCGTGGTATCTCTCATGGGTAAAGGATGTATCAGAGAGACCACGGGAATTCCCCGAATGGAAACTAGTAGGGAGAAATCTATATACTTACCGGCCTGACTCCACCTTAGAGGACGTCATGGAAGACACCGAGGCATGGAAGATGGTAGTGCCTCGAGAGAATCGCCCGTCGATTGTAAGAGAATGTTTCGACGATCCAACTGCTGGCCACTTAGGTCGCGAAAAGACTTTCGCACGGATTGCCAGATTATACTATTGGCCCCGATACTATGCGGAGGTAGGTGACTACGTGCGGAAATGTCAAATCTGCCAGCAGTGTAAGGTAGAGCAGTAATCGCCTAGGGGCCTAATGGGCCGAAGAGTAGTCGAAAGACCTTGGCAGGTAGTCGTAGGTGATGTGACTGGACCATTACCTCGCTCTACCCACGGATTCGAGTACATTCTAGTCTTCCAGGACTTATTTACGCGCTGGATTGAAGCGGTCCCAATTAGAAAAGCAGACGCAAAAACCGTAGTAAAGGAGTTACACGAGCGTGTCCTCATGCGTTTCGGCACGCCGGACGTATTTCACTCCGATAATGGGACCGAGTTCAAAAACAAGATGGTCGACGACTATCTCAAAGAGAAGGGAGTGTACCATACGACGACACCTCCTTACCACCCTCGAGCAAACCCCGTAGAAAGGTCGAACCGCACGCTTAAGACAATGGTAGCTCCGTACATCAAGGAAAAGCATACCAGCTGGAACGAAAAGCTACCGGAATTAGTGTTTGCGATAAACACAGCGGTTCAAAGCTCGACAGGGTGGAGCCCGGCAATGTTGAACTACGGTCGACAGCCAGAGCCACCTAGCACGGACCGGCGAGAGCAAGAAGAGCTCGCACAAGAACGGTTTGATCAGCAGCGGCTCCAGGACTGGTCTGAGAGACTGTCCAGGCTAACCGAGTTGCACAAAGTGGCCTCCGAGAATGCCGCCGCGGCTCAAGCGTGACAAGCCGTGTATTTCAACACCGGGCGTCGAGACGAAAACTTTGAGATAGGCGATCTTGTTTGGAAAAAGAACAGGGTCCAGTCTTCCAGCGCTGACAAGACAACCTCTAAGTTGGCACCAAAGTATGTAGGCCCATACGTAGTTGTCCAGACAAAAGGCTCAAACACGTACCTTATTCAGGACGGGCAAAGCGACGAGGAAATGATACACGCCGAACATCTCAAGCCCTACGTGCCCGACAATGGAATGCCTCTGGCCGAAGTAGACGACGTCGCCCAACCGACGATGGACAAAGAGGCGACGAGCGACCCGCGTCCTGCGAGCGAAAAAATGTGCTCTCCGGCCGCTCCCAGCGGGGAGACGAGGCCCACAGCGAGCGTTCCGCCGAAAAAGGGAAGGGGTCGTCCGCGGAAAACCGCTAGGGTGGTCGTTCGTCCGACAAACAGGGCCATAGAACCGCGCACTAGCGTTAGTGAATCAGATCGGAAGCGTGATAGGGTTATCCAAAGAAGAACCCGAAATAAGGGAATACCCGGACAGTACCAAGGCTAGCAGCCGACACCCATCTCTAAAAGCTCCTTTTGAATTAAACTCTCCTCTGCCACGGAACGAGCAAAATGAGAGCCCCTAGCTCGTTGGGGACGACTAGATCTCAGAAGTTCCGTGGCCAAAGATTGGGCATCCGAGCCCTCTCCCGATCCTGCACCCGCGAATCTCAGATACACACGTCCAGTGTACGTGGAATCTAGGAGGGGGGTGTAAAGGTAAGCTACATACTCTTATGCGTATGGAGCTATACCTTATAACGAGCACGAGTGACGATCGGAAAAGCTCGTAGGTGATCAGGAAAGCCCGCGCGTAAGCCGCGGAAGGACTAATAATGGTCCGATGCGCAAGCTGATTGAGGAGAGTATAGAGAGTTTATGCGAGTCATCGTACATAGACACGTCGCCGGTAACGCCTTCCTTGCTAATTCGTGGCAAGCGAAAAACAATCGTTAGCACAGATTCTTGCTCGTGTTCTGGATTTCGCGCCGTGAAGAGCAAGTGATTTTGCGGAGTGAGTGTGCTGGTGTCGAACGCACATCTCCAGCGACTCCCAGGAACCTGCGAGGACGGCGAAGTTGCCGCGTGCGAGGGCCCGACGGAGAGAGGGGAAACAGGCGAAGTCGAACGCATCGACGGGGAGAATCGAGATTCAAGGTACGTGGTGCAACCACTCGCGATCCGCCGAAGCCGTAAAGACTCTCTCTTTACGGCTATATCTTTAAGTTAGGGATTGGCGGATCTCGCCCGCGCGCGACGGCGAGGAAGCTAACGGGCGACCGCGTACGCGTGCTAGAAAGAGAAAAAGTGCGAGTAACCCCGGTGGTTACACCTTGTCGCGAGACCTTACGCGGCCTATATAGGCTTTTGTCATTTCCTTATTCTATGATAAACTTTATTTGTTAAACTTTACATTTCTTTATCTTGAATAAAATTCATATGTAATCAATATCCGAGTACGAGTCTAATTATTGATTACCGGCGTACGTTATTCCCGTTATCCCGAATACTGCCCTCTCCGTTTTAGGAGCGGCCGAGGTAAACTTACCGCGAATTTATCCCTTTTATTCGCGGTTCTTTTCAGCTCACAACGCTTTAGCTGTACAAAGACGCGAGATCGGCAAGTGATCTCGCGGTTGTTAACGCACATCGCAACGGTAGGTCGTGCGCGGGGTTCGCTGATTTGAATCCGCCGCGCACTCTCGAAGCACCGCCTAGGGAGTATAACTAGGCAGTGCCGTAGCAATCGATCCCTTTACCCCTACCGACGCGAGAGATTGTACCCCGTTACAACATACAATAATTAAAAAATAAGAAACATCGATAATTTGGGAAGAGGAGTAGGGGGGGGGGAGATTGGTCGGTGAAAAAAAACCTATTTTGAATCATATTTTTTATCATATTGCTGTTATAGATTTATTTAAAAAATGCGTATATTATAATACAACATTTGAATCATATTTTAAAATTGTTGGTACAAAAATATTAATAAACAACGGATTTACCGAAGTTTTTCGGAATTGCATCTAAATTTTTTTTGTGGTGACCGCGCTCCCTTGTCACTGGATTATCTAAAAAAATAATATTATTTGCAAAAAAATCGATTTATTTGTTTTTGTAAAATTAACACAAATTAAAAAATACTCGACATTATTTAAGAACTAAATTTTTAAAACCATCGGTTCAGTAGGTTTTTTTGCAATGCCGGTCACCGACTTTGAAAATGACATTGTTAAAGAAATCGATTTAAAGTTTAAACGTTTAAAATTGATAATAACCTGAAAATAATTGGATTTTCTTATAAAGTACCTACATAGAATCATCAATGCCAGGTCCATATAGTATGTTACTTCTGTCCAAGGCATCTAGGGGATCTTTTTGCCCCCGCCTACGCTCGATTCTGCCTTCTTTAGTTTCGTGCGCAGTTTTCTCATCCGCTCTGTTGATCCGCAAATCATATGTTGTGCACTTACATTTATGGACGCTTAGCCTTAAAGTGATGCCCATTTCTTGCATAAACCTAAGGTAAGTGATGTCTTCATTAGAAGTACATGCAGCTACATACGCAGCAATTTCACCGATCTTTGAGGTATCACTGATTGATTTTGAACTAATTTTCAAGATTAGTTGGTTGTAATGTTTATTATTCTGAGTAAAACCACCGAGGCAACGTTCCAGCAGACTGTCCTTATTCAAATATTCGTACGTTTTTAGTTTGAGCGCGAAATTATCATTAGAGTTCAAATAACTTTCATAAAAGTGGCCTGTATCAAATAATAACTTGGTTATCTTCATATTTTTATATTATAAAATAAATACCAAAGTTAGGATAAGATCCATTTCCCGGAAGTTAAGTACTCCCTATGTGAGTTAGAAAAAAACCTTTTTCAAACTACTGTCAAAAAGGTAAAGTAGATTTACCACAATATCCAATATATTAAAAATTAAATATAAATTAATATATTAAAAAATTCAGCTAGAAGAAATTTAAGCATTAAATTTAAAACAAATATTAGGGCCTATAATAATTATATAGCTTTCGCTAGTTTTTAAGATAAATTACACAAATTTCCTAATGGTGAATCTCGAATTATTAAAATATTCGGACATGTACATCAACGTGTACAAGAATTACATCCAAATAATAACACAGGTTTGCAAAAAAAGATGTTTGAATTGTTCTAAGAAAGTGGAGAGTCATTTCCGAAGTAATTTTTCATGTAGAATCTGAATCCGGGGTCCGAATTTCTCTATAACGTCAGGATTTTAAGATATCCCAACCTAAAAGTGCAAAAATCGCATTTTTTGGCTATATTTGAGGTTACGTAGCATCATCATATTTTTTTTCTCAAAAAAACAACTAACGTCACCTTAACGTTTAAGTCTTGTTCTATCAAATGCCGTTGAGTTTGCTCAAATAGCTTATTTGTGCATTGAGATATTTCATTTTGAATTATTTGAGTTTCGTCAATTTCGTTATTCTCGAAATGCACATGATCCTGTAGTCTTTGACGTCCAAATTCAACACTTAAGTTCAATTTCTACTTTTGACATTTGTATCACGCTATTTGCGACAATAGGTTGTTTGAAACTAAAATTCAAAATTTAGTCCTAAGTACTTTGATGGGGGCGAAAAGGGGGCGAAAGATGCTGAAATTGATCGAAAAGTATTTCAAAAGGGGGTGAAAATCGTTAAAAACGGTCTAGAATTATTCTTACTCCAAATCACCAATTCCTAAACCCAAGTATGTCAAATCCACGTATTCCAAACTTTAAATCCACATCAGAAATCCAACAATCCTAATCAGCGCTACCCAGAAACAACGACGTGGACGTAGTAAGGATTGTTTCCTTTGGGGTGCTTGATTAAAGTGAGTCCCATTACCTCTCACGAACCGGGATGCTTGATTAACGTGAGTTCCCTCGCCTTTCACGAACCAGTATGCTTTTTTAACGTGAGTCCCCTCGCCTCTCACAAACCGGAGTGCTTGCTTAACGTGAGTCCTTTCGCTTCTCACGAACCGGGGTGTTTTTTAACCTAAGTCCCCTTGCCTCTCTCTATATTCATCCTTATGAAATCTTTTTTTCTTATCTTCTAAATTTACCGTGTTAGATCGTTTTTTATGTTAGACACGTTGAAGAGACCAACAGTAGTGTGCCAACATGGATGGAGACCATTTTCCCTGATACCGTCGTTCCATTTCTTTTGCATCCTGATGAAAACGCTCTCCTTGTTCCTCGCTTTTATCACCTAAATTTTCTGGGAACCAATCTAAGTGAGAATGCAAATAGTGTAATTTAATGTTCATGTTACAACCTAACTTCTTGAAGTTGTCAAGCATATTTTTGACTAATTTCTTATAATCTCTTTCTTTTTTATAGCCCAAAAAATCCCTTCACAACTTGTTTGAAGCTGGTCCAAGCATTTGTTTCAACGGAAGTCATCACATTTTCAAATTCAGTTGTTTTCATTAATTAGCGTATTTGTGGTCCAACAAATATACCTTCTTTTATTTTCGTATCAGTCCAGCTGTGAAATTTATCTATAAGGTACTTAAAACAAGTGGCATCTTTGTCAAGAGCCTTTACGAATTGCTACATAAGTTCTAGTATTTTATGGAGTGGAGATAGTAGAATCTTTTTGCTATCAATTAAGGGGTTTTGGAAAACGTTAGGGTCTCCAGCTATAAGAGAATTATGGAGAGGCCAATCCTTTTCAACGTAATGCATATTATAACCTGACTGTAGTCCAAGAAGCATAGATATAATCTTCAAATCTCCACAGACTTTCTAGTTGTGATGTTTGTAATCAATTGCGTAAAGAATAGTTTTTACATTTTCATATAATTCTTTTAAGTATACAGAATGGACTATAGGTATAGAAGCATATTTATTTGTGTTATGCAGCAAAGCTGCTTTTAAACTCCTCTTGGATGAGTCAATAAATATCTTCCAATTCTTAGGATCATACGTTAATCCTAATTTTTGCAATAAGCCATCAATATTACTGCAATAAACCTAATCATCTCCTTTAGAAAAGAATTCTATTAATGATTTTTCCCGATGTCTAAACCATGAAAAAGTAGTTCCAGCGGCAAGAAGATTTCTTTCCTATAGTCGTGAACCAAAAAGAATTGGCTCAGAGTCAGTTTTATCATCATTTCAATAACACTCATCATCTTCAGCTGTATCATCTTTAACTGTTTGCTTCAATAGATGAGGGGGTAAAATTTTATCATGAAAATCATAAAGCATTTTTTTATTACACTTGTAACATTTGGATATTGTATTTTATTAGCATTTTAACTGTTGAAACCAAAAATTTTAGTTAAGCAGAAATAACAGTCATCATGACTGGAAGGTTCATATCAAATCACAGTTGTTTTAAAAGACATTAGTGGCACCACAGTCGTAGCATTCTTCGAACGTTTTAATGCCGCAACGCATGATCCACAAGCAATATGTGGAACCGAAGCTTTATCTTGATGAGAAATTGGTATATCAAAGTAGCTCTTGTAATGGCTCGTAATATTTTCAATATCCACCTTATGCTTGTCAAACGAGAAACGACCACAAATGTGGCAAAATTTATTAGGGTCATTCAAACATTTACGAGATCTCATAGTGAAATGAAATAGATGTTAGGGTACAACTAAACGTAAAACCAACTGATTTTTTACATAAGAAGAAAATACACTACAAGCAGAATAGTAAAAATGAATGACGAGGACTGATGAAGACGTGCTCGCTGAAAAAATTTCCACCAGAGAACTTGCCGTGAGAACGACTGATTTGTGCTGATGCAAAAAATTTAGTATCAAAATAGTTCCTGGGTTGTTATAGCCTATATTGCAGGATTATAGCTTCATATACCGATTACTACTCACAAGTCGCAGTTCTAAATTTGCAGTCACTTTGGGATTTAAAGTTAGTTTTAAGTCACTTCGTGTCAATAAACGTTATTTGATTGAAAAAAAAACACTAAGAATTCTACATTGTAATGACAACTCCTTTAAAAAAAAATAATTTACAATGTAACATAAATCCTAATTTAACTGAATATTCTTTTTGCACCTTTTAGTTAGGATTTTTCAAAAACCTTACATAATAAAGCTATTCTGGGGCTCAATTTAGATACTTGCATACCTTAAATTCACAAGCCCCCAACTGATTTGATGTATATTATATTTTTATACTAGTGAACATACTTAGGTAAAAGAAATTATGTGAAAGGACAAAAGTTATGACACTGTAAAACCGTTCTTTAATGTTTATCAAAGATATTTCATCTCATTTTCATCCTATTTTCGGTGCTTAGGAATGGGTCTGGTTAACATAACTTTGTGTACTTCTTTTCTTATAGTAATAAACTCTTTTCGATGAAACTGTACTAAAATATTCTGAAAGTCAGAAGTAAAAATACTTTTAGAGCGCTGTTAACGGTTTTCACCCCTTTACATCCTCTTAAAGATATTCAGGAATTAGTTTGGGTACTAAAACTTTCTGTACATAGTGTCCTTACTCTAACAAATTTGTTTCTATTAAACTACGTCAAAATATGTAGAAAGTCAAAAAGTAGACTACTTTTAGATCGTTTTTTTACCCTCTTTTTAACCTCTTTAGAATAATTTGGGGATGCTTTAAGTGCTAAAACTAATTTTTAGTTTCTAAGAACCAACTGAATTTTCATCAAGATGCAAAAGAAATGGATCGACGGTATCAGGGGAAATGGTCTCCATCGATGTTGGTAGACTGTTGGTCTCTTCAACGTAATGAGCCACATGTCCAACATAAAAGGTGATCTAATACGAGAAATTTAGAAGATAAGAATAAAGATTTCATAAGGATGAATACAATGAGAGGCAAGGGGACTCACGTTAAAAAAAGCAAACCGGTTCCTGAGAGGCGAGGAGACTCACGTTAATCAAGTACCCTGGTTCATGAGAAGCGAGGGGACTCACATTAATCAAGCACTTCGGTTCGTGAGAGGCAAGGGAACTTACTTTAATCAAGCACCCCAAAAGAAACAATTCTTATTACGTCGTTGTTTCTGGGTAGCACTAAAAGTAAAGTTATTACATTTTTTGAAGGATTAATTCTATCATTCACGCAGATAGTTTAAGTACGGGAATTGAGTCGATATCGGTGAACAAACCAAGACGTTATTTATTTGGCGACGTTTCGATGGATATTTTCCATCCTTCTCAGGCTATAAATTTTACTAAAAAAATATTAATGTTTTTAATACACATACAATTTCAATACAGTACAAATTATAATTTAAAATCATAATACTTATTAACTTAATATTAGGTCATATATTATTACATATTAAAATTTCCATAATAACACTGATACATTGCCCTGTAATTATGAAACAAGATTAAGTATAACATAAATACACACAGAGATTGAGGTTAACAAACACATTTATCCTTCTTCCAAATCTGTCCATAACAACGTATAAAAATGTTTCTATTTTCTTTAATGAACTCAAATAACGACGATTGATTTATGCACAAGTACGAGTGCGCAGAGCAGGAATATTAAAATTTATCAAATATAAAAAAAATATTTTTATTCTTTGTTAGTCTTATATTAATATCATTAAAAATATTTAAGAAAAGTTTTATAATTTTTTTTAATATTGTTATAATTATTGACGTTGATCTGCCCATCGCCTGCAGGCGAAGAACGTATGATCAGCGTCATCATAGATCCATCCGCAGTACTTGCATTCAGGTGAAGCAAGTCTGCCCATCTTGTGTAGATAGCTGCGGAAGTATCCGTGTCCAGAGAAAAATTGGGTGAGATAGAAGTCTACCTCACCGTGCTTTCTCCCCTTCCACGGAGCAACCGCAGGGATAAGTCTACGTGTCCATCGTGCCTGTTGAATATTTGTCCACCGGGTTTGCCAGAGTTCCCTGGTTTTCGCACGTTCGTCTGTCGCAGCGTCGACCCGTCCCGTGTCCGCGCTTCGATCGTATATGCGCTTCCGTTACGTCGCGAGTAGGTCGATCGGAATTACGCCCGCGATAACAAGAACGGCGTTTTTGGACACCGTTCTGTACATGCACGCGATTCTTAACGCGCCCACCCGCTGTACGCTAGTCATCGCTTTCGCCCATCTCTTTACGTGTAACACGTCCGCCCAGATTTTTGCCCCATATAGCATGATCGAGTGGGTAACGCTCATAAGTAGTTGTCGAGTGCTCGGTCTCGGTCCGTTCATATTAGCCATGAGTCTGCTTGTCTTTTCTTGTGCTTTTTTAGTCACCGTGCGTATGTGAGGCCAGAAACTCAGTTTCGTATCCAGAGTTACCCCTAGATATTTGACCTCGTCTCGGACCACCATGCGTTCGCGTCCGACTGTCAACCGTATCCCCGTGTCGATTCTTCGTCTAGATAGAAGCACAAGTTCCGTCTTTTGTAACGCAAGTTGCAGTCCGTGGACTTGCATCCATCCAGTCACTCGACGCATAACCTGGTACAGCTTTAGCTTAAGACCGAAGGTGATGTACTGTTGATCCCTGGCTGTGTAGGCGTCGATCACTCTCCATGCCGTCAGTCTTTGTGTTATACTGTCCGAAACAAGAGTCACGTCGGGCACAGAATCACCAAAGTCGGGTCGTCTGTACGTCGGCGTGTTTCCCTCATTTGCCACTGTCAGTTCAAGCCTTGCGGCCATCTCCAACACCAGCCGTCCGCGTCTGTTCGTCTCGGGCATCCCCCACTCAACCACGCGCGCGTTAAAGTCGCCCTCCACGATTTTTTTGCCAGAGATGTCTCTCACGGCGTCTTCAAGAGTATCCAGCTTCTCCGCGTATTTGAGAACGCTATAATTCGGGCTGAGGTAGACGCTGACGTAGGTGACATCGCCCACCGTTGCCCAAATGTAGCACTCGACGGATCCGCGCGCGATGATCCGCGTTGCCCACTCCTCGCGCACCCATAATGCCGCTGTACTCATGCAGCTAGCGAGTCAGTTCGGCGGTGTTAAATCCCGGTACTATTCGCTGATGACGACGATGTTTGCGTCCAGCTCCGCCGCAATCTGAGGGAGCAGCACATGTGCCAGGCTACTCCAATTCATATTGCATTGGAGAACAGTTACCGGCATTTTATTGTCTTCGTCTTCGTCGTCGTCAGTGCTGCCTTAAATGCTGCACACGCACCCGAACCAGCAACGTGTGCGAGGCATTTGTTGTCCTTCTTAGCACAGAGGAAGCACTCAGGTGTGTTTTTGCATGCCCGTGCATTGTGCCCCTCTCGGTCGCATCGCCAGCAGCATCGGTGTCTGTCCGATCCTTTGCAGTCTTTTTTAATATGCCCATATCCGAGGCATTTGTGGCACCTACGTACACGAAACCTAGGTCTCACGCGGCAGTTAACCCAACCGATTTTTACTCTTCCTTTTTTAAGGATCACGGTCGCGTCCTCGCGAAAACACCACCCTCCTTGGTTTTACAGATCTGTCGTACGTCCGTCTTTGTCTTCGTAGAATTCACCTTCAGACGTATGGTCTGTAAAACATCCTTATACGTCTGACCCTCCGCCGGTCAGATCAGAATCGTGTTTCTGCTCTTTGTGGGCTTTGGCCGATCTGACTTGCCGATTTTGGTGTGCGGTGGATTGCCCATGTGGCAGTTCGTCAGTTCGTGTGTTGGACACTGCCATCCTCTTTTTTTTTTCTTTTTTTGGTCAACCATCGACCAACTTTCTGTCTGAGGTACGTCTTGCGTTTCCGTGACAGTCTTTTCGGGTGTAGGGGTTTGTTTGTCCCGTTTCCGTTTTTGTTGTTGCTGAGGTGTAGACTCATCCATACATACGTCTTTGTTCGTCATTGTCGGTTTGCGGAGCAATTTCATTCGCTGCAATTCATACAACGCGACTTCAGCCGATTCATTTATCTCACTCATTCCACCTGTTATGACGCGGCTGACATTCTTTTGGACGTTTGTTCTCTCGGTCATCCTAGTTAGGCTGCTGCGTATGTTGAGCTGGGAAGCCCCCGTGACTCTCCTAAGTCGGATGGCGCAGGCAGCACTCTAGTACCTGCAACTTTAATAGAACTTGTCATTTTTAAGTAATGTGTTTAATTAATCCCTATCCCCCCTGAATGAGTATGTGTGTGTAAAGTGGTCAGATAGTCACCAGGCGGTGGCTTGCACGGTCCCTCCTGAGCTGTCCCGATAACTTAGCTCCCCTACAGTCCGGTAGGATCGACCGTTCCTCCCCGACGACTTGCAGCAAGGTCCCATCCGTTCGCCATTCGGCATTACTACGAGAAGCGAGATTTGCGCCGTTTCCGACATTTACCACTGTAAAGAGCAGCCTTCCATGCTGGCTAAGCCGGGTTTGGGCCCAAAAAGTAGTGGCGGCCCATGAGTGCGATACTGATGTTAACGGCAGCACCTTCCAGAGTGGACGAGCCTGCAGCCACGAGAAAGCTCCTTGTTGATCGCTCCGCCATCCAGCTGATAACACCTGCTGTGTCTCCGCTCTCGCCAACATAAAACCCAATGCAGTCATGCCACGTTCGAAGCACACCCGTTTAGAGGGATCTATCCATTCACGCAAGTCGGTCTCGTTTATAGAGCCACCTTTCAATCATATCTCGCTTGGAAAATACCCGTTTATAGGGCTTCCTACTGCGCATAGGCTCAACTAGCACTAGAGGAAGTGTATGTGCGTTTAGTGTATGAGTAGGTGTAAAAAAAACAACTTACCACTATCAGCTGACCGTACGTATGTGGCGCCAGAAACTCAGCTTCGTATCCAGAGTCACTCCCAGATACTTGACCTCGGTCCTATCCAGCACTTCTTCAGTCCCAACAGTCAAGGGTATACCCGTGTCTATTCAACGTCACGTCAGTAGCAGAAGTTCGGTCTTTTGCAGCGCGAGCTGAAGTCCGTGCTCTTTTGTCCACTCGTTAACCCGTCGCATAACCTGGTTCAGTTTGAACAGAATCAGGTCAGTGTCACGGGCTACTATGATAGCGGCAACGTCATTTGTATAGGTAACGAGGGATGTGTCCGTCGGCATGTCCAGTCGGAGTCCAGTATATTCCAGAAGTCAGGCCCCAGGATAGAACCCTGGGCGATCCCCGCAGTTATTCGTATCTTTCTTTGTTCGCCCATAGTCTCATAAGCGAGGTGTGTCGGTTCTTAAGGGGATGCCATACCTGAATTAAATCCAACTTAAATTAAATACATGCACTATTTCTCCTATTACTATTATTTAATACAATGACAAACTATAAACACAATGGAGGCATATTTGTATTGCATATTTGTATTGCATATATTACATAAATTATAAGTACAAAAGTTATAATTATGTTAAAATGCGCATAGACTTTGAAAAATACGATCTCAAACATAACCTCTCTTAGTTAATAGGCAACAACGATTTAATTGAATTTTGTAAAAAATAAATAATTTTCTAACAAATACAGTGCAGTCGCACAATTTCACGGTATTGGTAAATGTTGGAACACTAAAAAAAACAGTCAAAAATGCACGACGAAGAAATAAACAGAAAAATACGATTGATACAAAGACGTTGGGAAGCTGGTACTACATATTTACGATGAAAATAAATATAGATTGCAATTACAAGCATCAAGAAACAAAGTAGAGGCAATATTTTACATTATCTTAGAATCATTTTTTCAGTAAAACCTAGAATAATACATAATCGATTAAAAAATTAAACGAAAAATAATAACGATATTCATTCCTTCTAAAAATGTGTAATTTAGTAGACGGAAGAGTAAGAAAAAGTTACGTAGTTTGAAAAAGCAGCAATAGGTGGCGATGCTAAGCGTTTCCAGCATATTAAAGTTTGTTAAATTTCGTTTACACTTATTCATAAATATTGTAGTTTAGTATAAATATTGTTAAATGGTACAAATTTAGAAAATTCTCATTTAATAAATTAACATTTGCACCTTGCACAAAAAAAAAAAAAAAAAAAAAAAAAAAAAAAAAAAAACGAGCTAGATCGATGCCTAACGCATCGATCATTGCCGCCGTACCTCGCCTCTGGCATATCGGCGGTCGTCCATGTCACATCGTTTGTTGCTATCTTTCTTCTATTTCTTATCCTCGACTGTGACGGTTATTTGGACTACAGAACATAAGGAGTTCGCTTTAGCCTTTCTCTGCTCTTGCGATTATACATTACTCGTTTGTTCTTATTTATTGCTTCGGTTTTATTTTTATTTTTATTTTTGTTTCTTTGTTTCTTTGTTTCTTTACTTTTGCGGTTGTTCAGGGGAGCAAGACCAACTGTTTCTGAGGTTTTTCTCTTCTCTTTCCTTTCTCTTCTTTCTTTTCTTCTCTCTTCTTTCTTCTCTCTTCTTTGGCTTTTGCCTAACCTACAAGAAGGAGTTCCTATTCACCTATCTACTCTCTCACTCACCCTTTCTTTCATTCTGAGCTTTTACATTCATCCTTTCCTTTCGCTCAACTTTCATTCTACGAAAACCCTTTTTCCCTATCCGGAATGTTAGTCATTATGTTAATTAGTACAAAATCTCTATCTACCTTGATTACCTCTGTTCTACTACCACTGTTAGTGCGACATGTATTAGTGCGACTTTCGATTTTTACCTATCTACTATCTTCCGTCTTTCACTCAATTCACTTTCTCCCTCTGCTCACTTATGCATTTCCTTTCTCTCTACCCTATTTCTATTTCTATTTCTGGAAGATTAACTGTACCTACTTCTATCTCTCATACTTCGTCTTCCTCTGATCCTACTACTTCTGCTATTGTCGCGGTTAAAGCCAAGTCTTTTTCTAGGTCTTCGGTAGCAATTTTTACAAGCATAATGTCTTTAACCATCATGGTTAATTTGTCTAAGCCCTCTTTGGTCGTCATCATCCTTTTCGTATTTCTAGCTGCTTCTTCCATATCCTGTACATATTTATGCCGTATTGTTTCGTACTTCACACATGTCCATAAAGCATGTTCAGGGGTGTCTGCCTCTCCACAGCTGCATAGGTCGGACTCTACAAAGTTAGATCTTTTCCTGAAAGATTGGAAATTTCCATGTCCACTGAGTATTTGGATCAGCCATTTACTCGGTCTAAACCAAAACTTTGCTAGCCTTTCTTCTATGCTAGGTAAAACCTCATATGTGCGTCTTCCTTTTATCGTACTATCCCATCTCAACTGCCATTCCTTTCTTATCTCCTGGTCTAGCCTTTCTATTATCAATTTTCTTTCTCTTCGCGTGCCTAGTCCTTCCTCCGATTGTACTGTAAAGTTTTTATATCGGTATTCTTTTCCTTTTCTCATCCAATATAGTCCGATTCTTCTTTCGCATTCTAAGTCAATCGGTAGGTGACCTGTAATCGTTGTAATAGATTCGGCCGAGATGGTTCTGTATGCTCCTGTGGTTTTCATCAGGGCATATCTTTGCGACATTATGAGTTTCTTTTTCTGGACATTATTTGTGAGCCCGTACCATCCTGCTGCTGCATATGTTATTATGGGTATGAACACTCCCTTATATATTATATCTAGAGATCAATAGCCTAAGCCCCATTTCTCTCTTGCCAGGAAGGCCAGCCTTTCGAAAATTCCTCTGGTTTTCTTTGAGATCTCCGTAACATGCGTTTGTACGCTTAGGCCTTTGCCAAAAGAAACGCCCAGATATTTAAACGGTTCTTGCCTTTTAATTCTTTGTCCGTTTATTCTGATTAGTGGGTAACATTTAGGATGAAATGTTCCCTTTGCTAGTAACATTGCACATTTATCTGGGGCATGTTTCATTTTGACATTTTTACTCCATTCTTCTATTATATTTATGGCCATCTGTCCTTTCCGTTCCAGTTCTTTACGGGAGTCTCCTTCGATTATAATGGCTTGGTCGTCTGCATAGGCTATCGTCTCATGTCCTTCTCTGTCTAACTTGTGAAGCACTTCATCAAATACGAGATTCCATAGGATTGGTCCTAGTAGGGATCCCTGCGGGCATCCGTTCGTCACACTTTTACTTGCAAAATTGCCACCTTCGGTTATTATTACTTTCCTATTACAGAGGTAATCCCTAACGATATTGTACAGTCTCCAGGGGCAGTTCATGCCTCTCAGATTCTTTAGTACTCCCGGCCACCATACATTGTCAAATGCACCCTTAATGTCCAAAAACATTATGAGTACATATCTACAGCTTGAGTTGTGCACTTTGGTCTTTAAGTACACTATCGCATCTTCGGTTGATCTCCCTTTCCTAAAACCGTATTGTTTGTCAGACAGACGTGGTTCCACGATTTGATCTAATTTTTTGATTATCAGACCTTCCAGAATTTTTCCTAAAACTGGTAGCAGGCATATTTGTCTATATGAACTAATTAGACCAGGATCTTTTTCTCTTCCTTTTTTGATTGTAATTACTTTGCCTGTTTTCCAAGTATTCGGAAATATACCGAGTTTTAGACAGTTATTGTATAACTTTAGCAGTTCTTCACCAACTACTGTAAGAGCAACTCTTATTATTTTCAGATCGAAACAGTCGATTCCTGGCGCTTTTCCTAATTTGATTTTCTTTACGACTTGCACCATCTCCTGCCTTGTAAAACTTTCGGTTTCACTGTATTCGTCTGTATATCTTTGATTTTGTTGCCTTACTTTTCTCTGTTCTCTCGTTTCTGTTTCCAGGTTATCGTCTGGAAAGAGCTGATGAAGAATTTGCTCTGCTGTGTCATTCCAGGTCATAGTGTAGCCATCGTCTGTCTTCACGTTACTTGCGATTTCTTTAACTCTAGCTTTTTTGGCAGCCAGCTTGTACGGCAAGCTCCATGGATTGTCGTTACCTTGTTTGGTCACAAATTCTTCCCATTTTTGGGTTTTGGTTGTGTCTATTAGTCTTGTATATTGTCACTTGGCCAGTCTATAGGTCATTTTTGCACGTTCTCTTGTGTCCGGATCTCTTTCCTTTTGGAATTGTCTGCCTAACCTGTTTGTGTGTTTTTTGGCCTTTGTCAAGTCCTCGTTCCACCATGGAACTTTCCTACTAGTCTTGTTCTTAGTGAGTATAGCTTTGTCACATGCTATTTTTATTCCATTTATTATGTCTTTAATGCCAGCGATTGTTGAACCAATATCCTGTCGGTGCGGTTGGGCTTTCCAATTTTCTCTAAGTGTGTTAATAAACAATCCCCAGTCCGCTTTGCTTGTTATATAGCTTTTGATGTACTCTTGCTTCCTATATCTACCTCGCTGAGCTTGTTCCACTAATTCAAATGTTATTGCTCTATGGTCACTTGATGTCCAGTTTTCTTGGACTTTCCAGTTTCGTATTCTTTGTGCCATATCTGGTGAGGTTAGAGTTACATCGACCTAGCCTTCTCCGACTTCATTTGTGACTGTTGCAATGCTATTAGGATCGTTTATTACTCTGAGGTTATTCTGGAGTATAAATTCTTCTAGTTTCTCTCCTTTTGCATCCGTTTCCATAGGGCCCCATAGTGGCGATCTTGCATTTGAATCAATACCAATTATAAAGCTCTTTCCTTGTAGAGCCGTTACTATCTCTTGGAGCGATCTTAGATGTATCTCAATATCATCTTTTAGTTGGAAATATCCACTAATTAGGTATACTTTATATGGTACTGATAATTCTGCTATTGCGAAGTGCGGTGTACATAAGTTAGTTATTTGCACCTTGCACAGGATAGCGATCAACGCATTCGTGGCAGAATAGATGACGGATTCTATAGGAGGTGCGTGCAACGATTCAAGCCGTCTGCTGTACGCACCTCGTACTTTCAAATATATTGTATTAAGCCAACACTCAATGTTGGGTGCATTATTTGTTTATTTACAATTATTTAAATTATTGACAGCTTGAAAACGGGGTAGAGGCATATCATTAATAAACATTTTATGTGTATAACAAGTACAAAATTTGAAATTGTATTAAAATATTTTGAAATTTGAAAAATAAGAATTCAAACATATCCTCTCTGTCTGCAGCGACGGATTCAATAGGAGGTGCGTGCACCGATTCGGGCCGTCTGTATTCCCGTGCAAGTAAAACCATTCGCGCGCTCAGTGCCTAGGAAGCTAGTCGGCCAGACGTGACGTGAATATCGACTAGCCTTGTAGATCTTCAAGAGGTATATTAGCGCAGCCTGGTGAATTATTTATTTATTTGAACTTATAACAATGAGGCTATCAGTGCACAAGTGGGATTTAATAAATACTATGTTTGATTAGTTATAGAAGATTGAATATTTTATTTATAACAATAATAACCTTCGACAATTCTTGTGTAAATAAAAACATCTACGCGCTCAGAGAGTACGAAGCTAGTCGACCACACGGGATGTGAAATTCGACTAGCCTCCTAGATCCTTATATATATCTCTCTATAATATATAAATATTTCGCCGCCGCCGCCGCCGCCGCCGCCGCCGCCGTGTCTAAGAATTCAGAATTCAACATATATATATATGTTTTATATATATATGTCATATATATGTTATATATATATATGTTATATATATATGTTATATATATATGTTATATATATATGTCATATATATATGTTATATATATATGTCATGTATATGATATATATATATGTCATATATATATGTGTGTGTGTGCATGTTTGTATGTGTGTGTGTGTGTATTTGTGTGTGTGCGTGCGTGTGTGTGCTTGTGTGTGCGTGTGCGTGCGTGCGTGTGTGTGTGTGTACGTGTGTGTTTGTGTGTGAGTGTGTGTATGTGTGTGTGTGTGTGTGTGTGAGTGTGTGTGTGTGTGATCATACACTTTTCCAAATATCCATATGTGATATATACAATGGGTTAAAAATTAAATACATTAATTATTGCATTTTTAAGATAATTCATAACTTTTTACAGAACTGAAGGCCATAAAAATGCTACAGACTATTTGAAAGGTATTGCTCCAAGCTTTCTTTCAAACTTTTGGATAAAAAATCAATTGTAGCGCACTTACACTTTTTTTAAGTTGAATATTGGGATGTATTTTATATAAAATTTACATTGAAATTAGAAATTCTAACCCAGAAGTGTGTGTGTGTATGTGTGTGCGTGTGTGTGTGTACGTGTTATTTGTTTTTTCAAGAATAGATAATATATGTATTTTTTCCGTGCGCAAAAAAAAGTGAATATAACTTGAAAGAATGTGTATTAGTTTACTTATTCCTGATAAAACTCATAAAATAAAAACGGACCTAAAATTTAATGTAATGTTTTTAAAAATATGCACAATTTTACGAAGATAAAATAAATATTAATCAAGTATAACATACACTTTTCCAAATATCTATATGTGAAATATACAATAAATTAAAAATTAATACATTAATTATTGCATTTTTAAGATAATTCTATTATAAACAGTAATGGCAAAAGAAAATTCAAATTTTAACAGAGGCAATATAAAATACGAATTACATTTCAAAAGTTTTTCGAAAATTATTATTTTAGTAGTTTTTAATTTAAATATTATTCAAATCAAATTTAAAAATTGTTTGGAGATTACGTATATTTATATAAAACAATATTTTAAATAAACAAGTATGTATTATTAGATACAAAAGGTTATTTAAGGAATGCCTTTGTTTATAATAATTAAAATAAATATATGGGCTCTGTAACTAAAGGGAAAAATAAATTGGATATAATTATGGATTAAAACGCAAATTTTGAAAGCGGGTGCAAATTACGATTTACGGGAGAAATGGAAGAAACAGGTTTTTATTTATATACCGCTAAAATGTTATAAATAATTCTTTAAAGCTAATACAAAAATTAATTTAATTAAGGAGAAAGTTTTATTACTCTTAAAGCATAAAATATTAATGACATGTAGAACTCTTGGCGATGACTTAAATAAATTAATTTTAGGAGGTAAAGTTCTATTAAATCCGTTTCAAATAATCTAAAATTTTAATAGGTTTTTACTAAATACTACAATGAAGTATATGCACTTTACTATTTTTGGTAAGTTAATTGTTCATTACCATATATATGGGCTATTTCACATCAGTAGTACGATGAAAATTTGAAATCACTCCAAATTTTGTGAACAGACTGGAAATATCTTCCAGAAGATAGAAAAAAAATTTGAGGTGTTAAAAATAATTTGCCTAAGAGTTATTCCACCATGAAAAATGGAAATATTTCAATTTTTTAGAGAAATTATTATTTTCAAAGCTATTTATCTCAAAATCTATTGATTTTTTTAAAAATACATTATAAACAACTTTTGTTCAAAATAATCTTTAGAACTTATCTACTTGGGTTACAATTCCTGGTTTTAAAATCTCGAAGAGATAGAACAGCCGGAAATATTGAATATCAAAACAGGCGACCACGCCACAATCGATTTTGATCTAACACCGCTCAAAAGATCACATTTTTTGAACACACAAACACCAAATTTTTTTAAAAATTTAAATGGGTAATACCATGTTAATTTTTGTGAATTTTTTGTCTTTCTTTAAATTATCATAACTTTTTACGGAATTGAAGGTCATAAAAAGCTACAGACTATTTGAAAGGTATTGCTCCAAGCTTTCTTTTAGACCTTTGGATAAAAAAATCAATTGCGGCGAACTTACACTTTTTTAAGTTGAATATTGACATGTAGTTTATGTAACATTGACCTTAAGATTAGAAATTCTAACCCAGAAGGATAAATTCTACACATAATTAGCAACGAATATTTGTATAGTAAAAGTTGATAGATTTTGAGTTAAATAGCGATAAACCCAGGCATAACTTACAACAGCGGTCTTGGCCGATAAGCTAACCCAAGCCATTCGAAAGCTCGCGAAAAATGTGAACTTTTGAGAGGTGTTAGATTAAAATCGATTATGGTGTGGTAGCCGTTTTTGGATATTCAATATGTCCGGGTGTTCTATCTCTTCGAGATTTTAAAATTAAGAAATGTAACCAGGGTAGATAAGTTCTAAAGATTAATTTAAACAAAAGTTGTTTGTAATGTTTTTTCAAAAAAATCAACAGAATTTGAGATAAATGGCTTTAAAAATAGAAATTTTTCTAATAAATTAAAAAATTTCCACTTTTCATGGTCGAATAACTCTTAAGCAAATTATTTTTAACACTTAAATTTTTTTGTATGTTCTGGAAGATGTTTCCAGCCTGTTCTCAAATTTTGGAGTGATTTAAAATTTTCATCGTACCACTTGACGTGAGATAGACCATATATATGTATACATATGTATGTATGTATGTGGGTGTGTGTGCGTGCGGCGTAATATTTATATAATATATATATATATATTTTAAAATTGTTTTTTCAAGAATACATAATATATGTATTTTTTCCGTGCGCAAAAAAAAGTTGTGAACATAGCTTGAAAGAATGTGTATTTGTCTACTCATTCTTCATAAAACTCATAAAATTTTTAAACGTATACCCAATAATAATAACGGATCTAAAATGCAATGTAATGCTTTAAATACAGATGCAAAATTGTTTGAAGATTAAATAAATATTAATCAAGTATAACATACACTTTTCCAAATATCTATATGTGAAATATACAATAAGTTAAAAATTAAATATATTAATTATTGCATTTTTAAGATAATTCTATTATAAACAGTATAGGCAAAAGAAAATTCAAATTTTAACAGTGGCAATATAAAATACGAATTACATTTGAATAGATTTTCAAAAACTATTAATTTAGGAGCATTTAATTTAAATATTTTTTAAATTAATATTTCAAAATTGTATGGATATATAAGTGTGTAGATAATTTATATTTATATAACACAATATTTTAAATAAACAAGTATGTATTTATTAGAAATAGAAGGATATTTAAGAAATGAATTTGTTTATAATAATCAAAATAAATATTTGGGCTCTGCATAGTAAAAATAAATTGGATATAATTATGGATTAAAACGCAAATTTTGAAATAGAGTGCAAATTACGAATCACGGGAGAAATGGAAGAAACAGGTTTTTATTTATATAACGCTAAAATTTTATAAATAATTCTTTAAAAATAATACAAAAATTAATTTAATGAAGAAGAAAGTTTTATTACTATTAAAGTACAAAATATTAATGACATAGAACTTTTGGCGATGATCGTTCGTCATTAAATAAATTAATTTTAGAAGGTGAATTTCTATTTATAACGGTTTAAAATAATCCAAAATGTTAATAAGTTGTTAACTAAAATACTACAATTTAGTAGGTATATGTACTTTACTATTTTTGGTAAGTTAATTTTTCATTATCATTTATAATTATTAAAATATAAATTTAAGCTTTATAAGAATTCATATAGTTTAATATTTACAGTTAACATTTAATATGTCTATTTTTTTATTATTTTTATTCTGATTTCATTACACTAAATTTTGGTAAACTTTTATTTATAAATTATAATAACTATAGCAATACCTCCAAGGTGTTGTATGAATCTGTTTAATTTTTAAGGTGTCCATGGTAGTGAAAAAATAATACAATTTAAAACATTATTTTAAATAAATTAATTACGAAAAACCTTTTTCGAAATTAAAAATAGGGGGTTGGCGCGCGAAGCGCGCAGGGGGGCGAAGCCCCCCTAGTATATATATATTTCTATAATATATAAATATTTCGCCGCCGCCGACGCCGCCGTGTCTAAGAATTCAGAATTCAACATATATATATATATATATATATATATATATATATATATATATATATATTATATATATGTCATATATATATATATAAGTGTGTGTGTGTGCGCGAGCGTGCATGCGTGCGTATGTGTGTGGGTGTGTGTGTGTGTGCGTGTGTGAGTGTGTGTGCGTATGTGTTATGCCCTAAAATACATGAAAATTAGTGATTTTATGATGTTTATGAGGCATAACTTACAACAGCGGTCTTGGCCAATAAGCTAACCACCGCCATTCGAAAACTCTCGAAAAATGTGATCTTTTAAGCGGTGTTAGATCAAAATCGATTGTGGCGTGGTCGCTTTTTTGATATTCAATATTTCTGGGCGTTCTATCTCTTCAAGATTTCAAAATTAAGAATTGTAACCCAGGTAAATAAGTCCTAAAGATTATTTTGAACAAAAGTTGTTTATTATGTTTTTTCAAAAAAATCAATAGATTTTGAGATAAATGGCTTTAAATATAGTAATTTTTCAACCGACACGGTGGCGGAGTGGCGGAAGCGCACCTCGGCCGGTCATGAAAGTTAAGCAGCACCGAGCGCGGTTGGCACTTGGATGGGTGACCGTTCTCGGACTTAGCTTAAGTGATCGGTTAGGTGTTTTTTCACATTCCACAACGTGAGCGGGAGGTGTGAGACATTCGGTTTCGGTGTTAGAGTCTACGCAATGTGACCTTGCCACCCAAACAGAATTGTTCTCGAATGCACCGCCCTTCTCGGAGG
Source organism: Theocolax elegans (assembly GCA_026168455.1). Lineage (NCBI taxonomy): Eukaryota > Metazoa > Arthropoda > Insecta > Hymenoptera > Cerocephalidae > Theocolax > Theocolax elegans. Next base: position 71,835,547 of record CM047425.1, read on the forward strand.
AGGTTTTCCTAATAGGCATTTATCCCACGGGGATTGGCCACAGGTTTTCCCTCTCTCCACGGGCATAACCCCGGGCGAATGCGAGAAGGTGGGGTAACGGGGGGAAATTGGAAAGAAAAAACAAAAATAGGAATAAATAAAGGTGTAGCGAATACGTACGTAAAAACCCGAGAAGGGTATACGTGGAACCTACCAAAATTTTAAAAAAATATAGTAATTTTTCTAAGAAATGGAAAAATTTCCATTTATCATGGTGGAATAACTCTTAGGCAAATTATTTTTAACACTTAAAATTTTTTTCTATCTTCTGGAAGATATTTCCAGCCTGTTCTCAAATTTTGGAACGATTTAAAATTTTCATCGTACCACTTGACGCGAAATAGCCCATATATATATATATATATATGTGTGTGTGTGTGCGTGTGTGAGTGTATGTGTGCGTGCGTGCGTGCGTGCGTGTGTGTGTGTGTGCGGCGGAATATTTATATAATATATATATATATATATATATATATATTTTAAAATTGTTTTTTCAAGAATACATAAAATATGTATTTTTCCCTGCGCAAAAAAAAGTTGTGAACATAACTTGAAAGAATGTGTATTAGTTTACTCATTCTTGATAAAACTCATAAAATTTTTAAATGTATACTCAATAATAATAACGGATCTAAAATTCAATGTAATGCTTTAAATATAGATGCAAAATTGTTTGAAGACTAAATATATATTAATCAAGTATAACATATATTTTTCCAAATATCCATATGATATATATAATGGGTTAAACATTAAATACATTATTTATTATATTTTTAAGATAATTCTATTATAAACAGTAATGGCAAAAGAAAATTCAAATTTTAACAGTGGTAATATAAATACGAATTACATTTAAAAAGATTTTCAAAAATTATTAATCTAGGAGCATTTAAGGTAGCTCATGTGCAACTCCCTAATCAATGTAGTGTTAAATCGTTTTTTTATATTTTTTGACATAATACGCATTTTTAATTAATATAAACTAAAAGATATGAATTTTCAATACATTATCAACAACTAATTATCAATATATTGGAAATAAAATATATATAAAGTTAGTGATATGACTACGTTTGTCTTTACTTCCTCTACGATTTGGTAACATTGCACTCACCGACATTTTCACCGCTCGCGTGTATATGTGTGTAAGTTGCGTAAAGGGTTTAGCTTATAATTTTCATGTGTTTACATTTTAAATATGAGTGATATAAAGAGACATGAAAAGTATACCTTTATTCAAATTTATGTTTACTAATTTTTACTATTGTACTGAAAATGCGTAAAGCTTCTAACTAAAAAAATCATTTTTAACTTCATTTATAAATTAAAATATGTTTCATATAAAGATTTGGTAACATATACAATTACAATCCAAGTAAAATTCTATAGAATAATACATTTAAACGTTTCGCGGGTTAAGATTGCATTGCAACGTTGCCAAGTGAGAAAACGGTTTCTTTAACCTCCTCTCTTACTGTCATTTTACAAGTTCAATATAAAATATTTATTCGGAATGCCCGGCATGCTATGATTATTAAAATATATTTTAAAAGTTTAGGTTTTCAACATTTTGTAACTAGTTTTTGATCCATTCACCCAGTGTTTGTCAAAAGAAAATAGCGTACTTCCTGTGGAAAATCACGATACTGCCATAAGAGTAATGCTAAAAACTGAAACTTTGAACAAGCTTTATTTATTATTTTTATCGACGAGTCACCCTCAAATTTCGCGACAGTATTCGTCATGATATTATTAATATTGTGTCAAAGTTTCATTTCAATCTGCAGTGTGTGAATTCGCAATTGAGCTACCTTAATTTAAATATTTTTTAATTTAATATTTCAAAATTGAATGCATATACGAGTGTGTAAGTAATGTATATTTATATAACACAATATTTTAAATAAACAAGTATGTATTTATTAGAAACAGAAGGATATTTAAGAAATGAATTTGTTTATAATAATCAAAATAAATATTTGGGCTCTGCATAGGAAAAATAAATTGGATATAATTATGGATTAAAACGCAAATCTTGAAAGAAGGTGCAAATTACGAAAATTTATTTATTTAAGAAGAAAGTTTTATTACTCTAAAAGTACAAAATATTAATGACAGAACTTTTGCCGATGATCCTTCGTCATTAAATAAATTAATTTTAAGAGGTGAATTTCTATTTATAACCGTTTAAAATAATCCAAAATTTTAATAATTTGTTAACTAAAATACTACAATTTAGTAAGTATATGTACTTTACTATTTTTGGTAAGTTAATTTTAATTAACATTTATAATTATTAAAATATAAATTTAAGATTTATAAGAATTCATATAGTTTAAAATTTAAAGTTAACATTTAATATGTCTCTATTTTTTTTATTGTTTTTATTCTGATTTCATTACACTAAATTTTAGTAAACTTTTATTTATAAATTATAATAACTATAGCAATACCTCCAAGGTGTTGTGTGAATCTGGAATTTATTAGCTCAAAAGTTATTATAACCTCAAAAAGTGAACTTTTTCCAGTTTTTTTCAACACCAGCTGGGTTTATCGCTATTTAACTCAAAATCTATCAACTTTTACTATACAACATTATTTGTAACATTCGTTGCTAATTATGTGTAGAATTTATCCTTCTGGGTTAGAATTACTAATCTTAAGGTCAATGTTACATAAACTAGATGTCAATATTCAACTTAAAAAAAGTGTAAGTTCGCCACAATTGATTTTTTTATCCAAAAGTCTAAAAGAAAGCTTGGAGCAATACCTTTCAAATGGTCTGTAGCATTTTTATGGCCTTTAATTCTGTAAAAAGTTATGATAATTTAAAGAAAGACAAAAAATTCACAAAAATTAACATGGTATTTCCCATTTAAATTTAGAAAAAAATTTGGTGTTTCTTTAAATTATCATAACTTTTTACAGAATTGAAGGCCATAAAAATGCTACAGACCATTTAAAATGTATTGCTCCAAGCTTTCTTTTAGACTTTTGGATAAGAAAATCAATTGTGGCGCACTTACACTTTTTTTAAGTTGAATATTGACATGTAGTTTAAGTAATATTGACCTTGAGATTAGAAATTCTAATCCAGAAGAATAAATTCTACACATAATTAGCAACGAATGTTACATATAATGTTGTATAGTAAAAGTTGATAGATTTTGGGTTAAATAGCGATGAACCCAGGTGTTGTTGAAAAAAACTGGAAAAAGTTCACTTTTTGAGGTTATAATAACTTTTGAGCTAATAAATACCAGTACCTAAAAATTTTTTTCTGTATTCTGAAAAACATTTACAATGTGTACCCAAAATTTGGTGCATTTTAAAATTTTGATCGGACCACTTCACGTGGAATACCCCATATGTATGGTAATGAACAATTAACTTACCAAAAATAGTAAAGTGCATATACTTAATTGTAGTATTTAGTAAAAATCTATTAAAATTTTAGATTATTTTAAACGGATCTAAATAGAACTTTACCTCCTAAAATTAATATATTGAAGTCATCGCCAAGAGTTCTATATGTCATTAATATTTTGTACTTTTAGAGTAATAAAACTTTCTTCTTAATTAAATTAATTTTTGTATTAGTTTTAAAGAATTATTTATAATATTTTAGCGGTATATAAATAAAAACCTGTTTCTTCCATTTCTCCCGTAATTCGTAATTTGCACCCTCTTTCAAAATTTGCGTTTTAATCCATAATTATATCTAATTTATTTTTCCCTTTAGTTACAGAGCCCATATATTTATTTTAATTATTATAAACAAAGGCATTCCTTAAATAACCTTTTGTTTCTAATAAATACATACTTGTTTATTTAAAATATTGTTTTATATAAATATACGTAATCTACTTACTTATATATCCATACAATTTTTAAATTTGATTTGAATAATATTTAAATTAAATACTACTAAAATAATAATTTTCGAAAAACTTTTGAAATGTAATTCGTATTTTATATTGCCACTGTTAAAATTTGAATTTTCTTTTGCCATTACTGTTTATAATAGAATTATCTTAAAAATGCAATAATTAATGTATTTAATTTTTCATATATTGTATATTTCACATCTAGATATTTGGAAAAGTGTATGTTATACTTGATTAATATTTATTTTATCTTCGAAAAATTGTGCATATTTTTAAAAACATTACATTAAATTTTAGGTACGTTTTTATTTTATGAGTTTTATCAGGAATAAGTAAACTAATACACATTCTTTCAAGTTATATTCACAACTTTTTTTTGCGCACGGAAAAAATACATATATTATCTATTCTTGAAAAAACAAATAACACGTACACACACACGCACACGCACACGCACACACGCACACACACACACACACACACATGCACGCACGCACGCACGCACACACACACACACGCACGCACGCTCGCGCACACACATACACACATATATATATGACATATATATATATAACATATATATGACATATATATATAACATATATATGACATATATATATAACATATATATGACATATATATATAACAAATGTATAACATATATATATGACATATATATATATAAAACTGACGTACGCGCGCGTATAAACATATATATATAAACTTAATAAAGCGCCTTTTTCCCGGTCGGACATAAATTTTGGTTACCGGCAAAGTAGAAATTGGCTGATTTTGGTAACGCCATTACTCTGCTCTCGAGTAGTTATACACTGAGAAAAAAAATTAATTCATTCAATGAATTTGTGGAATTAAAAATTGATAGTAATTGAATCAATACTTTCATATACTTATTCGAATAACATAAATCTTTACACCAATGAAATATGTCATTAAGGTATTCCTAATTATCCAAGTACTAGATTCAATGAATTAGGTAATTACAATAATTAAATAAATTCATAAAATCAATAACAGGCATAATTATGTTTCAATCATAGAGAATTATAAGAATAATTCTATGAAGTAATTGAAATAATTCTATAAAAAATTTACATAAGTAAATATGTCTTTGAATTTATAACATATATGTTATTCAAATTAAATTATAAAAAAATCAAACTAATGAATTCATGGAATTGTCTTGAGGAATTTGTTAATGGGAATAATTCCGTAAATATGCATTATTGTAATGAAATATTTTATTGACACTCCAATCAGAAAATTTTTTATTTTTGAAAAATATTGATTAATAATGTCATTATGCCAATTATCATTGGAATTGACACAATTACTTGCGCGAATTATATATTCACGATTAAATACATTCATCGTGAACAAGTCTTCATGGAATTGTCTTGATTAAATTGTTAATGAAGACAATTACGTAAATGCATTATGGTAATAAAATATTTCATTATCACCCTGTAATAGAATATTTTATTTTTGAAAAATATTGATGAAGAACGTTTTTAAACCAATGTACACTGTAATTGAAACGATCCTCCAATTTTATTGATATGCGGGGATTCACATAAAATAGTTCCGCAACGTACGGTAGGTGGCTGACGGAATCCCGCATGTGCTAAGTTTTGTCTCAGTTAGTATATAAGAACATTTCAAAGTTACTCGTTCATATTAATAGTTTGCGATGCGATTGCGAAACATAGCGTTTATATGCGACTGCGAATCTTTCTAAGCGAATCTTTCTAAAGTGTCAAAGGCCGAATAATATAAGTGCGAAGGTATATAGGTAGGAAAAATTTGTAAAAATGAATGTGGTTTGAAGACTCTATAGAAGTCTACCTAATAATGTAAGTTAATGGTACGATAAAGTAATACGAGTTCAGACAAATAATTCAAATAATAAAAATAAAAAAATTTTTTTACTATTCTTAGATTACAATTAAATATGTATTTAAAGCAATGAAATATATCACTTGATAGAACGAAATGAGTTCATTCATTTAATAAACTAATGTATATCATTGGAATAATACAATTCTATTGATTTGATTACATATAGTTTAATACTAATGCCGTTAGGACCATAAATATAAAGAAATATGTAACAGATACAATAAATTAAAAATTATTTGAACTATTAAATTCGCTATTGGTTCAAGTACGTAACACCTTTAGTTTAATTCCTTTCAAGTATTTAATTCAATTACCAATAATTAATCATGAATATACAATGAAATATGGAATCGTGTGTGTGTAATTTTTTTCCTCAGTGTACCAAATTCGACGCCCACTACTGGTAGCATGGACGGCGTACTCACGCATGCGCGTACTGTCGAACAAGCTGCCACGAATCGATCGTAGGTATCGAGCGTTCGACGAACGGCTCAGGAAGCAGTCGAGTTAGTGAGCCGCCTGCAAGAGTACTCTCTTCTCTGGCTCTCCCTCGACGCTCTCAGTTAACCTACCCGTCAACCACACTCCTCCCGCACTTCTCTCCTTCGTCTCCGAGTAGCTCGAGTCATAGTATGTGAGGAAAGAGGTGTACATCCTCAAAGACTCCATCTATGATCTCTGTCCCCGATCGACGCGTGATACAGCCGGACCGAGTGACACTCGTACCGTCTCGGAGTCGAAACGGGACCGCCAGGGTCATGAAATAGATTTCATGTGAATTTTCCCTCGGCTAGCTGACGGTGAGACATTCTTTGCGCGTGTAAAGCCGGACCGAGCTATCCTCGGTACCGTCTCGGCGCATCCTCGCTAGTGCGTGCACAGCCGACCGGCGTGAATTATCCGTCGGATCGTCTCGGCACTAGCCTTCTCAAAGTCGTGAAAACGACGCGTGAAATCGTTCCCGATTGGTCTCGTTCTCCAACGCGACGTACGGTCTCTTGCGGGAGTTAACGTTTAATTTTTCTTTATCTTGGAAGCCTTTTATTTCTGTTAACTAGCCTGGACGGAGCGTAGACGTATTTTTAAATTACTGTGTTTTATTTCCCCTCAACCTCTAATCCTCGCATAATATAATATCCTTTAGATATATAACAAAAATTAAAATTCAAATAATCGCGGAGGAAGAAAAAAAAAGAACAAGAAAAAATGGATCTTGATTTCGCTCCTCTCCGGGGCGTATGTCAAAACATATATATATATATGTTGAATTCTGAATTCTTAGACACGGCGGAGGCGGCGGGGGCGGCGAAATATTTATATATTATAGAGAGATATAACATATATATATAACATATATATATAACATATATATATATATGACATATTTTTATAACATATATATGACATATATATATAAAACATATATATATATATATGTTGAATTCTGAAATCTTAGACACGGCGGCGGCGGCGGCGGCGAAATATTTATATATTATAGATATATATATATATGAATATAAACTCGGCAATAGGGGTTTATGACACCCGTCATAATAAATTTGGATCTTCTGTCTGCTGCCCACCACTGGTTGGGGGTGGGCGGTTTACAGAGACCGGACTCCATAATCTAAACCTCTCTCTTGCACATAGAAACTGCGCATCTTCCCTCTGTGTCTTGCGCGTCATAAACCCCTACTAATAAATCTATATATCCAATAGTGTAAAATAAATTCTAATGTTTGAGTTAATTATTTTAACTCTATTAGAGTTGAGGAATTGTATCTAGTTAGAGATAAATTAAAATAACTCTAAGATAGAGTTCAACTAAATCTCAGATAGAGTATTAGAGCTCCTTCTTATTTCCGATACATTCGACGATTTTAAAAATGTAAAAAAACAAACAAAACCGTATACTTAATAATGTAAAATTTATATTAAATTTTATGTAAGGTAACATTTAAAGACACACTTGAATTTTTAGATTTGTGTAACCTCATTATACAGCCAGTAATAAAATCATAATAATTTCGTAATGCTAGTGCAAATTCAATATACGAACATGAAGGGTTAAAAATTGAATATATACAAGAACCTTTTTTGCAATAATGATGTAAAATAATTTGTAAAATGTTTTATATTGTACTGACCCTTTGAAGCATACATTTCTCAAAGAAAATGGTCTGTTCTTTTAAACTTCTTTATAAATATTTAACAAATAAATATTTCGAAAGTTTATATGTAAATTAATTACAGATATAAACAAATAACAATAACTTAAATGGGACAAAAAAAATTTTTTTAAAAAATTTAAAAACAATTTGTAATTATGTTAAATACATGTCAAATGTCTTAGAAATCTCCATAATAGATTTATAAACTAATTTATTAATGTAAAGAACCTAAATATTCCATCGCTGACCAATTTGACTTCAGACTCCAACTTGTAAAATTTGCTTGAGTCCGACTAATCAAAAATGAAATTTACAAGATTTAAAAATTTTTTTTGATATTCGGTCTCAAGTAGAATTTATAATTGGCATTCTCAAGTCAAAGGACCATTTAGGTTCTTTACATTAATAAATTAGTTTATAAACCTATCATGGAGATTTCTAAGATAATTCCCTGCATAATCTCAAATTACTCTTGAATGACATGTCACTTTATAATTCATTAGCTATTTATTTATCTTTCTACACACTTGATGGTCTAATGCATTCAGACAGTAATAGAAATAGGTTTGGTTAAGTATTGAGGAAATTATTTGAAGAACTTTATTTGAAATTAACTTTACTTTTACGTTACTAAAGTTTAAGAAATATATATTAATCACTTTTAGAAATTTAATCACTTTTTTATACATGATCTTGATTTATTCGCGAACAGTAACAATAGGTCTTTATATATGGGCTATTTCACGTCAAGTGGTACGATGAAAATTTTAAATCCCTCCAAATTTTGTGAACAGACTGAAAATATCTTCCAGAAGATAGAAAAAAAATTTTAGGTGTTAAAAATAATATGCTTAAGAGCTATTCCACCATGAAAAATGGAAATTTTTCAATTTTTTAGAGAAATTACTATTTTTAAAGCCATTTATCTCAAAATCTATTGATTTTTTTGAAAATACATTATAAACAACTTTTGTTCAAAATAATCTTTAGAACTTATCTACTTGGGTTACAATTCTTAATTTTAAAATCTCGAAGAGATAGGGCACTCGAAAATATTTAATATCAAAAAAAGGTGACCACGCCACAATCGATTTTGATCTAACACCGCTCAAAAGATCACATTTTTTGAGAGCTTTCGAATGGCGGTGGTTAGATTATTGGCCAAGACTGCTGGTGTAAGTTATGCCTCATAAACCTCATAAAATCACTAATTTTCATGTACTTTAGGGCATAACTTACACCAGCAGTCTTGGCCAATAATCTAACCACCGCCATTCGAAAGCTCTCGAAAATGTGATCTTTTGAGCGATGTTAGATCAAAATCGATTGTGGCGTGGTCGCCTTTTTTTGATCTTCAATATTTTCGAGTGCCCTATCTCTTCGAGATTTTAAAATTAAGAATTGTAACCCAAGTAGATAAGTTCTAAAGATTATTTTGAACAAAAGTTGTTTATAATGTATTTTCAAAAAAATCAATAGATTTTGAGATAAATGGCTTTAAAAATAGTAATTTCTCTAAAAAATTGAAAAATTTCCATTTTTCATGGTGGAATAACTCTTAGGCAAATTATTTTTAACACCTAAAATTTTTTTTCTATCTTCTGGAAGATATTTCCAGTCTGTTCACAAAATTTGGAGGGATTTAAAATTTTCATCGTACCACTTGACATGAAATAGCCCATATACATACGCATAGCTCTTATACTTTATACGAGAACACAAGTACCACTTACACTTTATGGCGCAATAATTTACATTCTTTTTTATAAATTAGATATAAATTAAGTAGGACAGTAATTCTATAAATTATTAAAATTTCAGAGGTCAGAGTCGCCAAACACTACAGAACAGTTCTTAGTGTTGAATTAGAGTTAAATTAAATATCTACTCTAAGAGATAGAGTTAAAAATTAACTAATTAATTAATTAATTAATTAATTATTCTAGTCGACTAACTTCGTAGGCTCTGAGCGCGCGTATATTGTTATTTATACGAGAATTATCGGAGTTTTTATTGTTATATATATATATATATATATATTATAACGGGTACGGATTTCGAGTGTCGGCGCAGGTTAGGTCCCTGAATTATCGGCGACGTTCGTCGATAGGACCAAGTCGACTAGCCGGGATAATTGCGAATGGTAGCGCAGTGGTGAGGCTTCTGCCTCGCGCTCCCGGGATCGTGGGTTCGCGCCCCGATACCTTCGTTGATTTTTTTATTCCTTATATTCAATCCGTACCCCGTTACAAATGGCGCCCAACTCAAAAACCCACTTGCCAGAAGAGACGAAGAAATTTATCTTCGCCTGGCTGATTCTCGACCAATGTCGGTCACAAACTCCCATCCCCACCACCACAGTCCCGGTGGATTTCCCCGCGAGAACGTCAAAAAGTGCGGAGGTACGACTGTAGGAGAAAAGCCTGTGTTCCCCCTTCCACAGTGTGTATACGTATACGCAGTACACCTCCAAAGTTGGCACTAGACGTAGGGGAGCTTGAGTTTCTGGGATCTCAAGCGTGGTGGTGCAAACGCACGGCTATCCCTAACGAGGCTCCCGGTGCTCAGAAAACGGTCTTCTTGACACCGGTCGAGCAGGGACAACCTTCGCCTCTCTAGCCCAGGTGATCGAAGTGATCAAACGGCTCCCCGAGGGCGTAGGTCGCGTTTGGGTGGGGGATATAACGGGTACGGATTTCGAGTGTCGGCGCAGGTTAGGTCCCTGAATTATCGGCGACGTTCGTCGATAGGACCAAGTCGACTAGCCGGGATAATTGCGAATGGTAGCGCAGTGGTGAGGCTTCTGCCTCGCGCTCCCGGGATCGTGGGTTCGCGCCCCGATACCTTCGTTGATTTTTTTATTCCTTATATTCAATCCGTACCCCGTTACAATATATATATATATATATATATATATATATATATATGCGCTATTTCACGTCAAGTGGTAAGATGAAAATTTTAAATCGCTCCAAAATTTGAGAACATGCTGGAAATATCTTCAAGAAGATAGAAAAAAAAATTTAAGTGTTAAAAATAATTTGCCTAAAAGTTATTCCACCCTGATAAATGGAAATTTTTCAATTTTTTAAAAAATTTCTATATTCAAAGCCATTTATCTCAAAATCTATTAATTTTTTTGAAAAAACATTACAAACAACTTTTGTTCAAAATAATCTTTAAAATTTATCTACCTGGGTTACAATTCTTAATTTTAAAATCTCGAAGAGATAGAACGCTCGGAAATATTGAATATCAAAAAAAGGCGACCACGCCACAATCGATTTTGATCTAACACCGCTCAGAAGATCACATTTTTTTAGAGCTTTCGAATGGCGGTGGTTAGATTATTGGCCAAGACCGCTGGTGTAAGTTATACCTCATAAACCTCATAAAATCACTAATTTTCATGTATTTTAGGGCATAACCTACAACAGTGGTCTTGGCCAATAATCTAACCACCGCCATTCGAAAGCTCTCAAAAAATGTGATCTTTTGAGCGGTGTTAGATCAAAATCGATTGTGGCGTGGTCGCCTTTTTTTGATATTCAATATTTCCGGGCGTTCTATCTCTTCGAGATTTTAAAATTAAAAATTGTAACCCAGGTAGATAAATTTTAAAGATTATATTGAACAAAAGTTGTTTGTAATGTATTTTCAAAAAAATCAATAGATTTTGAGATAAATGGCTTTAAATATAGTAATTTTTCTAAGAAATTGAAAAATTTCCATTTTTCATGGTGGAATAACTCTTAGGCAAATTATTTATAACACCTAAAATTTTTTTTCTATCTTCTGGAAGATATTTCCAGTCTGTTCACAAAATTTGGAGTGATTTAAAATTTTCATCGTACCACTTGACGTGAAATAGCCCATATATATATATATATATTTCCCCACCGGGTGTTATGCAGCCCGACGTGTTACTGTCCAATAACCCTATCTCCCTTACACCCACTGGGGGTATGGCAGGTTTATGCAGCCCGGGCTGCATAACCCCGAAGGTCTCTCTCGCACGTGCTAAAGTAAGCATCTTCCCTCTCTTTCTTGGGCTGCATAAACCCCTATTGGGATAAATATATATATACTTCTTTTCTTATTTTTAGGCGAAGCCAGTGAGGGTGTCGTAAATTTTTATATATATTTAAGTATTAGTGCACATTTTAACATAATATTAATCTTGGCTTATATATCCCTTTATCGCTCAAGTTTTAACGTCTAAATTTTATTGTCAGTATCTAGCTCGTACCTTGAATGATAACCCGTGTAAATATAACAAGAATATGTATTCCAATATTTGTTCCCTACGGTGTATAATTCATGATACGAGCTTGAATTTGACTATAAAATTTGCCCATTTCAGCGTTAAAAGAATACAATACTTGTGTCTAAATAGTCATGTTTTCAAATAAACGCGTATTTTAATGAAATATAGAGTATGGTTTGGAAAGGTCTGGATTGAAAGTCATCGTTCACCAACTGAGTCTAGGAGCGTGTATCCCACGTGCCAATCTGTGCACGTTCCTCCTAGTGGAGTCTATCGTTTGCTCGCATATGTACAATCGCCAACATTACGTATCTCGTAATGCACTTGGGCTTCCTACTTTAAATGTATTTAAATACATTACGTTAAACCATGTACAATACCAATCAATATAGCACAGTGGTATATATAGATTAATTATTATGCTTATGAAATTTAAAATGTAACTTTTATTTAACAAGAATAGAAAATGACGTAATACAATATTTTTCTACAATTATTGGTTAAAAATGAACAAGAAACATAATTAAAATAAACATGAATATATAATTAACAACTGAAAATACGTATCTAAAAGTGTATATTATAAAAAATGTACAAAGCAAATCTAAAATATAAAACCTAATTAAATTAGGTAATATAATATGCTTAAACTATATACATACATGTAGAAACTATGCATACAAATCTGAGAATGTTAAGATTTCCCTGCACGAAATATTTATTAAACCATTATTTATATATGTACCGTCACATACCCAATTGTTGATCAATTAAGGTAAATCTGTACGTTCATAGAATAATTTTATGTTAAAAAAGCTAATAATTGTATATATTTAGACGGATACAGAAAGTATAAGTATTAAACTTCCTTTTAGCCATCTCAGAAAAATAAAATAGGTGCTATTTTTAAAGTAAGCAATCTAAGAAAAAAAAGCGGGAAGTACCAATTTCTGATCAGCAAATTTTCGGTACATATACCACTTTCTATTTAAGTCTACTAAACAATTATTGATTGTTTAACCTTCAAATTGTGCGTAGCAACGTTTAGATTTATGTAAATCTTATTATTTTATTGAAATAATACACTGATCAGAAATTGGTTCATGATCAACAATTGGGTATGTGACGGTATAGGCAATTCTCTGTCAAATCGAGATCGAAACAAAATATTTTTGGTTTTCTGTAACATTTGAGAGTGCCTTTTCCTACATGTTTTGGATATAGTGGTCTAATTTTTTAATTAGCAAACATGGTAATTTGTATATCTTTTCTTAACTGTTAACCTTTTATAATTCAAAATTGACTAATTCAATGTAAATACACAAAAGTTCTTTTTTTTTGCAAATTACATGAAGTTTAAAAAAAATGACCAAGATCATTGAGTGTATCACAAATATGCAACATTATAAAGAAATAATTAAAATTGTAAATAAGTGGCTTTGCTCCGAGCTTGTTAGACACTAACATGACGGTTCCTTCTAGAAGATGCGTGCACAGCTCGACTCGACGAGCACACGCACTTTCTACACGAAACTAATAATCGGTTTATTAAAAAACTTTAATTTTTCATAGATTTTAAAACATTTAATAATGATTTATATTTATAAAAATGCGTAATCATATATAAATTGTGACAAGGTACTTTGTACCTATCGATGAGTTAAGCGAGCGAGTTTCAACCTAAACTATCCTACCTACCCTCACAATACTAAGCACATATTTTACTTACATTAAAACATACCTAAACGCACCCCAGCCATCCCGTGAACCCAACTCTAACCACACTATTGTGTGCAGCACAGCAAGATAATGACTGGTATACGATGAACCTGGTCTCACATCGTAGCTTTCTAGGAAGGTACCTCAATGATCAGAAGAGGCATCTCATAACATCGTACTGCCTCCAGGAGACGTACCAGGAATCAGTAGAATTATCTAACAGCAAACCTTCAGCAACAACGAACATCAATATGGAACTCCCAGCAGCACCGAACAAGGGCATAGAATATTTCCCAACAGCTGTAATAATTAGTTAATTAGACGTTGTCTTAATTAGGACACAAGGAAGCATGTAGCTATATAGACGTACTGGCAGTTACATGTAAGGAAAGGATGGGCAGGTGGGGTTATGGTAATCATAACATTACCATAACCCTCGAATACTAGATATTCTAATAAAATAATCACTCCCTCAAGAGTTAGTTATTATCTTTGAAAGCAGCATGCAATCCTCGCATCAATTGTACAATCCCGATACTCTGCAACAGCTCGCCCGACGCGCAACAGCTGATCAAGCGCCGTAAGGGCGAAGATTTGATATCGGCCGTCCCGTAAATCTCCAACACAGAGGAACTAATTAGCCGATAAGCAAGATAATACGAAACGACGTATAATTGTTACCTCAAGCAGAGCATCACCAGAAACAGTCTTCACCTTGCATCAAGCAGCAGTCACCACGGGAAGCTGTTCTCGTCGTATACGTCGTATACGTCGCATGGACGAGAGCACTCACTGTATGATGCGCGCAGACAATGGAGGCCGACGGACGACTCGTTGCGAGAAGCTACGCGCGCATGTCGGGCCCGACCAGCGAAGCAGCGAACGAGCCAAAGCTCGAGAGAGCTCTTCGGTACTCCATCGCAACAATATCATCAGCTTATGCGTGTGTGTGTGTGTGAGCAAGCATTTCGAGCGGCAACCCAGGAGATGATCTCCATACCGACAAGGTTGGTGCACGCCTTCGCAGCTGGTGAACTGCATTCATTACGGCTTTCATAAGTGTGCTTCCCATATCTCCCCCTTCTCAACCTTTTCCCGCGCAGCAAACCGCCGCAGCTCGTACGTAGCCAAGCATTCGTATTATAAATTCGCCGCGATTATACGCGGCTGGCGCCCAAACCCCTTATTATACATTGTCAGTTATTCCACTGTATCATAATAAATATAAATTTTGTAATCAATATATATATAGGATAAATAAAATATATTTGCAATTGTATTCAACAGCCTCCCTAGAAGTAGGTTTTCTTGTTGGTCACCAATAACTGTTTTGCTCAGTGCTTAATTTAATAGTGGTTAAAACAATGAATTAATCATACTAATTAGTTGAGATAATTGTGGACATTGTGGGGAAATAAATAGTTTATTAATATTAGAATATATAGAAAACTTTAACAATTGAAATGGAATGCGGTTAAAATTATAAAATTACTGTTAAAATTTATAATCTACAATAAATGTAATGCGAAGTCTAGTGCTAATATTAACCGAATAAATTAAGCTGCATATATTGAAATTAAATTTGATAAGCAAAACTTTTTGATGGTATTTTGATCACGTTAAACACATACTTGAATTACCGTTCAAAATATTATTTCCGTTGGTGTATATTATGCTTGAATTTTTTTATGGTTAACTTTGAGGTTTAGATTCCAACATATTAACGCTATAGTTTCCTTGAGATCTACATTCAAAGTTTTTCCAGTCTTGGTGAAAGCTTGGACCTTGCACTTCACTAAATTCTACATTATTTTCTAGAAATTTATCAACATTTGAAACTAGAAAATAAAGCTTTAAATTCATTAAACAATTCAATTTTTTAACTTAAGTCCATTCTTATACAGTATCTACATTTTTGCGTCTTTGGTAATAGCCAAAAATTTCATTGACATCTAATATTAGATTTCATGATACTGCACCCCTACGTAAACATGACAATTATGCAGATTTTAAAAGTCATCAATTCCTTTTGTAAATAAATAATAATATATTTTTGTTGCTTATTTAGACTATTAAACAAGCAAAATTAATGTATTTGACTTTTATGTGCTTAATTTTACAATGCAATCAAGAAGTAAAAATGCACAATTATTTCATTCTTGTTATATAAATTACTGTAACTTATAAACTAAAACAATATTCTCTATTTCATAATCCAAAAAAAGTCATTATCAAAACATATTCATAAAAATTAAATTAATTTACTTGTTTGAGGTAAAGTGCGTTTTTGTGTTTGCTTTGCATACAAAGGAATATGTAGCAAATCGTTAGAATTATAAATATTGTTATTCGTTATTGTAAATCATACGCTTTTTCTTATGTTGCAGATGTACGAGTCATTGTCCAATGCGATCAAAAATTACCAGAAAGTTGTGGAGCGTACATCAAAAAATATAATCCAAATAAATCTTGGCGGTTTAAAGTCAAACATTTAAGATTAATTTATATGACTTATACTATAAAACCCATAAGGAAAAACTGCTAAATAAAATATCATATATTTTAATAATTGAAAGTTTTGTTCATTATTATATACAATCTGTGAAATTGAAGAAGTGAACCTAACTATTTTATTTTATTCTTTTCATGTATTCATTATCGATATGCTTAGCAAATGTAAATAATTAAATTACTTTTGTACTTTGAGTTGACGTTCTTCATAGTTTTATTGTATGTTAATTTCTATGTCGATCTGAAGGAGGCCAGTGGTGGGAAAAAAGATGACAATTTTCTAAAAGTTTTTCTGTTAAATAAGCGTCGTTTCGTTGGCTTAGTAAGCCAACCTCATAAGGCTAATTTATTAAATCACAACGCAAAAACATTTTACAAAACAGATTATAAAGTAATACCAACATCAAATAAACTTTAAAACAACGAATTACCTTTAAAAATAAGTTACGATTAATCATATAGTCAAAATTTAAATGTATATATATAAAAACATATCTTGTTAGAAACCAAATTCAACTGTCAATAATGAAAATAAACACGACACTACTCGTATTTATACACAGCCGGTGAGAGTAAACATAAACAAATATATATGAAATTTAGATTTTAAATCTCTTATGGCCGGCCAATAGCATCTATTTAATGTATATAAATCTTCTTTCTTATTTTTTTTTTTAGTGGTAATAATATTTTACGCACAACCGGTAGACCATCTACCCCTCGCAAGAGTAGACAGTATCTAAACCTGTATATTTTCAAGACCTTACTGTCTATGTTGTTTATGCCACCTTTCTTTAGTTTAAAATTATTAAAATTTTTTGTATTTCGAGTGGATCAATTGGACTTAAAAAGATTGATTTATTTATTTAAGGCATTAGTATATTCATATTACTTGGTTGCATAATTTTATCACTTAACTTTTTACCTTGCAACAGTCCTATTTTATATAAAAAGAAAAAAATAATAAATAAATAAGTAAAATCCGCGAAAAGGGAATAATAATATATTTCAACACTCTACGTTTATACGTGACTCCCTTTACCACGACGCGGGGTTTCCAAGTTCGTGCGCGATGACGAATATCCGCACAAAGAGGAGACCGATAACACGTGTAGTAATCTACATTATATTAAAGAGTTCTTTTTGAGCGATTTTGTAAAAACTCCCCTATTCTTGCGAAAAATACTTAAAACATAGATATTTTATGATAAATATGTGTAACATAAGTTAATGCATCATATTACTGACAAAAAAATTATTATTATAATTACTAACAAGGAGACCCTCATATGTTTGGGAAACGGATCGTGCCCAGCTTGTAGTATATGTTTTCTAATATAAAAATAAGAAAAAAGCCAGAGCCGCAGACTCTAACAATCGTTTTTTCAAAAGTTATACGCTGTTAAAGCAAAATTTCCAAAAAAAAGAGACTTACCTTTAAAAGCTTATAACTTCTGATCCATCAAATATTGACATTCAAACCAAAATTTACTGAAAAGCTGAGATAAAATAGATACATTTTAAAAAAAAGTACGTTCAAATCCGTTAAAATGGAGCAGAGTTATAACCAAATTAAGAATTAGAAGCAATTTTAAACAAAAATTGAGCAGTACAAATTCTATTGATTTTTTTAAGCTAAATTTCTTTAAATTCTTAATTCGGCTATAACTCTGCTCCATTTTAACGGATTTGAACGTACTTTTTTTTAAAATGTATCTATTTTATCTCAGCTTTTCAGTAAACTTTGGTTTGAATATCAATATTTGATAGATCAGAAGTTATAAGCGTTTAAAGTAAAGTCTCTTTTCTTTGGAAATTTTGCTTTAACAGCGTATAACTTTTGAAAGAACGATTGTTAGAGTCTGCGGCTCTGGCTTTTTTCATATTTTTGTATTAGAAAACATATACTACAAGCTGGGCACGATCCGTTTCCCAAACATATGAGGGTCTCCTTGTAAGTGATATAAAAAAAAACCGATAAATTATAATGTCCGTCCGTCCGACAAACATTATCATGGCGTGAGAGAGACAGTGAGAGGAAGAGATAGGGAAACAGATAGAGAGATAGAAATATTCTCTCTCTCTTATTCTCTCTCTCTCTTTCTCTCTATCTTTCATTCTCTCTCTCTTATTCTTTTTCTCTTTCTCTTTATCTTTAATTCTCTCTCTCTCTTATTCTCTTTCTCCTCCTCTCTTCTTTCATTCTCTCTCTCTTATCCTCTATCTCTTGCTCTCTATATCCCATTCACTCTTTCTTTTTCTCTCTCTCTTTCTCTCTATCTTTCATTCACTCTCTCTTATTCTCTCTCTCTCTTTCTCTCTACCTTTCATGCTCTCTCTCTCCTATTCTCTCTCTCTTTCTGTCTATCTTTCATTCTTTCTCACTAATTCTCTCTCTCGTTCTCTCTATCATTCATGCTCTCTCTCTTATTCTCTCTCTCTGTCTCTCTATCTTTCATTCTCTCTCATTAATTCTCTCTCTCTTTCTCTCTATCTTTCCTTCTCTCTCTCTTATTCTCTTTCTCTTTCTCTCTATCGTTCATTCTCTCTCTCTCTCTCTCTCTCTCTCTCTCTCTCTATCTCTCTCCCTCTCTCTCTCTCTCCCTCTCTCTCTCCCTCTCTCTCTCTCTCTCCATCTATCATTCTCTCTCTCTATCTCTCTTACTCGCTATCTTATTCTTTCTCTCTCACTCTCTTTATCTCTCATTATCTCTCTTTCTCTATCTCATTCTCTCTCCCTCAATTTATCTCTCATTATCTCTCTTTATCAATCTCATTCTCTCTCCCTCTCTATCTCTTTATCTCTAATTCTCTCTCTTTATCTATCTCATTCTCTCTCTCTCTATCTCTTTTTCTCTCATTCTCTCTTTATCTTACTCGCTCCCACTCTCGCACTCTATCACTCTCTCTCTCATTCTCGCTCTCGCTCTCTATCTCCCATTCACTATTTCTTATTCTCTCTCTCTTTCTCTCTATCTTTCATTCACTCTCTCTTATTCTCGCTCTCTTTCTCTCTATCTTTCATGCTCTCTCTCTTATTCCCTCTCTCTTTCTCTCTATCTTTCATTCTCTCTCTCTAATTCTCTCTCTCTTTCTCTCTCTTTCATTCTCTCTCTCTTATTCTCTCTCTCTCTCTCTCTATCTATCTTTTATTCTCTATCTCTCCCTCTCTCTCTCTCTCTCATTCTCTCTCTCTCTCTCTCTCCCTCTCTCTCTCACTCTCTATCTCTTTATCTCTTATTCTCTCGCTTTATCTTACTCGCTCCCACTCTCGCACTCTATCACTCTCTCTCTCATTCTCTCTCTCCCTCGCTATCTCTTTATCTCTCATTCTCTCTCTTTATCTTACTCGCTCCCATTCTCTCACTCTATCACTATCTCTCTCATTCTCGCTCTCGCTCTCTATCTCCTATTCACTCTTGCTTATTCTCTCTCTTTCTCTCTATATTTCATTCACTCTCTCTTATTCTCTCTCTTTCTCTCTATCTTTCATTCTCTCTCTTATTCTCTCTCTCTTTCACTCTATCTTTCAATATCTATCTTTCATTCTCTCTCTCTTATTCTCTCTCTCTTTCTCTCTACCCCACATTCTCTCTCTCTCCCCCTCTCTCTGTAACTCATTCTCTCTCTCCCCCCCTCTCTCTCTCTACATCGATCATTCTCTCTATATCTCTCCTTCCATCTATCATTCTCTCTCTCTCTCTCTCTCTCTCTCTCTCTCTCTCTCTCTCTCTCTCTTAATCTCTCATTCTCTCTCTTTATCTCTCATTCTTTCTCTTTATCTATCTGATTCTCTCTCTCTTTCTATCTCTTTATCTCTCATTCTCTCTCTTTATCTATCTCATTCTCTCCCTCTCAATCTCTTACCCATTCTCTCTCTGTCCCCCTCACTCTCTCACTCTGTCTCCCTAACTCTCCCTCTCTCTCCCTCACACTCCCTAATTCTTACTCACTGTCTCCCTCTCACAGTCCCTCATTATTACTCGCTCCCACTCTCGCACCCTATCTTTCTCTCTCTCATTCTCGCTCTCACTCTCTATCTCCCATTCACTCTTTCTTATTCTCTCTCTCTTTCTCTCTCTCTTTCTCTCTATCTTTTATTCACTCTCTCATATTCTCTCTCTTTCTCTATATCATTCATTCACTCTCTCTTATTCTCTCTCTTTCTCTCTATCTATCATTCTCTCTCTTATTCTCTCTCTCTCTCTTTGACGCTATCTTTCATTCTATCTCTCTTATTCTCTCTCTTTCATTCTCTCTCTCTTATTCTCTCTCTCTTTCTCTCTATCTTTCAGTCTCTCTCTCTCTCTCTCTATCACGCATTCTCTCTATCTTTCATTCTCTCTCTTTCTCTCTCCCTCTCGCTATCTCTCATTCTCTCTCTCACTCTCTATCTGTCTCGCTATCTCTTCCTCTCACTGTCTCTCTCGCTCTGTCTTATTCTCTTATTCTCCGTCCGTCCGTCCGTCCGACAAACATCATCTTGGCGTCAGAGAGAATGAGTCAAAGCGAGCGAGACAGTGAGAGGAAGAGATAGGAAAACAGATAGAGAGAGAGAGAGAGAATGAGAGATAGAGATTGATTGATTGATTGATTGAGTTGTTTATTCGGCCATGAGGGGGTAGATACCCCATAGGCACCATATATAAGTATCTACAGCGTATAAATTCTTAAAACTAGATAAGAAGTAATAGATTTCAATTCGCTCGCAACAATAGGTGTAAAATAAAATAAAATAACATAAAATAAAACCAAGTAAAATGAGACAAAATAAAATAAGATAAGATAAAATAAAATAAAATAGAATAAAATCAGTGTATAAAACAATAACAGTAATAATAAAAAATAAATAAATAAAATATATGTACAAGCTAATAATTGGTAGACGCATTGAATAAAACAGGATACAAAATTAAATAAAAAATATACAGTACAAATCATTGAACGCAGGAAAAAGCATGATAACAATAAAGATTTAAATAAAAGATTAACAATCTGGGTAAAATAGATATTGAATAAGTACTAAATAAATTAAATTAGAACGATCACGATAGCACATCTACATCCAGGTGAGGGATGGACCGTGAGATTATGCCTTCACTCGTGACCCGCAAAGACCAGGCTGCCTGGCCAAGCCCAAACAGATGATTGAATTACATGATTTTGAATTTATTTACATATGAAGGATCGAAGGTGAGTGATGGAAAAAGATTAAGAATACGAGTGGATGTAATGACGAATGATCTATTAAGAGCTTCGGTGCGTGGGGGAAGATACATGAGTGACCTAGGTGGATGACGGGAGGAGGAACGAGGAATATGACCAGGAGTATTGAGTTCGGTGAAATGATCTGCCAGGTAAGAAGGTGACTTATGAGCGATAATGCTAAACGCCAGAGAGCCAATGAGATATGAGCGTCTGGACTCAACCGACAGCCATCTCAGTCCCAGTCTATACGGGGTTACATGGTCACGTCTCGCTATATTGCCCCATACAAATCTCACGCAAGCGTTTAATAACCTCTGTAATTTTAAATTTCTAGTCTGGTCTACGTCATTATAGACCGCATACGCATAGTCGAAGTGGGGAAAAATGAGTGATTCCACAAGGTTCTTACGGAGTTTCATTGAAAGTGACTTGTAGTAATAGCGTAATGAGTACAGAACTCCATGAACACGCCTGGAGATCGCCGTGACTTGTTTTGACCAGTCGAGAGTGGGTGTAATTAATAAACCCAATGATTTTACCACGTTTTCGTATTCCAGAAAATTTTCGCCCAATTTAACTCTCGGAGCAGTGTTCAGGTTAATACGAGAAATGTAAGCCTGACTGCCCAGGATCATAACCTTCGTTTTTTTTACATTTAATGAAAGGCCGTTTTCCAATGCCCATCTAGCTATCGCGTTCGCATCGTGAGATACCCGTTGAACTCCACTAACAATATCGGCTGGAAAAAACGAATGATAGACCTGGGCGTCATCGGCAAATAACATATAGTTACTATATTTGAGAACTTTAGGTAGGTCGTTAATAAAGATGGAAAATAAAACCGGACCCAGAACACTGCCCTGAGGCACACCCGCATACACCCCGAGCCAGTCAGACAACGCGCCAACCTCATCCACAACGGCATGTGTGCGACCCACAAGATATCTGTAGAACCAGTTCAGGACAATATCTGAACAACCGATGTCACCCAATTTTCGGATGAGTTGACCATGAGGAACTGTGTCGAAGGCCTTGGAGAAATCAAATAGAACTAAGATGGTGATTTTTCTCAGGTCAATGGCTCTTCTTATATCGTCTAAAACCCCCAGAAGAGCTGATTGAGTACTATGGCCCCTTCTAAAACCCGCTTGCCTGGCCGATAACACATTATTGGATTCGAGATACTCAACCAGCTGATCATACACCAGTCTCTCCAACACCTTCGACACCTCACAAAGCTTAGCAATCGGTCGCGTGTCTGAGCACGTCACCAATCTACTCGATTTCGCCAACGGGAACAGTATAACCCTCTTCCAGTAATCAGGGAACCACCCAGATGAAAGCATACCATTGAAAAGATCCGTTAACGGTTGTGTAATTTGGGGTTCTAATAATTTTAACATTCTAACAGAAATGCCATCAACACCCGAAGTTTTGGAAGTGGATCTAACTATTGCCCGCTGCACTTCTTTGGCTGACACCGACTGGAAAGTGAAGGAGGGGGATGAGGGGAGATGACAAAAGTTAGCAAGGATAGATGCAAAAGAATGAATGGAGAGTGGTGATGTGTGGTTAGAAATGGATGCGTAATGAGTGTTGAGTTGATGTGCTGAGAAATGTTTTAATAGCGATGAATTATGTTTAGAGCCCAGACCCATGCTTCTGAGGAATCTCCAAACTTCAGTAGGATTATCTCCATTATTAAGCTTAAGTTGCAGATAACGAAATTTGCTTGAATTAATGGCGTTATTAACCTGATTCCTCAGTGCTTTATATGCATTATAATCAATGGGGGAGCTCGTGCTGCGAAAGAGCTTAAAAGCAGCATTTCTGGCCTTGATGTCAGACCTAATCTCCTGCGTAACCGAAGGCTTGTGTTTGTTTTTTACAGCTATAAATTTAGCTGGAGCAACGGCATTAAATGTTGAAGTAATAGAGCTGCACAGTAGAGATAATGAAGATGAGAGTATGTCAAAATGATTAGATGATATTGGATCCATATAGAGAGGCTGGTCAGGCCAGGCTGGTGAAGGTGAGTCAGTGATGGATGGAGATAGTGGCAATGAAAGATGAGTTGATCTATTCATAAATGAGGAGAATGTGGTGGCAAGGTGATGAAGGTTGATCTTCTCCCAGTCTCTTTTCCAGAACCTTTTGACACCCCCCTGCGGTTTATTGATCTTAAGGGAGATACTAATTGCATCATGACCCGCCGCAAAGGGTGCACTAGACTTGTTATAGATAAATTCGGGTACTGGCTCGCGAACTAGGAAAAGATCTAACCAAGTATGAGATGAACCCGTCGACGTCACTGCATGGTGTGTCGGCTCAGATGGGATAAGGAAGAGACCTAATGCTTCCAAACTCCCTTTTAGCATGTTCGCTGCAGCACTGGAGGATTTCATGTCAATATTAAGGTCACCCGTTATAATGACATGAGTAAAATTAGGGAGCATAGCAGCCAAAGTGTCAAAAAATTCCGATGGATATGCAGCAGAAGGCCTGCGATAAACCACTGCCAACGCCAACGCCACCGTCTTATTTACTAACCTTAGAACAATGAATTCGGGGGCGTTCGAGTAGACAGGGTCGGAGAGAGCTAAGATGGTAACCGCAAACTCGTCGCGCACATAAGCCGCTACACCGCCACCCTCCTTACCGACACGATCCAACCGATAAAGAGTATAACCTGGTAATTTAAGAATTTCGGAAGAATCGCTTTCAGTAAGAAAGGTTTCAGTGACAGAAATGACGTCATGGGACTGAGGAAGAACCAATGCTTCTATTGACGAAAAATGAGTCTTTAAGCGGTTTATGTTAGAATGAAAAATGGAGATTGAATTATGTGATTTGATGTTTCTGACCCGACCAGTCCTGTCTCATGTGGTATGGGATGAAAGAGGAGGGAGATGATTAATGTCAGCCTCCGAAGTTACACGAATAAGGGGGCCATCCCTCACCTTTCGCACGAATACATTTAGATTACTTACGATGGGCCTCGCGTAACCCAGCTCTTTACACTTACGAATGGCCGCCTGCCAAAGATTATAAACCGTCTTGGGCCATAACGGCCGAATAAACAGCGAGCTATCACCTCCCTCTCCGAAGATTTTTTTCGCCGATTGACCCTTTAACAAATACGCCCTATCGATTATCGCATCTCTGGCTGTAGCAGACGATAGACGTAACACAAGGCCTCTGCTGCGCGATTGTGTCGGTAACTCTCCTTCGGCTGTAGATTTTGGTCGCGGAAGCCAGGGTCGTATTTCAATTATCTGCCTCGATAATAGAGGCAGCTTAATAGTATTAAAAATACTTTCGATGATGGAAGTGTCTGGCAAAGATGACACCAGGGGCAATCCCGTAGTTAATACTTCACACGTGTCTCTTAAGATGTCAGCAGAGGCATTGTGCGACGATACCGCTGAGTCACCGCTGGAATTCCCGATCTCCTCCAATGTCGATACTCGAGTTTCAAGCTCTGCGAACCGCTCCCCGAACTAGACGAAGCGCGCTTCCGTGGTCGACTCGAATAGATCAACGCGAGCATGGAGTGCCTGCATATCCGCCTTTAAGCCATCGAGCTTGCCCTCAACGCGGTCAACCTTCTCCACCACCGATTTCAAATCATTTTGTAAATTCGATTGAATGTCTCTGATACTGGCTTGAAGGTTCCGCGCAAAACTCTCCATCCACGGTGGTGGAGCGCCCGCCATCGCGTCGGTATCGGTGGAGATGTCGCGCGACGCGTGGTTGGGCTTTAGAGGCGTGTCGCCACGAGGTTGCTTGGCAACCTGTGACGTCGATGGCGAAGGAGGCGAGGCAACGCGCTTGGAAACGGAGGAGGGCGGAGTAGGCGCGATAGACGGCGCGGTATAGCAGATCGCGCTTGCTTGCCGCGGCAACCCAGGCGGTGGCGCCCTCGCTTCGGTGGGGTCCGCGGCTGGCACTTTAGATTTCGCCAGCAGACAACAACGTCGCTCCGAAGTGCCCGGCGCGACATCAAAACAATGACTATGCGTAATGTTATTGCAAGCGACACAGACCTCCGTGTAGTCCTTCCTTGTCAAGCGAACGCCACACACGAAGCAGCCGCGCGATGTTGCCATTTAGCCGACCTTGTAGTTCGCAAAACTGGTGACATGCAAATGTTGGAGTCCCTGCTCACAGAACACCAGATATGCCGCCTTCTCTCCGCAATCTCGCAGCTAACCTCCAAACTCAGGATGAAATAAGTGTCAAGAATTGGAACAACTGACCACAGAATTAACGACTTTTTATAAAAAATAGTCACTGCGATCAGTATCCGTTCCCACGATATTGGCTGCAAAAAACTCGAGGCGACTGGGTGAGTATTTAGAAGGATATGAACACAGATCGAAACAACAAGCGACTTCGTACTCACCAGGCCAGAGAGAGGAAGAGAGGGAGAGAGAGAGAGAGAAAGAGAGAGAAAATAAGAGAGAGAATGAAAGATAGAGAGAAAGAGAGAGAATGAAAGATAGAGAGAAAGAGAGAGAATACGAGAGAGTGAATGAAAGATAGAGAGAACGAAAGAGAGAAGAAGAAAGAGTGAATGGGGATAGAGAGCGAGAGCGAAAATGAGAGGTAGAGAGTGAGAGAGAGATAGAGAGAGAATGAGAGGTAGAGACAATGAGAGAGAGTGAGAAGTGCGAGAGTTACAGTGAGTAAGAATGAGGGACTATGAGAGGGAGAGAGTGATATAGCGCGAGAGTAAGATCGAGTAAGAATGAGGGAGAGTGAGGGAGTCCGAGAGTAAGAGTGAGTAAGAGTGAGGGACTGTAAGAGGGAGAGAGTGAATATGAATGAGGGATTGTGAGGGAGAGAGTGAGAGAATGAGGGAGAGAATGAGAGATAGAGAGAGAGAGAGAGAGAGAGAGAGAGAGAGATTGATTGATTGATGTATTTATTGGGCCAATTATGGGGTAGAAACCCCATAGGCACTAAAGCGAACTGATACATAGAGTAAAACTTTTTTAAAACTAGATAATAATATAAAATTGCATAACAAAAATATAAAATAAAAACCATGACAGAGTAAAGAATTAAAATAACAAAATAAAATATATGTTAATTGATTAATAGATTAATAAATTAAAACTTAAAAATAAATAACAAAATAGTTAAATAACAAAATAGTTAGCGTTCGCATATCAACCGCAATATAAAATAAAAAAGAATATATATAATGTATACAATGAATAAATAAATAAATAGTAACAAAAATTACCTATAATGACGCAATGAAATACAGAAGAAATGACAGATGAAATAACACAGCAATGCTGATTAAACTTAAACTTATATATCCAGGTGATAGAGAGAATTAGAGGTAGAGAGAGAGAGAGAGAGAATGAGAGATCGATTGATAACTATATTTATTTGCGCCAAAGTTGATACAACCGGATGGCTCTAATCATATAAAATAGAAGATATAAAATAAATTAGACAACTAAAGAAGAATTAATACAACCGATGATACATATGTAAAATAATAATTCACGCTAAATTAAAATTTAAATAATCTACGTCGCAAGCATTGGACATAAAATCGGATAAGTCGCTATCCATCCTCATAGAGAAATTTTTATAATATATTTTAAAAATATTTACATTAGAGCACTCTCTTATTCTAGATATGATATTATCCCACGTTTCCTTTGTTAAATAAATAAACGAAGATTTACACGCAAGATTCTTAACATTAGGTAGGTTAAAAACAGTATTTACTCGTTTGGATCTA
This sequence comes from Theocolax elegans, assembly GCA_026168455.1. Lineage (NCBI taxonomy): Eukaryota > Metazoa > Arthropoda > Insecta > Hymenoptera > Cerocephalidae > Theocolax > Theocolax elegans. The sequence continues at coordinate 71,863,033 of CM047425.1, forward strand.
CGCAATTCAATGCCAACAAAAGCCAGCTTATCGAATAAATATTAAGGTGTTTGGGTGGCCAACAATTTATACATAAAAGACCAAGGAAATATTTCCGTCGAACATTTAATGGAAGCCAGTTTAGCTGATCATAGAAAGGCTGCAATGCTACCTCACGTTTTAGATGAAAATTAAATCTAACAACGGTATTACACATGCGTTGAACTTTAATATTAAGATAAGATGGAAGATCTAAAAATACGAGACAAGCATAGTCAAAGTGAGGAATAATTAAAGCATTAGTCAGCAAAATTCGAGCACGCACAAGAAGACAACTACCTTTGTAACGTAAAAAGAGAGAGAGAGAATGAGGGAGAGAGAAAGAGAGAGAGAGAGAGAGTGAGAGATAGAGAGAATGAGAGATAGAGAGAAAACGAAAGTTAGAGTAATAGAGTGCGAGAGTAAGAGCTAGGTCCCGGTTCAAATCCGTGCTGAAGCTGTTTTCATTGAAATTTCGAAAATGTCTGAAGAGTTGAATTTTATTTTTCATACAAGAAATTATAACAATATTGCATTTTTCAAGGTTTTCTCGGTGACATGTTGTTATAGTAACTTGAAGCTTTGTAAAATGATAGATAATTACATAACGGAGGGCAACTAACTCCTGTTTTTGCGTAAATTTGTTTTTATTAATTGTTATAAGTAAATTAGTTGTTTTTTCGTCTGCTATTTTCTGGTGCGAATTTTGTATTTGTAATTGAGTATGATACCCACTTAAACAAGTTATCAATCGACATAAGAAGGTTTAAAACGTGTAATGAACGAAAAATTGCTGAAATGAGTTTTTGGTATGACATCTTACCTGGGATATGATCTGAGATCTCCAGTGAGATTTTTTAATGGGGATATATATATATATATATATATATATATATCTATAATATATAAATATTTCGCCGCCGCCGCCGCCGCCGTGTCTAAGAATTCAGAATTCAACATATATATATATGTTTTATATATATATGTCATATATAACATATATATATGACATGTATATATAACATATATATGACATATATATAACATATATATGACATATATATAACATATATATATGACATATATATATAACATATATATGACATATATATATGTTATATTTTATTAAAGCTTTATTCCAGCCTAGTTGGCCCAGAAATGGACTTCCGGTTTACAATTTTATCACTCATACCTGTACACACTTATTATCTTTCACATTACATAATATAATTTATATAATACATATGAATGAGTAATTAACAATTTTAATAATGCACGACGTATGCTTCACAGCCTAACCGCTTTTTACAAATGATATATTTATTTGTACTTGCAATTGAGTTATATGTTTAATTTATTAAATCACATATCGTTACTTCTTAGTCTTTTATATATCCTGTCTCTTTATTTATATTATATTTTACTATTTTACTATTTTACTATTTTAGATTGACCTTACAATAACCTACTTATATTAACCCATTAACGCCGAAATGACCAACATTTTTTTTCTTTTTTCATAATCATTATTTAATATTTAAATCATGCGCTACCATAGTACTGATTTTTTTCGTTATAGTTTTGGATGTGTTCTTTCGAATGCCCTCGGTAAAATTGACTTGACCCTTTTTTGAAAAAAGTTATGATTTTTTTAATTAAAAAAAAGACAGAAAATTTGTCACTATTTTTTGATAATTAATTTTTTTTCATATTATAAAATGTATTTAGATCGTTCGATTCATGAACAAAAGTGCATAAAATAGTTATACTTTGACCCTATATTTTTTGTATTTTATTCTCAGATAGTCAAAAATTTTGTTTTTAATGAAAATACACGAAAAATAACCAAATTTATTCATTTTTCTCTGTTTTTGAGTGTTTTTACATTGAAATCAAAATTTTTGACTATCTAAGAATAAAATACAAAAAATATAGGGTCAAAGTATAACTATTTTATGCACTTTTGTTCATGAATCGAACGATCTAAATACATTTTATAATATGAAAAAAAATTAATTATCAAAAAATAGCGACAAATTTTTTGTATTTTTTTTAATTAAAAAAATCATAACTTTTTTCAAAAACGGGTTAAGTCAATTTTACCGACGGCATTCGAAAGAACACATCCAAAACTATAACGAAAAAAATCAGTACTATGGTAGCGCATGATTTAAATATTAAATAATGACTATGAAAAAAGAAAAAAAAATGTTGGTCATTTCGGCGTTAATGGGTTAATCGCATGTCTCATACATCCATCCATACATAAATTTACCGGCTCTGCCCCTATACTATTGCTTTCTCTATATTATTATACCTAATTTATTGACTATGAACCGTTCGTTCCTATGTATTTTCTCTACCTATGTTGGTTTCTCTTTCTTTTGCAATTCTTTTTCTATCAACCTACCTAACTTTGCGAGACTTCTCATACCTACTGCTGTTATTGGACTTCCGGTGTGAGCGCGAGTGCGAGTGGTTGTGTGCATCTGCGGCTCTGCCGAATTTATTGTATTAGTTAGGTTTAGCGTTCGCAAATATTACAAAGGAAGGTAAAAATAGTTAGGTAATTAAGTTTGGATTTAGGGAAAGTGTTATTTAGTGAAAGGCAAGTGAATAAATAATAGTAAATTGAGTTTATATAAGTATCGTAGTTTAGAGGTTAGGGCAGCACGTTCAACACGTGCATTTAGGCAGTAAAATGTCGGATAGTAAAAACAGCAACGAAAGAGCAAGTAAAGAAAAGGAAGGTAAAACATGTGAAAACAAAGACAATGCGAAATTGAAACAACTAACTTTGGACGACAAAATAGTGAAAAAAGTGAGTTTTGCGAATACCGGTAAGAATGGTGTAACAGCGCGTGGGAAAGGTAAGGAGGTTGACATGAAAACGTTCGTTCTAGATGAGATAAAAAAAGTGAAGTTGGATAAATTGCAATTGGAAAAGATAAAACTTGAAATAGATGAGAAGTTGATAGGTAGTATGGATAGGTTAGAGAAATTAGAAAATAAGATAGGTGAGTGGGAAGAGAAAGAAAACGCGAAATTAGACACGTGGTCAGAGAACTCGGGAAGAAGCCTCCGCACGGAGAAGTCAGACGGAGCCACGGGTTCGATATGGAGCGTGAACAGTGCGGCAAGCGGGCTTAGCACGTACAGCCTTTCTGCGAGGGAAGTGAATAAGGTTAAACGAATGGTAAGCGAGATAGATAAGAAGGATAGACAGGACAACATAGTAGTGAGGGGTTGCGAGGTAGGTGAGGTAGATTTAAAGAATTGGGGAAAAGAATTTATTACGAACAAATTAGGAATAGAAGTGGAGGTGATAAATGCATATAGGAATGGTAACGTAATTATAATGAAACTTGACAGAGAGGGAAAAAACGAGGTTATGAGAAAGAAAAGCAGGCTAGCAGGGACGGCGATTTTTATTGAAAATGACTTATGCTTTGAAGATAGGAAAAGACAAGAGGAAATAAGGAGATGGGTAAAAGAAAAAAAAGAGTTAGGTTGGAATGTCAAGGCAGGTATAGGTAGAGTATTTTTTAAAGGTAACTGGATGAAATGGGAAGACAGAGACATTATTGAAAAAGAATTCGATAAGGCGAATAGTAACAATAAAGAAAGAGAGGGGGAGGATACAAGCGAACCGGGTTTTTCGCTTTTCAATTAACCCAGAAATGGAATAGTAATTATAATAGCGAAAGAAAAAGAAAGGTAGGAAGCAATAGTATTCGTAAAAAGGCACACGGTATAAATACAGAAAAGAAAACAGAAAAAGTAGGGCCTAACCTAAAAAAAGAAAAAAAATTAATTTTTTGGAACGTTGCCGGTTTGTGTAACAAAGATAAAGAATTTTGGAGATTTCTAGAAAAAAATGATTTTGTCAGCCTTTGTGAAACGTGGTCGGAAGAAAAAGATATCAATATATTAGAAAAAAAACTGTCAAAAGAATTTTTTTGGAAAACAGTACCGGCAACGAGAGGCAAAACAAAAGGTAGAGCAAAAGGAGGTTTTTTGATAGGTATTAGGAAAGATTGGAAGACGGAGGAAGTAAAGATAGCACAGGTAATCGAAGAAGGTTTAATAAAAACAGTATTTACAGACAAAGAAGGAAATTGGAATATTTGGTCGGTTTACAATTCAGGAAATATAGAAAAATTTTATAATATTTGGGATAAAGTAGAACTAGTAGACGAAGGTTACACAATAATAGGAGGGGATTTTAACTTAAGAATAGGTAGGAAAAGCAACCTAGAACAGATAGATTGGAAAAAAAATGAAAGTAGGGAAAGTAAAGATAATGTAATAAACAACGGAGGTAGGAATTTGGTAAATTTCATAGATAACAAAGGATGGAAAATACTAAATATATATATGTTATATATATGTTATATATATATGTTATATATATGTTATATATATATGTTATATATATGTTATATATATATGTTATATATATGTTATATATATATGTTATATATATGTTATATATATGACATATATATATAAGTGTGTATGTGTGTGCGCGAGCGTGCGTGCGTGTGTGTGTGTGTGTGTGTGCGTGCGTGTGCGTGCGTGCGTCGTGCATATGTGTGTGCGTGTGTGTGTATGTGTGCGTGTGCGTGTGCGTGTGCGTGTGTGTGCGTACGTGTTATTTGTTTTTTCAAGAATAGATAATATATGTATTTTTTCCGTGCACAAAAAAAAATTTTTGAACATAACTTGAAAGAATGTGTATTAGTTTACTTATTCCTGATAAAACTCATAAAATAAAAACGGACCTAAAATTTAATATAATGTTTTTAAAAATATGCACAATTTTTGGAAGATAAAATAAATATTAATCAAGTATAACATACACTTTTCCAAATATCAATATGTGAAATATACAATATATTAAAAATTAAATACATTAATTGCATTTTTAAGATAATTCTATTATAAACAGTAATGGCAAAAGAAAATTCAAATTTTAACAGTGGCAATATAAAATACGAATTACATTTCAAAAGTTTTTCGAAAATTATTATTTTAGTAGTATTAAATTTAAATATTATTCAAATCAAATTTAAAATTTGTATGGATATATAAGTAAGTAGATTACGTATATTTATATAAAACAATATTTTAAATAAACAAGTATGTATTTATTAGATACAAAAGGTTATTTAAGGAATGCCTTTGTTTATAATAATTAAAATAAATATATGGGCTCTGTAACTAAAGGGAAAAATAAATTGGATATAATTATGGATTAAAACGCAAATCTTGAAAGAGGGTGCAAATTACGAATTACGGGAGAAATGGAAGAAACAGGTTTTTATTTATATACCGCTAACATATTATAAATAATTCTTTAAAACTAATACAAAAATTAATTTAATTAAGAAGAAAGTTTTATTACTCTAAAAGTACAAAATATTAATGACATATAGAACTCTTGGCGATGACTTCAATAAATTAATTTTAGGAGGTAAAGTTCTATTTAGATCCGTTTAAAATAATCTAAAATTTTAATAGGTTTTTACTAAATACTACAATTAAGTATATGCACTTTACTATTTTTGGTAAGTTAATTGTTCATTACCATACATATGGGGTATTCCACGTGAAGTGGTCCGATCAAAATTTTAAAATGCACCAAATTTTGAGTACACATTGCAAATGTTTTTCAGAATACAGAAAAAAATTTTTAGGTACTGGAATTTATTAGCTCAAAAGTTATTATAACCTGAAAACGTGAACTTTTTCCAGTTTTTTTCAACACCAGCTGGGTTGATCGCTATTTAACTCAAAATTTATCAACTTTTAATATACAACATTATTTGTAACATTCGTTGCTAATTATGTGTAGAATTTATCCTTCTGGGTTAGAATTTCTAATCTTAAGGTCAATGTTACATAAACTACATGTCAATATTCAACTTAAAAAAAGTGTAAGTTTGCCACAATTGATTTTTTTATCCAAAAGTCTAAAAGAAAGCTTGGAGCAATACCTTTCAAATGGTCTGTAGCATTTTTATGGCCTTCAATTCTGTAAAAAGTTATGATAATTTAAAGAAAGACAAAAAAATTTACAAAAATTAACATGGTATTTCCCATTTAAATTTTTAAAAAAATATGGTGTTTCTTTAAATTATCATAACTTTTTACAGAATTGAAGGCCATAAAAATGCTACAGATCATTTGAAATGTATTGCTCCAAGCTTTCTTTTAGACTTTTGGATAAAAAAATCATTTTAAGTTGAATATTGACATGTAGTTTATGTAACATTGACCTTAAGATTAGAAATTCTAACCCAGAAGGATAAATTCTACACATAATTAGCAACGAATGTTACAAATAATGTTGTATATTAAAAGTTGATAGATTTTGAGTTAAATACCGATCAACCCAGCTGGTGTTGAAAAAAACTGGAAAAAGTTCACGTTTTGAGGTTATAATAACTTTTGAGCTAATAAATTCCAGTACCTAAAAATTTTTTTCTGTATTCTGAAAAACATTTGCAATGTGTACTCAAAATTTGGTGCATTTTAAAATTTTGATCGGACCACTTCACGTGGAATACCCCATATATATATTATATATATTACACCTTTGGTGTAAGTTATGTCCTAAAATACGTGAAAATTAGTGATTTTATGAGGTTTATGAGGCATAACTGACAACAGCGGTCTTGGCCAATAAGCTAACCCAAGGCATTCGAAAGCTCGCGAAAAATGTGAACTTTTGAGAGGTATTAGATTAAAATCGATTATGGTGTGGTAGCCTTTTTTTTTGATATTCAATATGTCCGGGTGTTCTATCTCTTCGAGATTTTAAAATTAAGAAATGTAACCATGGTAGATAAGTTCTAAAGATTAATTTAAACAAAAGTTGTTTGTAATGTTTTTTCAAAAAAATCAATAGATTTTGAGATAAATGGCTTTGAAAATAGAAATTTTTCTAAAAAATTGAAAAATTTCCACTTTTCATGGTCGAATAACTCTTAAGCAAATTATTTTTAACACTTAAATTTTTTTTGTATGTTCTGGAAGATGTTTCCAGCCTGTTCTCAAATTTTGGAGTGATTTAAAATTTTCATCGTACCACTTGACGTGAAATAGACCATATATATGTATATATATGTATGTATGTATGTGGGTGTGTGTGCGTGCGGCGGAATATTTATATAATATATATATATTTTAAAATTGTTTTTTCAAGAATACATAATATATGTATTTTTTCCTTGCGCAAAAAAAAATTTGAACATAACTTGAAAGAATGTGTTTTAGCTTACTCATTCTTGATGAAACTCATAAAATGTTTAAACGTATACTCAATAATATAATAACGGATCTAAAATGCAATGTAATGCTTTAAATACAGATGCAAAATTGTTTGAAGATTAAATAAATATTAATCAAGTATACCATACACTTTTCCAAATATCTATATGTTGTAACGGGGTGGGTACTGGGGATATGTAAGGCCCACGGTTAGGCCCAATCTGTCCCAACTTACCAACCTTAAGTGTGCAGTCCCACGATGCGGCCGGGACCCCTTGGATTCCCGTGCAATGCCGTTAACAACGTCAAACACTCCGTTTGACTTATATACCGTGTGTTGGGCCCTATGCCCAAAATTGCCAACTAGGATAAACACCGGAGAGGGCGGTATTCGTAGGATAGGACGTTAACCGGTAAAAATATTATCAACAAGTGATATTATTGTTAATCGGCGAGAAAGATGGTCTCGCCGAGTCAATTTATTAAATTAACAAATAAATATTAATAAATAATCAATAAATGAACTTTAACAATTTACGGGAAGTCGTACCGATGACTACCCCCGAGGTCAGCGCGAAAAGAATCAGTTAAAAATCTATTTAACAGTAGATTACGAGCAACCGATCCGGATATGATCGGCTGCTTAACCTGGTGGCATACGTCACACCGTGTGACGTATGAATCTCTGACGTAGAGAGCTTTTACGTAGAAGCTTACTATGTCACGCGCGCCTTCTCTCGTGAAGTGGCTCCCGCGAACCACCGACCTTTCTATCCGTGCGGGTATTGTCACGAGAGGGGGGAAAGGAGGAACGCTTCCTCACCTGGACTGTACCAGGTAAATCGGGACGCGAAATATTAAATAGACACGCGGGTCTAAGTGTGGTGCACCACTTACCGCTTGTATATATATCGCGCCTCGGCGGGAAACGACTAGGTAAAGGAGAGACAGCTCGTCCTCGTGCTTATCTCTCTCTCTCACTCCTACGGTCGGGAAGGCGGCCGACTCTTCTTCCTTCTCTCTCACTGCCCGTGAGACGTGCTGCTCTGCACGCCGACGTGGAGGTTGGTGGGGAGGAACCCTCGCACCCACACACAAAAATGCACTAGTCTAATCACTTGTTTATCTCGTAAAAATAACTCGGCAATTGTCAACACCTTGTTGTTGCCGATCGCGCGCGAACTCTCTACCGATCCTCCTCTCGCGCACGTTTCACGCGCGCGTTCCATGCGCGCGCATCACTCTCGATACTCTTTTCAGTTACTCACCTGATCGGTAACTCGCTTACCGTTATACCCCCCTTCCAGATTCCGCATACTCTGTATGTGGACTCTGTACCGCGAGGAACAGGAAAGAGGATAAATAATCAGGAGGTACACCTTATTCTTTTTTATTATAAAACTTTAATAAAAACAAAAAGTATCTATGTACATTTGGAGGATTGGGCCGTTGTCTCCTGATGGCTCTCAGCCCTGCCTCCTGCGCCCCGCCTTGATTTCGGGGTGCGCCTTGAAGCGAGGACATTTCTTTGGGTCAACGACCCCTTTGCAGCGGCAGAGCGGACACTTCGGTTCCTTGTAACCGCTCGTTCCGCTCGTGGAGGGCTGAGACTGCAGCCGCGCCTCCAGCTCAGCGGCTCTTCTTTTAGCGTCATCCGCTTTCTGCTGGAGACGCCGGTGCTCTTCAGCAGCCTGCCTATAGGCTGCCTCAGCCCTCAGCCGCTGCAGGCGCTCTTCCTCGCGCTTCCTCTCTTCCGCCGCCGCCTTTTCTTTGGCCTCGCGCTGCTGAGCACGGAACGTTGCCAAGACCTCTCGCTCCCTTTTGAGGTCCTGAACTTGCTCACCCCAGACACCCTGGGTGATGGGAGCCGTCGGATGAGCCTCGGCAAAAGCATCGAACTTTGCCAAGGCCTCTTGTTCGGCTGCCCGCTTTCATGTGCCTGAGGGCAGCCTCCGTCTCCTGCCACTCCTCTTCCTCTGTCTTGGGTCGCTCCTCTGTCACCGCAGAGGTTGCGGGTTGGGACCCGTTGGAGTGGGGACGACGGAGCTGGGGTCTGGTGTTGGCCGGTTCCGGTTCAGTCTTCCCCTGCGGACGATCCGATACCGAATTGCCCTCCTTCTCCATCCGCTCTTCTGTCGCGGGGGGGGGGGTATCGTCCCTTTCGCTTGTCTTAAGCGGTCCGCAGGGGTCGCTACGTAGGCCGTGTCCTGGCCCTGACCGTCCTCCAGGACCTCTTCTAGGACGACGGCGGCGATATCCTCCTGGCCACGGCGATGCTCCTCCTGGAGCTGTTGCTGCCGATGATCTACGGCAGCAACTACAGCAGACAGGACGTCCGCCGTCTGCATCTCGCCGTGGCTGGCCAGGGTGTCTATCATCCTGGCGAGGAGGAACTCCAGGGCTTCCTGCTCAACCTCGATGATCATCTGCAACAAAAATTACGATCTCAGGTTATGGCCCATCGTTTCAAACGACACTGTTCTTTATTTGGATTTCGATCCACGAGGACGCCCTCGTCCTCGTCTAAGGGGAACAGTTTCTGGCTGCGCATCTAATTGCCGTGTTACTGGGGATCGGCGTCGCACGGTCGCATGCGCTTTCCGGGGACGACCACGTGGTCGTTTGGTAGCGGGGGCCCTATCTAAGGACGTACGCGACGTCTTACGCGGTTTACATCGAGTCCCTTCGCTAGGTGACTCGCTCGCATTATACTCCCTCGCAGGGGAGGCTTCGCTCGCTACGGGTGGGTCGCACTTCACCTGTTGATCCCTCGACGGTTGAGATCTCGTAGGTTGCTCCTCATCGTTTGGTTCAGCATTATCTTCGGGGACGTATCTCTTCAGATGCTCTATATGAGATACTTCTTGGCCCCCTTGATCATCTTGTATAACGTAGGTATTCATGCCTTTCCTACTGATGATCAGATATGGCCCTGTATATTTCGGAGCAAGCTTAGCCGAGATACCTTGTGCGCTGGACGAAAGGATTCGGTTGCGTTTCCACACCAGATCTCCTACCTCGAATTCCGCTGGCCTTCGTCGTGAGTTGAAGATTTCGGCTTGCCGGGCCTTACTGGCAGCCGACTGACGATTTGCGTTCTCGTGCAGTCTTGGCAACTGTTTGATTTTGTCGTTCCAATCCTGCAGTCGACGGAACTCAAACTGTTGCTGGGCAAGCCGGTCTTGCTCTCGACGAGCTGTACTAGGCGCCTCGGGTTGGCGACCATAGTTCAGCATAGCCGGGCTCCATCCAGTAAAACTTTGCACTGCTGTGTTTAGTGCAAAGACTAACTCTGGCAGCTTGTCGTCCCAGTCGCTGTGCTTATCCTGGATATACGACGCCACCATTGTCTTAAGGGTCCGATTGGCCCTCTCGACAGGATTGGCCTGTGCGTGGTAAGGGGGTGTCGTCGAATGATACACTCCCTTAGATTCAAGGTATTCGTCTACGAGTTTATTTTTAAACTCGGTCCCGTTGTCCGAGTGAAACACTTCCGGGGTGCCGAACCGGTTAATCACTCGTTCGTGAAGCTCGCGGACTATCGTCTTTGCGTTAGCTTTTCGTATCGGGATTGCTTCAATCCAGCGCGTGAATAAATCCTGGAATACTAGGATGTATTCGTATCCTCGGCTAGAGCGTGGAAGCGGGCCAGTGATATCTCCTGCTACCACCTGCCATGGTCTGTCCGATTGATGGTGACCCATTAACCCTGAGGCACGTTGCTCGACCTTACATTGCTGGCACACTTGACATCGCCTGACGTAATCCGCAACTTCTGCGTAAAATCGTGGCCAATAATAGTTTTGGGCCACGCGGGCGAATGTCTTTTCCCTTCCGAGATGGCCAGCTGAGGGATCATCGTGACACTCTCTCAGAATAGAGTGACGATTCTCTACGGGTACGACCAGCTTCCATGTTTGCTCGTCATCCATCACTTCCTCTAACTCCTTGTCGGGGCGATAGATGTATAGATTTCCTCCAACTATTTTCCAGTCGGGGAAATCACGGGGTCTGTCGGAAACGTTCTTGATCCAGTCTAGGTACCAAGGATCTTCAGTAGTTTGAGCCCACGACATTGCTGCTACTGTAGGCTCATCGTCTTCATACATGCGAGATAGGGCATCGGGAACGTGATGAAGAGCTCCTTTTCTGTGCTCGACGACAAAGTCATGAGCTTGAAGCTCTAAAGCCCATCTCGCTAGTCGGCTGGTTGGATTTCTCATATTACACAACCAGCGAAGACTACTGTGATCCGTTATCACTTTGAAGTGGTACCCTTCGATGTAAGGTCTGAACTTATTAATAGCCCAGACCACGGCCAAGCATTCTCTCTCCGTAACACTATAATTCTTCTCGGGTGCTGTGAGAATGCGACTGGCAAACTCGATGACTCTTTCCTCTCCGTCTATCTCTTGGACGAGCACGGCTCCTATGCCGGTATCGCTCGCGTCCGTGTGCAAGCTAAACAGTCCATCTGCACTGGGACGTTGAAGAACTGGAGCAGTCATGATCAGGGCCTTCAGTTGCTGAAAGGCTTGTTCCTGTTCATCTAACCACTCGTACCCTTGGTTCTTCTTTGTTAGACGGGTAAGTGGCTCGGCAATCGTGGCGTAATCCGGCATAAAACGCCGATACCACGACGCCATGCCGAGGAATCGTCGAAGCTGTTTGAGGTTCTTGGGAGCCGGATAAATCCTTATAGGCTCTGTCTTGGCTGGGTCGGGACGAATTCCATCCCTGTTGACCAGCACGCCAAGATATCTTACCTCATCTTGACAAAAGACACACTTGTCCTTATTTACTGTCAGGTTAGCTTCGGTCAGTCTTTTCAGCACCATCTCGAGATACTTCTTGTGCCCTTCAAATGTCTCGGTGACTATAATGATATCATCGAGGTAAGAAAAGGCATTGGGCTCGAGATCAGGACCAACCACTTGGTCGATCATGCGTTGGAAGGTCGCGCCGGCGTATGCCAATCCGTACGGCATCCGCTTAAACTGATACAGTCCCATCCCCGGGACTGTGAAAGCCGTATAAGGACGCGATTCCTTCTTGAGAGGTATTTGATGATACGCTGAGTTCATGTCCAGAGTACTAATGTACCGACATCTCTTCAGCTTGCGCAGGATATCCTGCATGAACGGGAGGGGATAAGCGTCTGGTTTCGTTAGCGCATTGACTTTCCTAAAGTCAATGCAAAACCGACGTGACCCGTTCTCCTTGCGTACCATCACCACGGGGCTTGACCAACCGCTGTCCGAGGGCTCTATGATCTCTAAATCTAGCATCTCTCGGACCTGGCGGTGCATCTCCTCCTGGATCTTCTCCGACACCGGGTAATACTTCTGCTTTATCGGGCGAGCTGATCCCACGTCAATTGAGTGCTCGATGAGTTGGGTTCGCCCGATTTTGGGAGAAGTATTAGACAGCACTTTGCTTACTAGCGCTCGCAGCTCTTCCCTTTCTGCCTCGGTTGCGTCCGCTATCCCAGCGGACGAGAGGGTGGCCATACCCCCTATTCCAGCAACTTCGAGGTGGATCTGCTGCTTGCTGTCTTTGAGGAACAGGCGGTCGCTATCCGGATCCAATATGGCTCTGAATGCTCGTACGAAATTTACTCCTACGTAGCATTCGGCGTCAAGATTTGGTATGATCGCCATCCTTATTTCACGCGTCTCCTTCCCGACAGTGAAAGGTAAGATCACATGACCGTTTAGCGGTTGGTAACTACCATCCGCCATCTTGACGCGTCCGGCGTTTGCCACAATGAGCTCCTTGCCCAATGCTGCGGCGATTTGCAGACCGCTGGGTCCCATCACGGTCGTGGAGGCTCCGGGATCGTATAAGGCTCTTATACGAAAGCTCTCAATCTCCACGAGAAGCCACCAACGACTCTCATCCTCTGGTTTATAGGATGAGGTTGGTCTGCTGGCTTCTTGGAACCGTTCCTCCTTTTGAGGCCCATTTCCGCTCCTCTCTGGACCATACTCTCGGTTGGAGCGGGCCTGTCCCGAACTCACCTGGGACAGCGGAGACTCAAGCTCTTGGGTCGCGGTTTTCGTCCCGGTTAACCGCTCCCTTTGGCGTTTCCCGAGCACACCGGACAGTACCTGAGGAAATACCCAATTTTCCCGCAGCCCTTGCAGGTAAGAGGCTTAGTCGGATCGAAAGTCGAGCCCATTCGATTTTTCGGCTGTTCCTTTCCTTTTTCCCTCGTTGGACTAGCGCTCTTCTTCTCCTGCCGGTGTCCGAAGCTCTTGCTCGGGCCATTAGGTTTGCCAGACCTCCTACTCTTCGGAGATCGGTTGGCCGGCGAGCCTTTCTTAGGAGAGCCAGACCTTGGGCTTCTCCTACGGGACTGTCGGGTCGTCGACGCCAATTGGGAGACGATGGGCTGCAGCGCATCCTCCAGCATCTTTGCGATGCGGTCGACGACGTCTGGCTCGCTTGGTTTGGCTGGGCTTACCTCAGCGGCCGCTACCTTAGCCTTCGGCGAACCTTTTTTCCGCTTCGGCTTATACGCCATTTCGGGAAGCAGAGACCCTTCCTCCGTAGGTGGTGGACGATATACTTTTTCACCTTCTATCGTCTGCTCTGCTTCCGTGGCGAGGTCCAGCATTTGCTCAATTGAGCTCACTTCCGCTCTCTTGAACAGCCAAATGATCGAGCTGCTGCGCTTCAGTCGGCGTAGGGACTATCTTTCGCATTATTGCTATAGAGCACGTCATATAGTCCCTAACCGGTTCATCGGGTCCTTGAGTCCGTGCGTTGGACTCGGCGATGATCCTCTGCTGGAAACGTTGGCTCATTCCGTTCCAACGTTTAGCCGAAGTCACGAAATCTTGCCAGGAGTGCCACTTGTGTTTCTCGTTCTGGTACCACGTGGCGGCAGTGTCTGTCAGAAGTTCCGAGAGTGACGGCAATAACTCGTCCTCTGACAGGTTGGCCAGGATCCTGCAATCCTCGATCCTGGTTAGGAAGGCGTCGATGCTCTGGCTCTTGTCGCCAGAGAACTTGACCTGCCACTTCCTAACAATGCCGCCGACGTCTCGAGGTGTCCCATTCAACCTCGATGACGTCGAGAAGCTTGGTGTTGAGAATGTCCGATCCTTGTTTGGCGAGCTGCGCGCTTGAGGAATCCTCTGGGATTCGCGCGCATTCCCCCCCTTCCAAGCTCCATCAGGCTTAGACTGAGGGGCGCTTGCGCGTTGTTGCTCGCCATTTACTTGCGCCTCACCTATCTCGCTCACATCAGTGAAATATACAATAAGTTAAAAATTAAATATATTAATTATTGCATTTTTAAGATAATTCTATTATAAACAGTATAGGCAAAAGAAAATTCAAATTTTAACAGTGGCAATATAAAATACTAATTATATTTCAATAGATTTTCAAAAACTATTAATTTAGGAGCATTTAATTTAAATATTTTTTTATTAATATTTCAAAATTGAATGGATATTAGAAACAGAAGGTTTTCTAAGGAATGAATTTGATTATAATAATGAAGATAAATATATGGGCTCTGTAACTAAAGGAAAAAATAAATTGGATAAAATTATGGATTAAAAACAAATTTTGAAAAAGGGTGCAAATTACGAATTACGGGAGAAATGGAAGAAACAGGTTTTTATTTATATGCCACTAAAATTATATAAATAGTTCTATAAAATTAATAAAAGATAATAAAAAAATTTATTTATTTAAGAAGAAAGTCTTATTACTCTAAAAGTACAAAATATTAATGCCATAGAACTTTTGGCGATGATCCTTTGTCATTAAAGAAATTAATTTAAGGAGGTGAAGTTCTATTTAGATCCGTTTAAAATATTCCAAAATTTTCATAAGTAGTTACTAAATACTACAATTTAGTAAGTATATGCACTTTACTATTTTTGGTAAGTTAATTTTTCATTAACATTTATAATTATTAAAATATAAATTTAAGCTTTATAAGAATTCATATAGTTTAAAATTTACAGTTAACATTTAATGTCTTTATTTTTTTTATTACTATTATTCTGATTTCATTATACTAAATTTTTGTAAAAACTTTTATTTATAAATTATAATCGAATTTAAAAAAAAATTAAATTTTTGGTATAAAACCCTATGCATTATAACAGTACCTCCAAGGTGTTGTGTGAATTGGTTTAATTTCTAAGGTATCCATGGTAGTGAAAAAGTAATATAATTTAAAACATTATTTAAAATAAATTTATTACGTAAAACCTTTTTCGAAATTAAAAATAGGGGGTTGGCGCGCGAAGCGCGCAGGGGGGCGAAGCCCCCCTAGTATATATATAAGTAAACAATATATCAAAAATAATATAACAAAACAATATATCAGAAATTGTAAAAACAAATCGTTATTTCTATTTGAACTTCTAATATTTGTCATCCTAGTACATGTGATATTTTAAATTCTAATTGGAATGTTATAATTAATAATTTATTAATATGAATCGATCTATTATGCATTATATAAAGTTTATCAGGTATATTAATGTAAATAATAATATTAGAATTAATTATTGGGAGTAACAAAAATTGTTAATGATATAAATAGTAAAAATGATCATTCTTCTATTAATTATTACAGATTTATCCCAACAAATTATATAATTGTAGTATTTATTTAATTACTAGTACTTAATTTACTTTAATTACTAATTTTTTGAATATTACATTACATATAATTTGATGGTAAAGAATTATTATGTTAACAATACTATTTAACTGCGAGCGAAGCGAGTATCTTGGCTAGTATTAATTAATCTAATCTTTTTTCTATTATTATTAGAAACAGTAATAAATTAAACAATATATTTTTACTATTGCGTCGGTGAAATCGAGTTTAACACTCCTACATTCAGTAAATCAATAATTTCTTTTCTACCATAATAATTAACAAAGAAAAGTTATAAATTAATAATATATCTTGGAATATCTAGGTACGCGTGCCTAATATATGCGTAATTAAAATTAGCCCTTCGCGCACAAGATTATCTAGTCCCTTATCTAATACGGCAAGATAATTTACTCGGGAGTTCAGTATCGCCGAGGATTCTCGTCAGTGACGCCCAAACAGCCAAAGAACAGAGATCTATAGGAGTTTTTGTTTGATTTCAAAGTTTGCATCTGTGAGTATAATGAACTGCAGAAACCCTTATCCTCATTCCTTTCCTTTTTAGGAGATGGGTAGCCCTAACGGCGACAGGCCCCGAGTGGTCCCGTGTTTTACATGGGACTGCGAAAATTTCTTTTTTTTGAACAGGTAAAAGGGTTCCGACTCTTATCCTTAAGCGCACCCCATGCGTAAGGATGACGCCGATGCCTGGGGCTAGGCTGGGTGAACCTTAAGGTTCTCTGTTAATCCTTTTAGCAATCGGCGACCAGGAATTCGGAGAAAGTTTATCTCCCGCGCCGCGACTAATTTTTATTTTATTTTGAACTTCGGAAACGGATTGTAGAAAATTTAGTTATACCGTCTCACGTTAAATTTTAATTTAGAAAGTGAATAATAAGAGTCATCTTTTACTTTTCCGCGTCGTGATTACTGATTAAAGAGTAGATCAATGAGCATTCATTTTGAATCCTTTGTTTATTTTTTGCTTGATTCGGGAATTCGCGTAATTATATGAAAAATGTTTCCGAGCCACGTCGCGATGAATAAAAAAAAATCGATGAGAATTTTTAATATATGAAATTATATACATTAAACATAAAGAACTACTGTAATATATGTACTTAAATAAATTGGGAAGAAGAGCTAAGGGCCAACAAATTTAATTTCTGTTGTTTTTCATTTATATTCATGCAATGATTTTACCCTCTCACGTTCCAAATTTGCAAGTCCTTTAATAAATAAAATTTAAATATATATGTTTTTTTTGAAAAAATGCAACCGGTAGAACCCGCATCGGAGGAGATCGACCAATTCTCGACAACGTTGACTTTGCACATGTGATATTGATTTTATTATTCAATGTCATTTAATTTCCATATAATCATAAAGTTTATTATAAAATGCATGAAATTTTTCCTTTTTTTGATTTGATTTTATTAAATCTTATATTTTTCTTTTTTCTTTTTATTTTCAACTTTTTTGATTGCATTTGGATGACGCAGTTAAAAACATGGCTGCCACCGAGGGATTATTGAATGTTTAACAACAAACGTTCAAAAGTTATATAAGATTTAATTGATTTTTTTTTATTTTCTTTTATTGGTTGACTAAATCTCCCTATATAAATAACAAAAATACGTTGCAACATATGTTAGTAAAACAATTGTTTATAGTTTTTAAAGAGTAACACACTCGTTATTTATTATAATTGTTTATAGTGTTAGCAATGTCTTTATTGTCAGAAATTTTATTTTTGAACTTATCATAAATTACAGAAATTTGTTTTCGTTTCTTTTCTTTTTTACCTAATTTTTAATTGATTATGGACCACAAGTTTTTGTTCTCTTTAATTACTCTATATAAATTTTTTTTATAGTTTTAATAATCAGTTTTGTTTTGATGATTGTTTCTAATTTCCAAATCCTATATAATATTTCTTTCTTATTGCATGAATTTATAATTGCCTTGATTATCCATATATTTTTTGGTTCTGATTTACCTAATTTCTTATTTTTATTGTTAATTATGGTAGAGTCTTTTATACAGTCTTTTATATTATTTATTAAGACATTTATTGCTTGACATGAATCCTCCATTGTAAATATTTTATTCCATTTATAATTTTTAGCATTCTTATTAAATTTATTGTATTCAATAAAATTTTTTTTTTCGTTATTATTTTTTATTTTTATTTTTTTAAATGATAGAATCAACGGGAAATGATATGTAATAGAATGAATTATCTTGCAAGATTTCGTATTTATCTTTGTAGTTTTAATGAAAAAATTATCAGTGCATGATACATCTGTCAGAGTTGCCTGGTCTTGTAATTGTTTGAACTCCAGGTATGTAACCATTTTTAAGAAAACTGTTCAGAAATTCTTGACTAATATTGTCTATATTTAAAATATCAATGTTAAAATCTCCTATCAAAATATGATTATTAACCTTTTTCTTTAAGTACAGAAATTCTTTTATGTTTAATAAGAATTCTGTTTTATTTGTTTCATGAGATCTATACAAAGAAGAAATTTCAACATTTTTTAAATAATCAGCATTTATACAAGTATTTAGTATTTTTAGGTTACTTATTTGAATTACATTTGTAGTCTCTGTTATATCATCAGCAATGCCTACAACAACTCCATCGGATTTGTTTCATTTACTATAATTGTAATAAATTTTATATCCTTTTAAATGTAAAAAATTGTTGACATTCTAAATTCCACGTTTCTGCTCAAGCAATCATAAATGTTTTAATGGCAAGATTATTAATAAAAACTTCTAATTTATTGAAATTAGCATTTAAACTTCTTATATTGAAGTATAGAATATTTTTCTTGTTTGAATTAATAAATTTATTAAGATTGTCTACATTGCTGAAGACGCTTTCCTTTACAATATTGTTACTTATAATATTGTTGATTATTTCAACATTATTATCCACAAATCAAATTAAATCTTATCTAGTAGAACTTTTTGTAGAAGTACTTGACGCAACAGATGAGACAGAGGCTGTTGATTTTAATTTCAAATTGCTTATCTTCTGATTAACCGCTGGTGCGATTTCTACTTTACCGATACATCTTGGTATATTTGGAATCATTGGGTAATCAGTGTTATCAATAAATATCTTGATTTTATTTTTAAGCACCTGACAATGTATACTATCGTTAGCCACGTGTTGAATATTATAATTCATTTTGAACTTACTGTTATTAAATTTGCAAATGATGCAATTCAAATTGTCTGTGTTATTACAATTAATCGTGTATTGAGGGCCAGAAGATCTTAAAGAAATCTTTTCATTAATAAATTTATATCTACTATGACCATACCTTCCATATTCGAAGCAAGGACTTAAATTAATCATATCATTGGCTTTGTAGTATTGATAACCTATGAACACTTTGTTATTATTTTCTGTAGATTCTCGTGTAAACCGTCACACTGAGAAGACGTGTTTTCGTCCGCTCTCGGCAAGCTAGCACTTGACTGTGTTGATAGTCGCTGTATTTACAAACTTTTCCGGTATTCAATAATACATTACAGTTTTCTTCAAGTACACAGTTCTAGCGCCACTGGTCTCTCTGACTTCGGAAAGGACAAGCTATTGTTATGGATGCAATTGATGGATTTACGATAGAGGACTATTGTGTAGCAGTTGGAAATGAAGTCCAACCTATAATCGTTCGATACTTCTCCACAATATCGCAAAAATGTGTATGTGTATACCTAACCACAGTAGAACTAGCTGAAAAACTTGTATACGATCTTAAGAACATCAAAGTGAAGGACCGGTTAATTGAAATTCGACCATTATACACCAAACCAAAGCGCGTATTAATCTCTAACGTACAACCTAATATTCCTCATAATCTTATTGAACAAGAGCTTAACCTTTAGACTGCTGGCATGGCTCATATATGAGCCACCTGTGACCTTGACAACTACTCTAGAGATATGAGGTGTTTTTATGTATAAATTTTGCACATCAAAAATATCAATTTATAAGGCAAAAATGCCGGCAGTTTAAAGGTTAAGAATCATGGTATAACTCCAGCATCAAAGATAACTGACGTCAAAACAACCACGCTTACAACAGGAGGCTTTCCACATCTTATGAGTTTCCGCAGACAAGTGTACATTCGACCGGAGGACATCGAAAAGCTTCCTACATCAGTGAAAGTAATCTACGATGATATGGCATCCTGGATTTATTTTTCCTCGGACAAATTGCTAGGTTTTATTTGCAAAGAAGAAGGGCATAAAAAGTGATACATCTAGTAGTGTTGGTGAAACGAAGGACAACTAAAATTAAACCTGATGTCAAACAAGTATCAAAAAAATTAAAGTCGAAATAAAATGCATCACCCACTGCAGAAGAAATTAAACAAAAATTAGAACATGCAAAAGTCTATTTGGCTTCAAACGACTTGAATTTACAAATGGACCTCAACACTACAGCAAAGTTCATTAGCCAAACATACGGAAAGAAAAATATAAAGAAAGTTGCAAATGACTATACTAATGATCACACAAGTTTATAGAAACTTTTAACTGAAATATACAGCTTTCTAAGTGACAGACATTTGAAATCACGCATTACTAAAATAAAAAAACAATTATTAACAGAAGAGAATAGTAAAGCTTATAGTGAATCCGTTAGTGAAAGTGTCAGTGATTAGCATGAGAATTCCAAAGTATATTCCTAAATATAAACAATGGCTACAAACAAACAAATAACTAAAATATTATTTTGGAACTCTCGAAGTATCAATGAGCAAAAAAATGAACTACAAGAAATTCTTAAAAAAATTGATGTTTTAATTTGTGTTGAATCGTGGTTTACTAAAAAAGATAATTTCAAACTAACAGGATTTAATTCGTATAGAAAAGATAGAGAAAATTCCCGCGGAGGAGGAATACTTTTCTTAATGCGAAAAAATTTTAAGTTTTCAGTTATGAGTGACGTACTCACTCAGTTACCCGGGATAGAGCTGATTGGGGTAAGAATAAAAAACACTATGCCTGCTCTGGATCTTATAGCGTGCTATAGAAATCCGTGAAATATACTATCACAGGTAGACTGGGATTCAATCACGGAGCATGTAAGTAACAACACAAATACGATTCTCGTCGGAGACTTTAACGCACACAACAACAAATGGAACTGCAAAAAAACCGATTTGAACGGCAAAAGACTATACGAAAGTTTATCGAAGAAAAACTTATTTCTACATAACTGTATATCTTATACACATTTAGAGGTACGAAACAACAACAATTCTAACATTGATCTAGTTATTACTGCTATGAATTTCGCGGATAAAATTAATGTAAATATTTATGAAGAAACATATGGCTTCGACCATTTTCCTATTCAAATTGATGTTAATACCCAGAGACAATTGTATTGTAAATCATCGTATAAACTAAAGTTAATTAAAACTAATTGGGAAAATTTTGGAACTAACTTAAAAAATTCATACTCTTCTTTCTTTACTAATGATTATGATTTAATGTCTCCATCGAATAAGTATAATTTCTTCTTTATAATTATCTCTGAGGCAATTACAAATGCCACTCCGCGAAAAAAATGGTAATAATTATAAAAAACAAGCAAAAAATACCGTGGCGTAATGGGACGCTGATTGTAATAAAATTAAAAGACTTAGATGCGCTGCTTTTAAAAAGTGGGATTTCACGAAAAATCTCACCGATCTAATAGAATCTAATAAGTACTGTGCACTGGCTATACAATTATTTAAAAATAAAAAAATAGATTATATTAAGAACTTCGCGACTTCTATAAGCATTAAAACAAATCCAAACTATGTATGTAATACTGTTAAAATTTTGTAAAATAGTTGGATAAAAATAAAGCATAATAATGCAATAGATGATAATTTGTATAAAGAAAAATGCATCAAATGTTTAAATAAAATTGCACCATCTTGGGTAAGCTATAATTGTAATTCCATACCGGCTTGTGAGGGAAATGAGTTTTTTGATAAACCCTTTTCTTTCCTAGAGTTTAACACGGCTTTAAATTCAAGTAAGGCAAACTCTCCCCGCGTTTTCGGTAGAGAGCGATTTTCCCAGAGCGGTAGCGATTGTTAGGCCATTAGACCCCATTACCGTCGTCGAAGCTCCTGGATCGTACAGGGCTCTGATCCGGAAATCGCCTATTTCCGCTTGGAGCCACCAGCGCGTCTCGTCCTCTGGACGGTAGCTCCGGTGTGGCTCCTGCTGACCTTGAGGACTAGAATCTTGGGAATCGATTCCCTTCTTGTGCTCCTCTGGCTTGTTGTTGAGGTACCACCTTGCAGCGTCTTCCACCAGCAACTGCGAAAGTAAAAGAAGAACTTCATCCTGCGTCATGTTTGCTAGGACTCTGCAGTCATCCACGCGCTCCAAGAAGCTGTTAATGCTCTCGCTCCCGTCCCCTGAGAACTTTATTCCCCACTTTCTCACGATCTCGCCTCGGTCGCACGACGCTTGGGGTCTTAAGGGTGAACTTTCTTCACATGGGGGCCTTCCTGGTACCCAGGTGTCTCCCCCCTCCCAAGCTCCGCCCAGGGTATCGCTAGGAGCTGGTCCTGGCGATTGGGGCTGTAGTCGTGCATCCTCCTGCTGAACCGGTGACTCCTGCGGCCGGTAGCAGGTATACGTGGCTAGGACTTGGGCCTAGTGGATCCAATTGCGTACTTGATGCTCTTTGGGACGTCATGTGGCTTACGGCATCGGTTAGCCTCGTTATCTCTGCCGCCATACTTTCCATTTCCTCTTGTAGAGCTTTTGTCTTGGCAATTTGTTCTGCAACACATGTGGAGAATAGCCGCGGCACATCAAATGGCGTCCCATCGGTCGCTATTAGCGTTTTCCAGTCGGATTGACTACCCCTCCGACTGGATTGGTTGCTAGAATGGCCCTCCTCTGGGGCTGTTGGCAGGTCCTCGCTAGGTAGTCGGGTCGTACGGTTGAGATTCTCCTCAATCAGGTGCGTACCTCTCTCATCAGGTAACGCTCCTGGCGTTTTCTCCCCAACTCGGCGGATCACTTCTGTCCGCTTCTCGACCCGCCTTATCCGGTCATTGACGGTGTCAGTTTCTTGACTGAACTCGTCGGCCGAATAATTTCCAAGCAGCCATTGCTGTAGGCGGTCCGCCTTTTGATAGCGGGAACCATCAAGTGAAAGCTCCATCTGTTCTAGGTGGGCCTCGATTTGTGCTGTGTTTTGGGTGTGGATCCACTCGTCCACCTGTACTATAATCTCCTCGTCTCGTTGGGCCAAACAGTCGGCGTTTCGGTCGGTCATTGCGCTTATTTGATTATCGCTCGCGGATAAATTAACAAAAATCTCTATTTTTGGTGCACTATAGCTTAGCGTGCGCAAGCATTAATTTATATATTATATTATAATTCTATTTTAATTTGCGTGGCAGCAAAGAAAAATTAAAATTATTGGGCCAAGTGTTGAAGGAATTATCTTTTCCCTAAGATATATAGCCACTCACTTGAATCTGCTATCCACAAATACTCTTCTAGCTTTTCGGACAGGTTCTCTTGGTGAACTCTATTATCGCTTACTAGAAAACTATCAAAGAAAACCGAGGACAATTTAAATTTTACTGATTTAATTAAAAAATTAATAATATACAAAATTTTTCTTATCTACTCATCAATTTAAATTGTTAACCTGGCTCGAGGTCTATCGCAACTAAATCTTCTTAATTTAGTGAATTTTAATAAATTAAGTAACTTAATCACAAACAAATTAATATCTTATCTTTATTTAAATTATTTAAACCGCACGCATGACCTCACTTACAATCGCATAAACATGGATTTGTTATCCTAACCTATAAATGTTCGGACGTCGGGCCAGGTT
This sequence comes from Theocolax elegans, assembly GCA_026168455.1. NCBI lineage: Eukaryota > Metazoa > Arthropoda > Insecta > Hymenoptera > Cerocephalidae > Theocolax > Theocolax elegans. The sequence goes on from CM047425.1 coordinate 71,886,852, forward strand.
CTTTCCATCCGAAAAGCTTCAATTCTACCAGGTTCAAGTTTGTAACCTTGCGCAGGCTTTACAATTCGCTTTGTTGGAATTTGAGTCAAATATTTACGAATAATTGTCTCAATCCGCCGAAAACGAAACGATTCGAGATAGAGAGAGAGGTGGAAATTAATTTAATTGAGTCGCGGGGTCGACCTCACGTTGTGGTATTTGTCCGCAAATATTTTCAGATTTTACTACCCACTTGGTAGTAAAATCTTCATTCTTGTTAAAAATTTCTTATTCGTCAAAAATTGCGGAGGTACGACTGTAGGAGAAAAGCCTGTGTTTCTCTCTCCACAGTGTGTATACGTATACGCAGTACATCTCCAAGGTTGGCACTAGACGTAGGGGAGCTTGAGTTTCTGGGATCTCAAGCGTGGTGGTACAAACGCACAGCTATCCCTAACAAGGCTCCCGGTGCTCAGAAAACGGTCTTCTTGATACCGGTCGAGCAGGGACAACCTTCGCCTCTCTAGCTTTGATGATCCAAGTGATCAAACGGCTCCCCGAGGGCGTAGGTCGCGTTTTGGTCGGGGATATAACGGGTACGGATTTCGAGTGTCGGCGCAGGTAGGTCCCTGGATTATTGGCGACGATCGTCGATAGGACCAAGTCGACTAGCCGGGATAATTGCGAATGGTAGCGCAGTGGTGAGGCTTCTGCCTCGCGCTCCCGGGATCGTGGGTTCGCGCCCCGATACCTTCGTTGATTTTTTTATTCCTCATATTCAATCCGTACCCCGTTACAAAATCAACTTGGTCCTATCGACGATCGTCGCCGATAATCCAGGGACCTACCTGCGCCGACACTCAAAATCCGTACTCGTTATACCTGATTCTCTTAATGTTGTCGCGTATAACGTGTTGAATAACAAATGAAACAACCAACATGCGAGTTTGTTTACGTTTTCGATTTCGCCTTCCCCTCTTCGGGCGCTCCCACCCCGCACCGCTTTCGGTCTCACTGCACCGTCCATCGCCGACTGGCGCGATCTGATTGGCTTGAGCTAATAATGTTTAATTAATAATATCTTAAAAAATAAGCTTCAAATCGAAATTTGTCAGATAGAAAAGTTGTTTAAAATTTCGTGCTTTATATGTGTGCGAAATTAACGGAATGAATTTTAGAACACCCTGTATATGTGTGTATTTATATATTGTAACGGTGTGCTTGCCCGGGGAAAAATTATCGAGTTGCCCGTCTTACATACATGTAGTTTGTGGCGAGAAAACCTGTATAGTCTCGCCGACTAGATATCACGTACTCGATGACTAAATCAAAATATACAACTATATATATGATGTTTACAAAATATTTCCCGCACAGCGGCTGCGGTTACCTGTCCGCACTTCTTGCCGTTAAAGTTGTTTGGAAATCGAAACTCGATTTCCAACAACGACAGGTAAAACAATGATAATCTTTCCTGAAATAGACCGCAGAAAGAAAATTGATTGTGAGTTCGCGAGAATCCGTATATTTATATACGACTCGAAGGAAGACGGAGGAACAAATATATACGCCGGTTCGAAAACTACAAATCAACGCGATTTGAAATAGATTAATTATTACCAGATTTATTGAGATGAAATAAAAATAACAAATAAATACAATAACACTTATTATGGTTGAGGTCTTTATACGCACGAAGGTTGAGTCGTAAATATCGACTCAACACGAGAGGGGAAAGGGGTACACGAACTAACTATCTTAAAAACTAAACGAACGATCGCGTCAGATTAATTAATTAATCTGCGATAATTATTGCTCGCACGAAAAGTGGTACCACTTACTTTATTCTGTCTTCGGATCACGAATACGCAGAAATAGAGTACTTCCTCTCTCTCGCTATCTCTTTGCCGTTTTAATGAAAATGCCGGTGGGAGAATCCCTCGACCACCGATTAATTTGTTTTGTGCATGTGTACAAAATCACTACACTAAAATAACACAAGAATATAACTCGTCGGTATGATAGACAAATAAGAAATACCGGTAAAACCACACGGAAAAACTCGCGGAGAAATCTATCTCAACCGGGATATATCGTCATACGTGTCGTCGTGATATCTCGTGTACTTCGGTAGTCCTGCGCGCGCGACTCTCTCCCGAATTCTGATTTTCATTGCGCGGGTATCAGCCGTTCGAGTCGTTGGCTATACCTATATCTATATATAGCGCTCGTGTTTACCTACCTAATTCGTATAATGGTGAGTGAAAATCACTTACCATTACAATATGTATTTTTTTTTATTATTTTAACGTCGCTCTTTTTATGCTCCCAAACCGGTGCTAATCAGCGACGGAGGTCATACGATGTCTTGGTGAAGAAAGCACTTGTCGAAAATACATTCGCCAGTGGTGCTTGTATCAATCGGCCGGGGCCGGGAATCGAACCTGAAACCTCCAGATTACGAGCCCGACGCCCTACCGACCGAGCCAACGCAGGCCTCATTTATATATGTATATTTGTATTTTAATAAATAAAACGTTGTATTTCAATCATATAATAATTAAGTTAGATTAATTTCCCCTTGAAAAAGAAAACTGGTAGAAAAGCTCTCCTTTCTAGAAATACTAGTAGTAAAATTTTATTACAGATATTGGTGGTAAACCTTACATTTAAGAAGCTATAGTTATAATTAGTTATATAGATCACATCGTCGTATCACCCAATCACGGTTTTGGAATACTAATAACGGGCACCCTCGCTTATTTCGATCTTTCCTTATGTACAAAACCAAATAAGAGTTTGAAGAATCCTCTTAATTATACGTACGCCTTATTTATTGAGTAATTAATTAGAACACTTGTAGTAGTAGAAATAAATAGCAGATATGACAGCCTATAGTAGAAAAGTTAATTTATGGTTGAGAGAAATATTAAAAGATCCAGAAGCCCTAGAAGCATTCGAACGAATAGGCAGAAACGACCCACATAATTTAATAGTTCTACTTGACTCACTTGGTCTACGAACTAGAGGAGAAAAAAGAACGTTAGTCAGTCGCTTATTCCGAGCCGGACTCAGACAAACGGACGCGACAGTCCCTTGGGATCCAGAAGTTGAGGAACGAGGGCTAGAGGCCCCAGTAACAACATTAGGATTCGAATCGGATGGTTCAGAGGAACTGCTGGCTTTACAACTGGAAGATGAAAAAAGGAAAGAAAATATCGACAAAGAAGCCGGAAAATCAGACACAATAAATAACGAACCATCGACAAGTGGAACATCGAAACACCAAAACTGGGATCGAACGATAATTCCAGTGACAATGGAAGGAATCATTGCAACCTCTACAACCACTTGCACAACACCAACCGTATCGATGGCCTCAACAATCGTGGGGATTGCGACACTAAGAATGGTAGCAGTACAGAGAGGAATGATACAATCCACATCAGCGTCACAACGGATATTATTATCAAGTTCGAACCAGCGATTGGTGATACCAAATGAAGTCCAACGGCTGATAAACGAAAGTTTAAAACAAAATAATTTGGAACAACATAACGTACAAAGAATAAGTCCAGATTCCTCTCAACCATGCCTACAGAATATATCACAAGATAGAGCTAATGATAGACGAGAAGAAGAACATAGAAGTACCCAAACCACTCCATAAGCACCGTTACACGAAAGAACTCACAATTTATATCCACAAATAGAAATAATCACACAAGATAACGCAGAAGCGTCTTCTGTTAACTCAGATGGTGACTTAGAATTGGAAAATAATAGAAAACTCGAATGTAACAGGAGCAATGGAAATAATAATGAAAATAGAGAAAACTACGTTACTAACATAGACTATACTGACAGAGAAGATAGAACACAAAAAACGACTACAAGTAATAATAGACTAGTAGAACCGATCCCATCCGCCGGAAAAAGACTGCACCAATTCCTAGACATATTAGAGGACATGACAAAAATGAGCCATAAGACTAGCACACCGTCACAACAGGAACGTTCACAACCGGTGCAAAGGGTAGATAACGCAATCCCCAATAATGCAAATGAAACCGAACAAAGAACGTATACAACACCTGTTCCTCCAACTAGGAAACCAGCACCTACAGGTAGAATACTAGAAAAAGAAAATGAAGAGAACGATATATACGTAGGAGGAATCGAAAGCGAAAAGTACAAGAAAAAGAAACAAAAGAAAGGAACCAAAAATAAAAAGCATGAAAAAACCAGAGAAAGTAATAAGAAAAGGAAGGATAAAAAGAAAAACAGAAGAAATGACGACAGTAGCGAAGAATCATCTGACGACAGTAGTGATAGTGAAAGTGAAGACGACACAGACAGTACAAGCGACACAGATTCTGACAGGGATTACCGGAAGACCCGTCATAATAAATCGAAAAAGTTCAATTTAGCCGAGAATGAAAAAATACTAAGATTATTTAAATCATGGAACCTGTCATTTACAGGAGAAGAAAAAGATAACCCAAACGAGTTTTTAACTAGGTTATCCAATTTTAGAAAGAATGTATTAATGTCAGATCGCCAATTCTTTAGAGGCCTCCCATGCATTTTCACCAAACGCGCTAGTAGATGGTACGGTAACATACAGGATGAACTGAAACATAAAAAATGGGAAGACTTTTTAAAAGCATTTAAAGCCCAATTCACAAAGAAAATATCCGAAAGCGACGTATGGGATGAAGCATGGAAGCAAACCCAAGGAAAGAACGAGAGCATCACAAATTACGTTGGATGCATAAAACATATATTCTCCTACCTGAAAACGGCACCTTCGATGAAAAGGCAAATTGACGTGGCCTGGCGGAATCTACGTCCTGAATATCGTCGCTATATGTCTGAGAAAAAAATTAAAACGTATACAGACCTGGAGAAGTATGAGAGACGATACGAGGATTTGTTAGAACTAGATAGAAGGTTCAACCACCTCCAACTCCCGAAAACTCGAAGATCCCGGAAGCGGTCGCCCCGGAATACGTTAAATTAAATAAAGTGTCGTCACTGGAAGAAAATTATACCGGAGTAAATTACGAAACGTGTCCCATTCAAAAGGAGTCTTCGTCGAAACAAAAAGGCAGTAAAAAGGAAATAAAAAGAGAGGACAAAAGGAAGAGCGATTCATCACTACACGCAACCATCGAACTACCAGTTGGACAACAAAACCCGACGGTAGCAGCAGTTGCAGCACCCCAACAAGCCTCAAATTTCGTACAGACTCCAAACGCTGGACGACCACCTCAAAACTGGACTAGGTGGTCCAATAATGGGACACGACAAAATCTCGTGAATGGCAGTAATTATAATAATGGGAATAATCCAAAAATCGGCAGCTATAATAATATAGGAAATCCTAATGGTGGTAATAATTTTACAAATAGTAGAAATCCTAGGTATAATAATACTGGTACGAACGCATATAGGAATAACGATAATCAGAATAGGAATTATAACCAAAGTGGAACATGGAGAAATACCAATCAAGTAGCCACGCCACAGAATTTGGGGGCGAGACCAAGATTAATGACTCAGGCAACACAAGGAAACAATACGCTTCAAGACACTTTCGTCGGCGCTTGCTTCCACTGCAATCAAGTGGGTCATCGTGCATCGGAATGTCCATCAACCGTATGTTTCGTGTGCAAACAATCTGGACACAGAGCTAACATGTGTCCGAACCGTATGAGTCAACAAATCTTCGCATGCCAGGTTTGTGGACAGGCGGGGTATACCTTTTCTAACTGTCCAAATTGCGCCCAATTAAGAAACAATTGGGGAAACGCCAATGCTGGGGTACAACAGGGACCGATCACCTCACAGCAGCTTCCCCAAGGGTCCCAACAATTCGGCAACAGGCAGTAAAAGAAGAAAAGAAACAGCACGAAAAATCATTTTTTGAAGAATTACAAGGAAGATTAAATCAAAAACCACAGAATAAAGAGAAAATTAACTGGACAGACAGGATGAACGAAGTATTAAGAAAAACAATGGAAGAGCAAATGAAACTACCAAAAGCATCAAAAGAAGTTAGTACGGAAATAATTACAAATTCGATGTCAGAATTGAAAAAGGGAAACGTTGCCGGGTGTAATAATAGTATCACCCTGAAATCGTTTACCCCAAGTAAAGAAGTAGTAGAAATTTTTGAGGAAGAACAAAAAGCCGATTCCAGTACCAAACCAATACTACTCTCAGCAATGGAGGATCTACATGAACAGATATATAGTAACGAGGATACCCAAAAACCTTATACTATTGATAAGGCCGGTATATTACTGAAGAATACTGCAGACTCTATAGATATATTGACAAAACGGGATACCTCAAAACAATCTGTCATTACATCCCAAAACGCTAAGAGAGAGATTGAGTTAGACTGGACGGAATGGCGAAAAATCGAAGACGAGAGTTGAGTCAAAGATAAAAATAATGGTAGTAAAAATATTAGAGGTAATAATGATAAAAATAGTGGAAATAGCACGGATGAAAATAGTAGAAATAAAAATACAGAAGTAATAGACGAAAAGAATAAAAGCTGTGATAGTAAAATAAGTAAGAACGAAAACATGGTAGATGTTAACCATAATAAAAATAAAGAAAAGATAGTAAAAGAAGAAATTGAAGTAATGGAAAAAGAAAAAAATGTAGCGGAAGCCAGTCTGGAAAATAGAGATTTCGTTCGATTAAACATTGCAGGACATACGTTTAGAGGATTACTTGACTCAGGAGCCATGATTTCAGTAGCAGGACCGAAAGTAATCGAAAAATTCAAGGATAAGCTGTTACCTTCTAATTCCTACGTCAAAAATGCCCATGGGGGAATAAGTAAATCTTTAGGGACATTGAAGTTAAATTCAGAAGTAGACGGACACGTAGATACGTTAGAACTCAAAGCCCAGCAAATATTCGAACACGATATCGTGCTGGGGAAAGACTTTTACGTAAAATGGGATGTAGACGAAAGACACAAACATGGCCTGTGGCGTATTTACGAAGGTCCCTGGCATAAAACGTATGGAGGAGAAGATACAGCAGAAGAACCAGTAATTTTTGCAGAATGTAATGGCATATCTAAAGTCACAAATTCTCAGCGACATATAGTAGATAAATTGGTATCGGAGGTATTCCCGACAATCTCTTCTGGTTGGGCCGACCGGTTGGCCGACATGTTCCGGGGGGACATGTCCGCCGGGGTCGTCCCTCCTGGGGAGGGGGGCGAAGAGCCGGAAACGGCTCTCAACGGCGAGGACGACGATGTGGTAATGGTGGACGGGACGGCGAGGCTACCACGGAGCTACCCAACGGTCCCCCAACCAAGGCCGATCCCGATGTACACTCCCCTACCTCCAGAAAACCCACCCATGAGCCGTGCAGCCCGTCGTCGTGCCAGGAAGTACAACCCGCGAAGACACCTCACGATGGAGGACTATTTTGGAGGATTGAGCCCTCCACGCTCCTTATCGCCTCCGGACCCTCTTGCCGATCCGTTCTACGTGGAACAAAGGAGACGACAGGAAGCGGAGGATGAACGAATCCGTCGTGAGGAGCAGCGGAAGAAGGAAAAAGATCGCGCCCACTTAGAAAAGGAGAAGGAAGAAAGAGAGAAGAAAAGGAAAGAGAAAGAGGAAAGAGAGAAGCGTAGAAAAGAAAAAGAAGAAGAAAGAAAGAAAATAATGAAGGAGATGGAAGAAAAAGAGAGACATAGGAGGGAAAAAGTCGAAGAAGAAAACAGATTGAAGAAGGCAGAAGAAGAACGTAGGAGGGTGAGAATTGTAGAAGAAGGACGAAGACGAAGATTGGAGGAAGAAAAGCGGGCTCAAGAAAATCAGGAGAGAGAAGAAAAGTATAGAAGAGAAAAGAAAAGGCTCTTAGAAGAGAAGGAAAAGGAAGAAAGGAGGGTAGTAGAAATGAAGAGGAAAGAAGAAGAAAGGAAGTTGATGGAAGAAAAGAGGCGGGAGAAAGAAAAGGAAGAGCATAGATTAATAGCAATAAGGAAGAGAGAAGAAGAAGAGCGGAAACAGAGGATAATAGAGGAAAAGAGATTGGAAGGGGAGAAGAAGAAGAAAGAGGAAGAAGCCCGCTGGGCGAGAGAAATCGAGGAGGAACGAGAGCGGATCCGCCTATCTCGCCCCAGCACAAGCAGCGAGGGATCCCGGAAGTCGCCACCTCGACCTCAATCACCCACACGAGGGGAGCATAGGCCGAGGAAGGCTTCCAGGTGGGATTTGGGTCCGAAGATGAACCTCCCGAAATCTATCCCCACCCCTTCACCATTGACAGGGGTGAGGTTCGGAGGGCTGGAACCGGTGCCCATCGACCCAAAGGTTGACCCTCCGGTGAAGTCGTGCTCCATATGCTGGGAAAAGGGGCACTTCAACCCATCCTGCCCCAAACCCAAGAAGCATATGATTTGCTACAACTGCGGTCGGAGGGATGTAACGATGCGTACTTGCCCGAGGTGTAGTAAGGCGCACCTCGAATACCTAAGGAGGTTGAACTCTGGACCGTGCGCATCATCGAAGGCGCCCGCCAAGCCGGAACCAGCCCAACCCACAACACCGGAGCCAATACCTCTTCGGAGACCCAGAGTCACCCCCTCGTTGACGGTCCCACTAAGGCGTCCGTCAATTGCCGCCCCTGCGGCACCTCCGGAAGCGGCGCCTAAGCCGGCGATGACTCCGGAAGAGGCCCTGAGGCTACTGGAGACCCTCCGCAATATCCCATCGGGGAGTAGGGAGGCGGTCTTCCAGGTGCTATTCCCGGGAGGGAAGTAAAGGGACCACGGAGAAGAAGAGGAAACACCTCGCGTTGAGCGGGGGTAAACCTTAACTGATGTGAGAAAGTTAAGGATAAAGAAAGGATTCGGAGGTCGTAGAAATTGTAGCAGGAACGAGAGTATTATTTAGTAGAAGAAAGATGCATCTATGGAAGAAAGACGATAGTAGGAACCTGTAAGAAAAAAAGAGAGAGAGAGAGAGAGAAAACGGAGCAATTAGTAGAAAACCTTATTTTCAGGTAACAGATGATGATCAGAATGGTAGTATATATATAGTAGAAAAGGATGTCGATAAGCAGTCAAACGAGATGGTAGTAATAGTCGAAGCATATATAGTAGAAAAGGATGTCGAAAAGCAGTCAAACGTGATGGTAGTAATGATGGAAATATAGATGGTAGAAATGGATATCGATTCAGAATCAAACCAGATTGGTAGGAAATCTTTTTCTTCTGAAGGAAGATCAGAAATGAAGACAACTGAAAAGAACAATTGTTAGTAAGTATTGGAAGGTAAACCAAGAGTATATTATTTTTTTTTAATCATTTAATTAAATTTTATTTGATGTTTACAAAAATTTATTATGATGATATATTTTCTTTCTTATGGGCAGACGTATGAATTATAATCTGTTGGAATGTTGTATGTGAGAATATTATGGTTATGGGATATGCGTGTTCGGTGACGAGTATCGCTTTGGCCAAGCGTTAGTAAGTGCAGTCCACTCTCCTTTCAGGAGTGTGTCCCGACTTAGGAGGGGGGTTTTGTGAGGTAAACCTCACACCATTATTATTTTATAATTTGTTATTGGAGGGAAGCCTGGTCGAGGGGACGTACCTGAAATAAGAAAAAGAGTTATTAGTGTATATAGTTAGTTATAAAGTTAGCGTAGAGTAAATAGATATAAGTGAAATAAGATTTTAATATAATATCATACCTTTGAGACGACGAGTCCTGGGTGATCCAACGCTGCTGTCCCTGTGAGTCCTGTCCTTGGAGGCGATGAGTCCTGGGTGAACCTTTTGGTCCTGGGTCCGCTCCTTGGTAGCGTTGGATACCTGAAAGGTTGATGATAAGTAAAACTAGAATACATATAAGGTTAGGATAGAAGGATTTATAGAAGGATAGAGTTAGTTATAATAAGGAAGTTATGTTGTGTATAGGATATTATATATATAATATGAGGATAGAGGTTAGGAAGGAAGTAAACACCGGCTACGAATCCTGGCCCGAGCCATTCTCGTCACCGATATTTTAGTACGTAAAGGGAAGGAACTAATAGGGTTTTATTTGATTTGTTGAGGAAATCGGAGGATTGGAGAAAGGAAGGAGTTTAATAATAAAGAAGGAATGATACAACCATACCGCCACCGACGTCCAACCATGTTCCCACGTAGATCCAATACCATCTCCCGACGACCTGGTGATGGAGAACGAAGGCAGCCACGAAGACGACGACCCAGGAACTGGCGCACTCTTCACACACACAATATAAAAACCCGTTCGCCGTCGTGTAAACAAACGACGCCCGACTCGCGTGCAACGGACTCGGCCGGCTGCTCGTGTACTAGGGTCAGCGCGGCAGAGAGGGGGGGCGGCGCTCGCTGCTCTCGCACATGCACGCCGCGGCACATGGCGGCGCACCGAGGAGGGGAACGACGGAATGAGCGGGAAGTAGCCATCTACAGCGTGTGTGTACGAGAGAGAAAGAAGACACACCTGTTGCATTGGTGGAGGCGCAAGTCAGTTCCTCAACGGAATACGGGTTATTTCGTTATTCCGTCACTGGGGTAAAGAAGATTGATACGGGAATAGATGGCGTGGACGGCGGTAATAGTCAATCATCTAATTAACCTGGAGGATATTATTGGTTGAAAAATAAGGAAGAAGAAGACAATCAGCGCCGCGTTGTAACGAACTACGAGGACGAGCGGGATGCTACGAGTCCCGATCGTCATTCGTAGCCGGATAGTCTCCCCGAGCACACCGAGCAATTTTCTGTAGATCAAGTAGTATTTTTGTAGAAGTCCAGATAGTAGTAGTAGTAGTGATAGTAGTCAAGCCGTTTATTTTTGAAGAAGATGGTTTTCTCGTTGCGGTAAGTGGGCTGCACGGCCCCCTATTAATTTAGTAGTAAATCGAGTGTATCGCCGGGGATTTCTTACGCGTCGCGTATAGACCTCCTGCGTTCTTTTTTTTTATAATAGATTATCGGTGACCGGAAGATCGGGCTAGCTCGCGGGAATTCATTAAAATACAATCTTTTTTTTGTTGTTCAAAAATTGTAACGGTGATCACCCGAAGTGATCGGAATTTTGAGTGAATAAATAAATCGAAATAATTATCGATTTGATCTAATTACAATTATTGAGTTCTCTAATTTATCGACCTATACCTCGACAATTTACCGCCACGTGTTCCGGAGGAGATAATATTCGTCGTTGGTTTCGCCACCTCCGTATTGGCGTCGGAGCCACGTCTTGAGGTGTCGTACCGGGAAGTTATTTGTATTGGTAAGACCTGGCGCCCAGTAAAAATATTAAATACGGTCTTTACCGGATTAAAAGGTAATATATATATATTAAATAAAGTGGAACCGAGTAGCGTGGTTTACGGGCCACGAAAGTGAGGACCACGTTACAAAGTATTCTGCTGATCGTAAGTGTGCTTCCCCTCTTACTCTCCTCCCCTCCCCTCGCGCAGCAGGTAGCAGCAGCTCGCACGCGCAGCCGAGCATAAATATATAAATTCGCCGCGATCGTACGCGGCTGGCGCCCAAACAATCGATTTACTTTTTATAATAAATACTTATTATTATTTATAAACTCATTTGCTTATTTCGCCTTTGACGCCACGCCCTAATCCCCAGCCTGACCGTTACAACGTTTATTTATTTAAAAAAAATGTGCCGACGTTACACCCCTACGCTTAAACGTTTGCTAGGTAAGTGCAGCGAAAACTAGCGAACGTGCCTTTAGGCATTAATAAACGCTAATGTAGCTTGTGGCATTGGTATCTCTGAAGCTGCTGCTGATGTTGGTGGTTGTTTTTCTGGTGCAGGCATGCATTCTATAACAATTTCTGGATCGTTGACTTCTGTATGATTTTTGTGTCGGTATATAAGCAAATGGGTAATAGTTCCCCATACTGCTCCTAAAAGCTGTAGAGACCATCCAAATACTGTATTTAGAGTATATCCTCTAATAATTATATCTATTATCATTTTAAAAATATGTATAATTGCAAATATTGCTATGATTCCTGCACTAACTGTTCCGAATGTTAAGAATTTTGTCCAAACTCGTTGCCATGTGGATTCCATAATTTTATTTATTGCGTTTTCATTGAGCAACTTTTTGATGCTGCCTTCTTTGTCATTAATTGGGTGACCGTTCATTTCTCGGGCTAAATCGTTCAATAAAGAGATACGTTCCACTGGGAACATTATTCGTTCGCGAAGATGCTTCAAGTCTTGTTCTATATATATTCCACTGGTAGCAAGATCTGCTGGGTTTGTATACTTCCAGGTTAATTTAGTTACTGGTTTCAAAGTTACTGGTGGTAAAGCTTCTACTGGTCTTGGTAAGATTTTGTACCTAGCATCTCCCACAAAATAATGTGAAGGTAAAAGAGCATTTCAGGCTATTGTAGTACCTTTGCTTTTTAAAATATGAGTTCTTGGAATTAAAAAATACGTTTGATTTTTTAAGGATACTTGTAATTCTCCATGGCATTCTGTACCATGTTCAATCTTTACTTCAACAGGTATGCATTTAAATATGTGAACCACTTCACCTGCAACGACAGCCATATAGCCGGAGCCTTTCATAACATTATATGCGAATTCATCGTACTAAGAGAATTTTTTAGAGTTTCGCGTTCTAGATTACATTTTTGTGAAATTACATCGTGATATAATTGTTTTAATTGGGTTTTTAAATGTTTTTCTACATAAATAAATTTAGAATTAACATATGCAAAAATATCAAGGTTAGAAACTGAAGGTTTTTTATGTGTAGCAAAAGTTTCACCTCTGAATGTTTCGAATATAAGCAATTTGGGATGTTCAGTAATGATTAACGTATATCCACAAACATTTTCAGTTGACTTAGCAGTTAACGCAAAAGTTATTCTTTGTGTATCGAGTGAATATACAGTTTGGAGTTGTAATCCCTGTTGATCTACCATTTTATTAGCATAACCTTCAAACAATGCGCTATATTGATTAAATTTACAGTTATCTTCAGGAATGGGGCTCCAAAATGTATAACTACCTTTGATGTCTATACAATTGCCTTCCCCAAGGGAGCATATGGTACCCGATCTCAAATGAATTTGATTGGTACTGAATGTCACTTGCGCAGTATAATCAACAAGAGAAATTTTTGCAACGCCTTGCACAACAACATTCTCCCAAGTTCCATAAGGATCGGAATACGCTTCACCATCGCACTTACTCTCAAAGTTTACTGAACCTGCGAAGGTTACTGAATAGATAGCTGTGTTAGTTCTCAAACCATGTATAACATGGGAGTTTGTTAATCGAAAAGAACCTGTTTTATGAATATCTTCGCAAGTTCTTTGGCTTATTTCCTGTATATATTCATTCTCACCGTTTGATACTATAGATACGTGTGAGAACATACTGCATTTATATATAGTTCTACGAATTTCTATTTTACATTGAATAACGCGTGTGTCTAAATACTCATTAACTTGTAATAACTGTACATATTTTTTTGTTACATTAATTGATTCTTTTGGGATATCGCATTCCCCTACATTTAACAATGAAAGCGTAGTTATATTTAAATATCGAGAACCACAACAGAAGTTCGGCTGACTAGGGAAACTAATAAAAGAATAATTAGGTCCACCATTTTTCTGTAATCAAAAAATAATATTATTATTCATGAGAATATCTCTTTTTAAATTTTTTTTTTATTATGTCTTGAAATATTTTCCCTTCTCCTTTTGTCAATGAAATTTTATTCTTATGGTGGTTTCTGTGGAATCTTAAATTTATTATTTTTTTTATTTTTTAAAATAACTATTTCTTTATTTATATATGCCGTCCTGAATCTGTTTGCACACACAACCTTACTACCTTTATTTATTTCAATTCTGACATTATTTTTGTTAATTATTTGCAATATTTTGTGTGGACCAGTATAATGATAACTAAATTTATTGGGTTTCGGTCCAGATAAAAGATAAACATAATCACCTTCTTTAAATTTTGTAGTATCGTAGAAGTCGTATAGTAAGAGAAAGTTATATTACGTCGCGATAGGTAAATTACGTGGTGTATGTAACAAGGCGAAATGTGTGAAGAGCACTCACTCTCTTGCCGGCGTTCTAGGCGAACGGTCATGTCGGTACAGATATTAATATAGGTGCTTTAGAAAAGTTTAAGCCGGAAGCGGATTGGAATATTTATAGTGAACGTTTAGAGCAGTATTTTAAAGCAAATTTCGTGAATAATGAAAGAAAAGTTTCAGTGTTAATCACGGTCGTTGGATCCGAAGTGTATAAAACGTTACGTGATTTGTGTGATCCAGTTTTACCGCAAGAAAAAGCGTTTGAAGAACTGTGTGATATATTAAAAAAGCATTTTTCGCCGCGAGTTTCTGTATTCCGAGAAAGAAGGCAATTTTACGAGTTGAAACAAATGCCCGCGGAAACTATTAGCCAATGGTACGCGCGCGTCAAAAAAGGCGCAAGACAATGTGAATTCGGTGCGGAACTTAACGGTCGGCTAAAAGATAAATTCGTCACGAGGATGAAAGATGGAAAAATTTTGGATAGAGTCGTCGAGGAAAATCATAGATCGTCATTTGATGACATATTGGAGGTAGCATTAAGAAAGGAAGCGTCATTGGTGGCAACGGCGGACTCAAATTTTACAAATGTAAATAAGGTCACACCATATACAAAGAAACACCGAGCGGCAATGTCACGTACAAACACTGCGAGCTCGAATTCGGGGAATTCGGCGGAGAAGCAAAAGTTTGGCGGTAATGAACAACAGCAGAAAGAGGTTAAATATTGTATACATTGCGGTAATGTTAATCATGATTTTGCGAAATGTAAATATAAAAAATATAAATGTAAAGGTTGTGGAAAAATAGGTCATTTAATTAAAGTTTGTAAAAAGGTTAATAAGCAAAATGAGGCGCATTATTTAAAAGAAGATATAAAAAATGATTTGTTTAATGTATATAAATTAGATGATTTAGTTGAGGTTATGTCAGACAAAATCGATGATAGCTCTGTTCTACCGGTAATAGTTGATGTTACAATTAATAATATAGTTATTCCAATGGAAGTGGATAGCGGTGCGGCAATTTCAGTTATTCCGTTCGATGTATATGAAAAACATTTAAGCGATTGTAAAATGGAAAGTTGTTCTAAAATTTTAAAAATGTACGATAATAGCGTATTAGAAATAATTGGTCAAATAGAAGTAAATATTGTTTATAAAAATAATAAGGTTCAGCATAAAATTATTATTAGCAAACAAAACAAAAAAGTAAGTTTAATGGGCCGAGGTTTAATGAAAAAATTAGGTTTTGAAATTACTGAAATTAATAATGTTATGGTTAAAAAAACCGAATGGAGATATTCGCGTTTGCGGTGATTATAAAGTAACTGTTAATAAATATCTAGATGATTTTAATTATCCGATTCCGAAAATTGAGGAAATGTTATATCCATTAAAAAATGGAGAGCAGTTTACTAGTCTAGATTTTGACAGAGGGTATACACAATTACCAGTAGATGAAGTCACTGGCCAAATTCTTGCATTAAGTACTCATCGCGGAGTATATAAAGTTAATAGGTTACCATTTGGTACGAAACCGGCTTGCAAAAAATTTCAACAAATAGTAGAAAAAGTTTTACAGGGTATTCCCGGTTTTAAAAATTATTTTGACGATATTATCATAACCGGTAGTAATAAAAAAGAACATTTAAATAATTTAAGTAAGGTTTTAACAGCTCTTAAAAATAATGGTTTTAAGTTGAATGTTAAAAAATGTAAAATTTTTGCAACCAAAAATAGAATTTTTAGGTTATATTATAGACAGAAATGGACTTCATAAAAACCCAAAAAAAGTAGAGGCAATTTTAAAGGCACATAGGCCAACAAATGTACAAGAAGTGCAAGCATTGTCAGGAATGATTAATTATTATGCGAAATTTGTTCCTAAATTAGCTACGATTATGAGTCCAATTTACAGCTTAATTCAGAAAGATAAAAAATTTAATTGGAATGATAGTTGTGAAAAAGCTTTTCAAAAAATTAAAAAAGAATTAGTAGCAGATAAGAATTTAGTATATTTATCCCTGAACTACCAATTAAGCTGGCGTGCGATGCATCTAGTGTAGGAATAGGAGCGGTATTGTTACATGTTTATCCGGATGGAGTAGAAAAACCGATTAGTTTCGCATCGCGTACGCTTTCAAAAGCAGAAAAAAATTATTTATTGGGGTGTAATGAAGTTTTTCCAATATTTAAAAGGTATTAAGTTTATTTTGCAATCAGATCATAAGCCATTACTCGCTCTTTTTGTTGAAAATAAGGGAATTCCGCAAATGGCTGCAGGGAGAATTCAGAGGTGGACTTATGTATTAAGTGGATTTGATTATATATTACAATATGTTAAAGGGGAGGATAACGGAGGTGCTTATGGTTTATCCCGTTTGCCTATAGAATATAATAATTTAGATTTAGATATAGAAAATGACTATTTTAATTTTTTAGTAGAAAATAAGTTACCTGTAGATTCTAAACAATTGCGAATAGAGATTAGAAGAGATTTGGAATTAAGTAAAGTTTATGCTTTTGTTAGGGATGGATGGCCTCATCAAATAGAAGAATCGTTAAAACCATATTTTAGTCGAGCAATGGAATTGCATATTGATCAAAACTTGTTAATGTGGGTTACCGAGTTATAATACCATTAAAATTTAGAAAAGAGATATTAGATGAATTGCATGCTACGCATATGGGATCTAATAAAATGAAGGCGCTAGCTAGACAGTATTTATGGTGGCCTAACATTGACAGGGATTTGGAACAAGTGTCAAAAAATTGTAATATTTGTAATGCATTAGCTTGTAATCCAAGTAAAGCACAGCTCATTAAATTTGATCGATGTAAGGAGCCTATGGAACGGATTCATTTAGACTTTTTAGGGCCAATTAAAAATAAAATTTATTTAATTATTGTTGATGCTTATTCCAAATGGCCTGAAGTTTATGTGATGAATAAAATAGATTCGCAAACTACTGTACATAAATTGCGTGATTATTGTAGTAGATACGGTCTTCCTAAGAAAATTATTTCTGACAATGGGCGGCAGTTAGTTTCAACCGAATTTGAACACTTTTGTAAAATGAACGGTATAAAGCACATAACATCTGCGCCGTATCACCCGTCTACAAACGGAGCAGCAGAAAATGCTGTTAGATCTTTTAAAAATGGTTTAAAGAAAGCCATTAGTAATCCAAAAAATTGTAAGGAGCATATAGAAACATTAATTGCGAGATATTTATTCGGTTATAGAATTACTCCGCATACGACAACTGGCGAAGCTCCGTCTAAACTTATGTTTAATAGAAAATTAAATAATAGATTCGATTTAATAAGAAATAGTTATAATGATAATAAAGCAGATGCGCAAGTAAGAAATTATATTGGCAATAGAAATGATAATTTTGAAATAGGTGACATAGTCTGGATACGTGATTACAAAGTTCCTAATAAAATAAGTTGGGTAAAAGCGGAAATATTAGATGTTTTAGGTCACAGAAACTATGTTTGTAAAATGCTTAAAAGCGATATTACATGTAAAAGACATTTAGATCAAATGCGAAAAGCTGGTAATTGGGGTAATTTAGAGTTGTATGAAGATTATGATAAAGCGAAAAGTATAAAAAATGATAATCTGTTAAGTGAACATGCAGTCCCGCGAGAACAATTATATGAAAGTATGGAGCAGAATGTTAATATTGCGACTAAGGATAATTATAAAGAAAAAAGTTTAAGCAAGGAACCGAGCGCGTTTGATAGTTTTCGAAATAGTATAAATGAAAATGTATTAAGTAAGAAAAATAACGATGTAAGCAAAAAAATTGTCAAATACGACACAAATGGAACTGAAAATATTTCTGTGCAAAAAGAGAATAAAGAAAATTTTGTAAACGTATCAAATACACCAAAAATAACTTGGAATGTAAATGAGAGTCCAAAACGTAAAATTAAGAAACCAGATCGTTTAAATCTTTAAAAATATGTAAACAATCTTGAGAGGGAGGATTGTAGTATCGTAGAAGTCGTATAGTAAGAGAAAGTTATATTACGTCGCGATAGGTAAATTACGTGGCGTATGTAAGAAGGCGAAATGTGTGAAGAGCACTCTCTTGCCGGCGTTCTAGGCGAACGGTCATGTCGGTACAGACAGTCAGGTCGAACATTGCTTATATTCAATTTAATTAAACGTTGACTTTAGTTCGTATATATATTTGTGTTGATTTATTTATTATCCTGTATCCCGGATACATTACAAATTTCTTAGGATTTATTTTTTTATCGTAATATTTTTTATTTTTATATTTCGATTTTACTAAATTATCATATGTTAATTTTTAAATTCCATGTAGTCGCGTTACAAGATCAATTATGTATCCTTTATAAGTAGGTATCATTTTCTCTAAGCGGGAGATTTGACGGTAGCCTTGCTAATCTGCCAAATATAACCTCAGAAGAAGTATGCTGAGTGCTTTCTTGAACGCTAGTATTATAATTTAACATAGCCAAATCCAACCAATTATCTCATTCGTCGTCTGCAGTTGTATATTGTTTTAAAAATTCACCCAAAGCATGATGCGAACGCTCTAGCGATCCATTGCTTTGTGGATGAAATGCAGTTGTTCTGATTTTTTTTATTCTAAATCTTTTAGCAACACGATTCATTAAGCTATTAAAAAAATTTTTGGCTTGATCTGTCAGAATTACCTTAGGTACTCCATATATACAAATGTACTTTTTAATAAACGCGTCTGCTATTGTTGTGGCTAAAGTATTTTGTAAAGGAACTGCAAGACAGAATTTGGATAATTGATCTTGCATGATAAGTATATATTCATTTCCGTTTTTTGTCTTTTTGATAGGTCCGACTATATCTAATGCTATTTTATCTAAAGTAACTCCCGGTGTATCTGTGATAATCATGGGTTGCTTTGTTTTTATCCGAACCAGCTTCTTCAGCTGACAATCCAAACATTGTTGGATTCGTCGCTGAATGTCTGATTTTAAATCTTTCCAAAAATATTTTGTTCGAATTCGATTAAAAGTTTTGGACACTCCGCAATGTCCACCAATTGGTGAGCTATGTAGCTCATAAAAAATTTTGTCCCTATCTTTGGGCTGAACATATTCTAATTTTCCTGTACAAATTATTATTTTAATATTTGTTTTTTCAAATACAGTTTTAAAAATACTTATTATATTATCCCAAGGTAAGTTTTCAATCGTTTTTGATTTATTCAAACTGATTTCAGTTTGGTTATTTTTTAATAACATTTCCCGCAGAACCATTAATGATATGTATATATTAGTTTCAATGCCTGATAATGATTCTGGGTTTTTTCCACGTATGCATAACGCGTATAAATTTTTATTATTTTATCTTTTTATTTCTTTTACTTCTCCAAAATGTATATCTTGTATTATTGGTAATTTTTTATATTTATGTAAGATTTTAGCGCTTTCATCACTAGGAGATCCGTCACTATCTATAAAACATCCTACATTTCCCGTTCTACATTGAATTAAATCTTTAGTTACAATAATTTGGGATTGAGGTGCTTGAGAAGTGTGGTTTGAATCAATAATTGATTGATTTTGCTCAAATAACAATTTAGCATCTTGGCTTGACATAGAGGGCACGTCATCACTCATTATTGAGGATGCTGTTTTATTTTGTAAAAGACTTTGGCTGGTAATAGAGGGAGCATTTTGATTCATGCATTGTAAATTTTTATTCCAAAGTTTGATTTTTATTATTTGAAAATCCGATAGCTTTTGCTTCTAAATTACTAGACCCCATATCACTTTCTTCGTAATAAATGGGTTTTAAATTTCTTTGTGGCCTTACCTTGGAATCCTGTATTACTTGCTCTTCAGGCTTTGAATTTACCTCAGTATTATTATTATTATTAACATTATTATTTGTATTATTGTTTACATTATTGTTACCATCATTGTTAATCTCAGCCTGGTTTTGTCCATTATTGAGCTTTTTTAATTGAGCTCTAGTCAAAACAGTAAGAGGTAAAGGTTACACCGGATTCCTTGATAAAGCGTCTGCGTTTGAATTTAATCGACCCGGTTTGTAGATAATTTTATAATGATATTCACTGAGCTTAAATTTCCACTTTTGTACCCTAGTGTTTAAATCTGCGTCTCCAAACCATACCAATGGGAGATGGTCTGTATAGATATTTATAGGCCTACCGTAAACATAACTTTTAAAAGACATTACTCCGTCTACTACAGCCAAAGCTTCTTTTTCATAGACTTCATAGTGAAGTTCGGATCCCCTCAAAATACGAGAGCTATACGAGATGGGCCTATCTTTCCCGATGACACCCTGAGATAAAACTGCTCCTATAGCGTATCCTGAAGCATCTGTTGTAATATTATAGGGTTGATCAAGCTTAGGGAATTGTAATAAGGGAGCATTACATAAAATTTCTTTTAAGTCATTGAAAGCTTTTTCTGTCTTTTCGTCCCAAAGGAAGGTTACGTCTTTTTTTAGTAATTTGGTTAAGGGTTTGGATATTTTTGCGAGATCTCTAATAAATCTTCGATAATAACCCGCGAGGCCTAAAAATTGTCTAACATTTTTCACGGTTTTTGGTTGCGGAAAACGTTGTACAGCTTCGACCTTTTTCGGATCGGGGCTCAACCCATGTTCACTTAATTTGTGACCTAGATAAGAGACGTTATGTTTTAGGAACCTCGCATTTATCGACTTCTAATTTTAAATTGGCTTCCTCCAATCTTTTCATAAGATTGTCAAATTTTTTTTCATGTTCTTCTGTAGTATCCGCGTGTATAACAATGTCATCTAAATACACAAATAATGATACACCTTGCAATCCTCGTAATACATCATCCATAAGTCGTTGAAAGGTTGCAGGAGCATTTTTTTAACCGAATGGCATTCGAACAAATTCATAATGGCCAAAAGGTGTACTAAAAGCGGTTTTAGGTGAATCTTCAGGATCCATTTTGATTTGATGAAACCCAGAAGCGAGATCCAATACAGTATAAAACTTTGCACCGCCTACTTGGTCGAATATTTCTGTAATGTTCGGTAACGCATATGCGTCGCCGACAGTTTTTCCATTTAGCTCTCGAAAATCGAGAACCATCCGCCATCTAGGTTTACCTTTCGAATCCGGTTTTTTCGGCACTATCCACAGAGGCGTATTGCAAGGAGACGTTGATGGCTTAATTATTCCATCTTCAAGAAGTTTTTCCACTTGTTTATTAAATTCATCCTTTAGGGCGTGTGGAAATTTATACTGTTTTGCATTGACCGGTATATTATCCGTTGTGGGGATTCGATGCATTACCCTATTGGTTCCGGGCAACTGGTCTCCAGGTAAATAAAATCTTTCACGATATCTATTTACTAGGTCGGCAATGTGTTTTTTTTCGTCGTTATTTAATTAATTTAAGTGAAGATAGTCTGATATTCCACTTTTATCGAGGATGTATATGGGAATTTCTTCTTTTGCTTCCCCGATGACAAAAGAGTTTAAATGTCGTTTTGTCAATTCCTCGATATCTAATTCTTTAGAGATTTCAATTTGACTGGAAATACATTTTTTTCAACCTCAGAGGCAAAATTATCTAGTAAATCTAAGTCACCAGAGTCGACCTCTACAGACAATGATGATACGGATTGTTGATCTTCATTTATAATGCGTTTGTGGAAGCCAAATGGCTTTGATACAGATCCTACTGTTAATTGTTTACTCTGGTAGTCAATAATAACTTCTGCTGAATCTAAATAATTGGCTCCTAAGATGCCAACTTCAGGTATCTGAATGTCACTAGGTAGGACTTGAAATTTAGTATCTACCCCTAATATTCTAACTTCGACGGTTCCCAATGTTTCAATTAATTTTGGTCCAATCCCTCGAATAAATGTTTTCTTGAGTGAATTTATTTTTTCGAAATCTGATACTAATTCTTTTTTAATTAAATTGGCTTCTAAACCTGTATCTATTAGAAAATTGAGACCTAATCTTTTACCAGAAATATATTTTTATACAACAAAAACCAAGATTGGATATTCTAAATTATTGTAAAATGTATTCTCTCATAAATAGTATTTTTTATAAAAATATACAAATAAAAGAGTAAAGCAATAACTTTATTTATAAAATTGCTTCCTTAGCTAGATAATTTTTATTTTTTACTGATATATTACATTACAAAAAATAATTACATTGATTTTGAATTTAGAATATAATTTTAATTGTAAACCAATTCTTTTGTTTAATTATAAATTATGATCATCGTATATAAAAAAAAATTTTCTAATTATTTAATTTTTAAATTTAAATGTAAAAGTAAATTTAAAATTTAAAATTTATTAGCAAATGTAATGAAAAATTATTATAAAATGTTAAGTATTATTTATAATTTATTTTCAGCAATTTTCACAAAGAAATATAATGCAAGAACGCAGGAATAAAATATTCTACGTAAATAATTTTTACCGAGTAAAAATACAGTTTTTATAAAACGATCCAATATTAATTTTTTAATTAATCTTGATATTTAATTTTAGAGTTCTCACGTTTTTTTTGAAAAAGAAAAAAGAAAAATGTCAAAATTTATATGAATAGAACAGGAGTATACAATTTTTATTTAGAAAAAAGAAAGACTAAATATCCCCCCAGGGCCTCCAAAATTAATGTATGTAACGTCTAAGTGACGTTAGATTGCAATTATTTGTGCCTAGCTGTTACTAGCTACTAGCACGGGAGACCTTTAGTCGGAAAATAATTGAACTGTATAAATTCCTGTTCTATTCCCTAATGGAAAGAACAAGACGTTCACAAGACAAGAAAGAAGAGTACGGAGATGCTTCACATCTATCACACTACCCTCTAGTCTTGTTTGTGCCGGCCTTATTATTATTTTGAAGGTATAGTACGGAACTCTATATAAGACCGTACTATCCTTATAAGGGAATTTAATTTATTCAGACACAAAAACAATATATATAATAATGACAATTAGAATTTATTTTATTTGATTTTATTAGAATTTACCTACTTTTTGGATATGAGATGAAGAGGTAGAAATAGAAAGACTAATATTGCTTTCTTCCGTTGATCTAAGCGCTACACTGATTGATGTAGAACTGAATTATCGTAGAGGCCGTGTACTGATTTCGATTATAGTTGTTGAGCCGTGAAGATGACTCTGATGTGTATTATACCGATGATTGTAAGATGACTGGGCTGACAAGATAATGTGTTGTCAACTGAACTGCTGAATAAAGATACTAAACCGTGAAAATGATGCGAACTGTACTGACTGAACTTGGCCTGACTGAACTTGGACGTAGAAGATGATGTGAACTGTTGCTTGCTGAACTGACGCTTGCTCGGCGTGCGGGCCTTTTTAAACCCCTCAAATTGGGTGGTCCTCTCATCCCTTTCCACTGTTCTGGGAAGGTCCTGAAAATTTGCATTTCATTGGCAGCCGGAAAATGCATGGGTGGCCGCTGAGCATTGATTTGCCGGAGACATTAGGGGTATCGGTAAAGGTGTGGGTGGTACGATGCTCTGACATCCATCATTGGCGCTGAGTTTTCTTGACGCCTCCCTTGAGTGGACCCTAGGGGTGCGAAGGTAGGGATATCTTCCGTCTCCTTTTAAACTGATGCTTTCTCTTTCTTGTTAACTATCCTTGTCTTTTCTCTCTCTCTTTCTCTCTCTCTCTCTAATTATCCAAATCCATATAAACTTATTCCTAATTTATTTATTTAACAAATAATATTTTATGTAATTTATATTAATTTTATCAAACAAATTAATTTTACAAACATATAAGTGTATATATTTTTATAATGTTAATTTTACGTTTGCTAAGAATCAGTAAAAATATCTATTATAATTTCTAAATAAATTGAATACTCAATTACACTTACATATTCGATAATTTTTACAAATATTTGAAATAATGTTATTCACGTTACATTGTATAATAATGAATAAAACTTAAAAATAATATTCGATATGAAAATAATATTTTATAAAATAATTACCTTTTCTATTTTATTTATAAAGAATAACTATAACTATTTTCTTTATAATATTTGAAGTTATAATGATTATAATGTAGGAATAATATTTGTACATTGTTTTATTGTGGAAATTACTCTTTTATGCGTATACAAGTATAATTATTTTAAATGTTCAAAGATACTATTTTATAAGAGATTGAATAATTACGCTTAAAATAAAACGCATATATATTACTTTGAATATTACTCACAAACATATTTGTACTATAAAATCATGTATTTAATCTAGAAAATTTATATAACTAAATAATCAATTTAACATATTAATACTGTTAAATTAATTTGATTTACATTGATTTCTATTTTGATGTAATGTAATGAACGATTTTTATCGTTAAGAAAAATATTATAAACTATACGCTTTTAATTAACTACAAAAATATTACAAATCGGTTGTTTAAAAATAAAATATAAAAGTATTACAAGCTAAATACTTTATAACAAATATTATAGAATATTATATGTAAGATATAAAAGTATAGGTTATACTTTATGTAAAAATATTGTCTAAATTTTAAATATAATATTTAATAGTTTATTTACAAATTTTATACGTTTTGTATTGAGTTTTTATGGTGAATTAAAGGTGAATGTGAAATTGATCAGCTAAAAATAATCGCTTAATTTGCACAATGTATAAATCGCTAGATAAACAATTTATTTATTTAAATAAAAAGAATATATTTTTTTGATGAGTTTAGAACGCACAAAAACTATATTGCCTTGTTTGTCCCGACTCAGATGTTCGGTGCCAGAGAAAGTTTTATTATCGGGTTTTCCCCACACGCATTAAGGGTTGTAAACTTCTTGCTCGTTCTAGAATTTTTGGGCCTGAGTTTTTGCTTGTTCTAGAAATTTCCATCTCTTTCCTGATGTACATAATTTTTGATTTGGTTTAAATATTTAACTAATAATGTTCATTATAAAATATTACACTAAATATATATATATATATATTTTTTTTTATTATTATTATTTTAACGTCGCTCTTTTTATGCTCCCAAACCGGTGCTAATCAGCAACGGAGGTCATACGATGTCTTGGTGAAGAAAGCACTTGGTGAAAATACATTTGCCAGTGGTGCTTGTATCAATCGGCCGGGACCGGGAATCGAACCTGGGACCTCCAAGATTACGAGCCCGACGCCCTACCGACCGAGCCATCGCAGGCCTCAAATATATATCAATATTACAGCAATCAATTATTTATTCATTTCTAAATTAAAATATTTTGTTGTCAATTAATTGATGATTATTTAAATTGAATACAAATTATGGTTATTGTTATTTATTTGAATTGATTGTACATGAATTTTGATACTGATTAAGTTGTTGGTTCACTTTGAATTCTAGTTTGTTAATTTTAAAATAACTACGTAAATTATTGTTACTATCATTTATTTAAATTGATTTCTCAAAAATTATTTTGATACAATTAAAATTAATTTTAGTAGTAATTATAATATTAATTTAATTAATTTCGCTATAACTTAGTTGATTAATCAATTCATAATGTCAATTATTTTAACAAAGTAATTGTTCTTATAATTTTAATATAATAATAATTATTCTAAATTTTTTGAATGTTATAACAAAAGTAATCTGAAAAAATGTTTATCATAAAATCTAATCAGTAAAGAAAATATAAAATTATTACTTTTGTTAAAGCATTTTATTTATTATCGTATACGATTTTTGTTATTTTCAATTACTTTTATACCCTTTTGTTTATTTTTAAATTGAAGATTGTGGATTTTCAATATTTAAATTTATAATAAAATAATAATAATAATAATAAATGTAATATTTATCGCATCTTAGTGTTTAGATAAAGAAAAAAAAAATCTTAAGTCTACATAAAAAAAAATGCGCATGTGGAAACGTGCGTATATATGGCTATTACATGCATATACACATATAGGCATATACTCGCATGTGTATATCTTAACGGTATTTTTCATAGGGACGCTAGGCATAGGAACTTTCCAAGTTTCTCGAAACATCCAGAGGGTTTATAACATTGTTTGTTCGAGAATGTTCTATTATCATTAGCAACTATAGACAACGCGTCGCATTTTTATAACACTTGGAGCCAAGCGGATCTCTGCCTATGTCTGGCGTTGCTTGGGTTTTATGATAGTTGCTGCCTGTCTATGCAGGTAACCAATGTTTGTATACACGGTCCCTCTTGCATCGTTTTATTTATTTTAGATTACGTTTATTTATTTAACAAATAATATTTTATGTAATTTATATTAATTTTATCAAACAAATTAATTTTACAAACATATAAGTGTATATATTTTTATAATGTTAATTTTACGTTTGCTAAGAATCAGTAAAAATATCTATTATAATTTCTAAATAAATTGAATACTCAATTACACTTACATATTCGATAATTTTTACAAATATTTGAAATAATGTTATTCACGTTACATTGTATAATAATGAATAAAACTTAAAAATAATATTCGATATGAAAATAATATTTTATAAAATAATTACCTTTTCTATTTTATTTATAAAGAATAACTATAACTATTTTCTTTATAATATTTGAAGTTATAATGATTATAATGTAGGAATAATATTTGTACATTGTTTTATTGTGGAAATTACTCTTTTATGCGTATACAAGTATAATTATTTTAAATGTTCAAAGATACTATTTTATAAGAGATTGAATAATTACGCTTAAAATAAAACGCATATATATTACTTTGAATATTACTCACAAACATATTTGTACTATAAAATCATGTATTTAATCTAGAAAATTTATATAACTAAATAATCAATTTAACATATTAATACTGTTAAATTAATTTGATTTACATTGATTTTCTATTTTGATGTAATGTAATGAACGATTTTTATCGTTAAGAAAAATATTATAAACTATACGCTTTTAATTAACTACAAAAATATTACAAATCGGTTGTTTAAAAATAAAATATAAAAGTATTACAAGCTAAATACTTTATAACAAATATTATAGAATATTATATGTAAGATATAAAAGTATAGGTTATACTTTATGTAAAAATATTGTCTAAATTTTAAATATAATATTTAATAGTTTATTTACAAATTTTATACGTTTTGTATTGAGTTTTTATGGTGAATTAAAGGTGAATGTGAAATTGATCAGCTAAAAATAATCGCTTAATTTGCACAATGTATAAATCGCTAGATAAACAATTTATTTATTTAAATAAAAAGAATATATTTTTTTGATGAGTTTAGAACGCACAAAAACTATATTGCCTTGTTTGTCCCGACTCAGATGTTCGGTGCCAGAGAAAGTTTTATTATCGGGTTTTCCCCACACGCATTAAGGGTTGTAAACTTCTTGCTCGTTCTAGAATTTTTGGGCCTGAGTTTTTGCTTGTTCTAGAAATTTCCATCTCTTTCCTGATGTACATAATTTTTGATTTGGTTTAAATATTTAACTAATAATGTTCATTATAAAATATTACACTAAATATATATATATATATTTTTTTTTATTATTATTATTTTAACGTCGCTCTTTTTATGCTCCCAAACCGGTGCTAATCAGCAACGGAGGTCATACGATGTCTTGGTGAAGAAAGCACTTGGTGAAAATACATTTGCCAGTGGTGCTTGTATCAATCGGCCGGGACCGGGAATCGAACCTGGGACCTCCAAGATTACGAGCCCGACGCCCTACCGACCGAGCCATCGCAGGCCTCAAATATATATCAATATTACAGCAATCAATTATTTATTCATTTCTAAATTAAAATATTTTGTTGTCAATTAATTGATGATTATTTAAATTGAATACAAATTATGGTTATTGTTATTTATTTGAATTGATTGTACATGAATTTTGATACTGATTAAGTTGTTGGTTCACTTTGAATTCTAGTTTGTTAATTTTAAAATAACTACGTAAATTATTGTTACTATCATTTATTTAAATTGATTTCTCAAAAATTATTTTGATACAATTAAAATTAATTTTAGTAGTAATTATAATATTAATTTAATTAATTTCGCTATAACTTAGTTGATTAATCAATTCATAATGTCAATTATTTTAACAAAGTAATTGTTCTTATAATTTTAATATAATAATAATTATTCTAAATTTTTTGAATGTTATAACAAAAGTAATCTGAAAAAATGTTTATCATAAAATCTAATCAGTAAAGAAAATATAAAATTATTACTTTTGTTAAAGCATTTTATTTATTATCGTATACGATTTTTGTTATTTTCAATTACTTTTTATACCCTTTTTGTTTATTTTTAAATTGAAGATTGTGGATTTTCAATATTTAAATTTATAATAAAATAATAATAATAATAATAAATGTAATATTTATCGCATCTTAGTGTTTAGATAAAGAAAAAAAAAATCTTAAGTCTACATAAAAAAAAATGCGCATGTGGAAACGTGCGTATATATGGCTATTACATGCATATACACATATAGGCATATACTCGCATGTGTATATCTTAACGGTATTTTTCATAGGGACGCTAGGCATAGGAACTTTCCAAGTTTCTCGAAACATCCAGAGGGTTTATAACATTGTTTGTTCGAGAATGTTCTATTATCATTAGCAACTATAGACAACGCGTCGCATTTTTATAACACTTGGAGCCAAGCGGATCTCTGCCTATGTCTGGCGTTGCTTGGGTTTTATGATAGTTGCTGCCTGTCTATGCAGGTAACCAATGTTTGTATACACGGTCCCTCTTGCATCGTTTTATTTATTTTAGATTACGTTTATTTATTAAAAAAAAATGTTCCGACGTTACATTACAGTAATATTTCTGCAAAATATAACAGAAATATTACATGAAATATTTACAAAATGTTGTTAAAATATTTCAAGTAATTGAATTTTTTAACTTAATTATTTGTAAACCCAAGAGCCGTGCTATTGATTTATATTTATTAAGTATTAATACACATTATTTTTTTACACATATTTATCGCAGAAAAATTTTTTACATATTTCCTAACCTGGGTTCGAACCCCGTATGCACGCATCAAATACAAACGCTTTATCCACTACGCTATTCGCAACGCTTATCGTTTATGTTTAAAACTTGCACATGATGATCTGCTATTTGATTTGCTATTTAATGTGTTTTTAATACTCAAATAATTTCAATGAAATTGACAAGATTTTACTATGATTTGGAAAAAAATCTTGCTAATTAAAAATCTTACTTCTTTGTTATCATAAAAATATCGTTAAAATATTTTATTGTTATATTTCTATAATAATTTCTCTACGATAGAAAGCAAAATCTTTCTGCATTATTGATATATAAGTTTTCTTAAACCTTGTACAAAATAAAAATAAGATATAAGACGAGGATTTTTCGATTTTGGCGATTAAAGCAAAAGATGTGAAATAATTCTGAATCTTAAAGTGAAATATTTATATAATATTTCACAAAATATTACACTGGAACATTACGGTAATATTAATGAAATATTTCACTGGTCCTATTGAAGTAGGTATTTGAAATATTTTATCAATAATTCTCGAAATATTACACTGCAACAATCGATTTCGATGAATAAACCAAGATGTTAATTAATGGCGATGTTTCGATGACTTTTACCATCCTTCTTTAGTTATTCTACTCGTCAATGGTTAGTATAGCCTGAGGAGGATAGCAAAAAATTCGAGCTCACATTTAAACCAAATAGAAGAATATTACAGAACGATTTTTTTCTAAATAAAGGACTGCAAACTGTATGTGCACTATCCTTTTCAATTCTGATTTTATATTATTAATTAGAATAAAATTTTACATTATTTCAAAAATGTGTATACTTATACATTTAGAAATTGGATTAATTATCCAAAATTTGTATTTAATTATTCATTTAATGTGATTCTTTATTCTTGTTTAGAAATAATTATTTACTATAAGATAATAAGTACCTTTTCGCGGGAGAAAATAACATAATTCGTAGTTAGATACAATTTTTTTAAGTGTAAAAAGCAAACTGCAGAAAAAGATTTTGTTTAAAACACTATTTCGGAAATAGCACTACTTAATTGTACACAATATATTTATTCTTGATTTTGTGCCCTCTTTTTTCCTGGCACTTCCTACCGTTTATCCCCTGGGGGACTTTAACGGTGTCCACCTACCACCTATGTGTGGGTGCTTTATCCCTCTCTTAAAAACCCCACCATCTCGCATTCGCCCGGGGTTATGCCCCTGGATGAGGGAAACCTGTGAAGCAGGGAAAACCTCACCCGAGTTGGCCGGTGTATTCGAAACATTCTTTTTGGGTGTCAAAGTCACATTGCGTAGGCCTTGACACCGAAACCCAATGTTTCACACCTCCCGCTCACGTTGTGAAGTGTGAAAAAACACCTAACCCGCCACGAAAGCCAAGCGACCGAGAACGTCACCCATCCACTTGGGTACCGCGCTCAATACTGCTTAACTTCTGTGACCGGCCCAGGTGCGTCTCCGCCACTCCGCCACCGCGTCGGTTAATTGTACACAATATATTTTTATTTAAAATAAAAAAGTTCAAAAATAGAGCGCGGGAGAGAAAAATCTACGAATATATGGTTAAAAAATTACTCAGTCTAAATTTTATAAATTCAACATTTCTTTATAGCCTGGTAATAACTCTTAATAACAAAATAGCAAAATAGCTCATAGTGGTAAAGAGTCAGCGTTCGAATCTTAAGATTGAAAATTCGAGTCCCACAGACAGCAAATATTTTTTTTTAATTTTTTCTTTTAATTTATGAGCTATGGCTAACATATTGGCAACAGTTTAAAAATTGTAAGATAGTAAAACTATTGGCAATATGTTTGTAATAATTGTTGCCCACCACTTTGCAATACAGTGGCAATAGTTTATATTTTTACATACTTACAATATATCTTAATAAGTAGATTCTGCTTAAAAATAAAATGTTTTAAGTCTGTTATTATATACATGCTGTCAGATTAAATTTAATATGTCAACTGTTAATATCCATCGTATTCGCATATATTAACATTACATATTTTATTAGTTACACTATTGTTACACTATTATTACCTTTGTAACAGTATTGGTATTCTCTCACAAGGGAAGTACTTGACCTTCGGAAACGGATATATCTTATCCTAACCTTAGCATATCTTTTGGAATATAATAATATGAAGAAAGCCAAGTTATTACTTGCCAATTAGCTCTTTTACGAAAGTGATTCGACATCTGATAAGAATATTTTCAATGAAAGTTACTTTCACTTTTATTGCTATTATGACTCGAAAACGAATGTTGATAGGAAATCAATCCAAAAACTGAAAGCTTAAATTGTTCAATTTAGAGCAAAGTTAAGAAAATAAGTTAGTAATGTTACATGTAAGTAATGTTTCGACAATGTTACATGAAATATTGTGATGAAAGTCTGTGCAATATTTTAGTAATATTCCAAATCATTATTTTTGTTTTAACATGTATTGATATTATAACAATATTTCATGAAATATTGCATACAATATTTATGGAATATTACACGAAATATCACATGAAATATTTCAGTAATATTGTTGTAATATGTTGTGAAATATTCCACTTTCTATTAGTTGAAATATTACACCAAATATTTCATTAATATTTAAAAAATATTACTATGAATTATTTCAGAAGAATATTTTGTAATATTTATGATATATTTTCTAAACATTTCCGCAATATTTTTTTGTAATATTTCATGTAATATTTTTTTAATATTACATGCTGTGTTGGCGTGTAGTATAAAGTCTGCATAAATTTGAATACACATATTTAAAGAAATTAATTTAATTTCCATTATCTTACATATTTACGTTACTTAACACTGTAAACCTATAACTTATATGTTTAAAAGTTGATAATTAATAATAATATATCGTAAATGTGTAATATAGAAATTCCTTACACTGGATTTACTAATAGTGTAGTATAAAGTCTGCATAAATATGCATACAGGTATTTAAAGAAATTAATTTAATTTTCATTGACTTACAGATTTACGTAATTTAACACGGTAAACCTACGACTTTTGTTTAAAAGTCGATGATTTATTATAATATATCGTAAATCTGTAGTATTCAAAATTTCTTAAACTGGATTTACTGACATTGTAGGTAGTTATAGAGTGATATAGCGGGACGTAAACAAACCCTCACCACTCCTCCCTACTAGGCTTATACTCTCGCTCCTTGTTTTGTCTCTCTCTCTCTCTCTCTTTCTCGCTCCTGGAATCCATCAACTCAACTGTTGAAATATAATATGTACATTTATATTGTTATATACCCAAGTTCAAACCAAGTTCAATATTGTACGCTAATCATGTATAGTGTGAAGCACGCCGAAATAAGTGAGCGTGCTAATGAGTGTGAGTGGAGACACACTTGTAAGTCTCCCCTCTCCAGTATGTATGTGAGTACGACCATACTGCGAGAGACGTCGGACAATACGACGCTCTCACTGCTACTCGAGCTCTCTGGCTTGATCCTTCGCCAAATTAACATGTCGATGTATATAAGAAGTAGTAGTTAAATAAATCCACATCATTATTAAATAAAATTCTCTCCATTATATATCCACACCTCAACAGTAGACAACATGATTTTATAACCTTTATCAGAAATAGTAATATATATGTATGGGGAAAAAAGCAAAATACTTCACATGTAATCAACAATGATGAAGAGCTTAAGACTTTTTTATCAACGTTGCCGAAGCGGATATCCGAAGAGGACGACTGCTAGATGACCAGGTAAGTTCACACTCGCATCCCTCCCCGCCTTTAAATATTACTTCTTGTACTAACCGTCATGCTGCAACTAATACCTTGCAAACGAGGCTTAAATGTAATACCAATCTCACTGAACAGGGCCTTCGTGTCTGTCACTTTAATGCAAATTCTATTAGGGCACATATTGAGATGGTTAGACTATTTCTGTCCACTCGCCCTACATACACCGTTGTAGCTCTTACGGAAACCAAGCTCAGCCCTATAGTAGATGACTCGCTAATTTCTCTTGAAAATTACATTATCATCCGGCAAGATCGGAATACGAGGGGAGGTGGAATTGCACTCTATATTCATAAGTCTTTATCGGGAACGAGGTTATGCTCATCCAATGGAGGCTGGTATGGGAGACCTGGAGTACCGGAATATCTGTTCTGCGAGTTGAAACTTCCAGCTTGTCCTCCTATTTTTATGGGTGTTGTCTATCGCCCACCTCAGGCTCAATTCTTGGCGTTAGCAGACTTTGTGCCTAATTTAATTATGTATATGTAATTAATTATATATTAATTATGTATATCAACTCTCTAATTCTGTGGATTCAAACATCTTAAAAGGTATCATTGCAGATAACTCATTACAATCTGTTCCATATGGCGCCACTCATCATACTGCCACATCTGATACTTGGCTTGATCTCTGCCTTGGTGATGCTAATGAAGTTGTTGTAGATTACTGGAAAACTAACACTCCTTTCATTGATGGACATAGTCTTATTTCTGCCACTGTTAGGTCAGCTCTTTCGAAAACTGTGCCTGGTACTTTTACATTCAGGGATTATAAATCGATAGATGAGATGGGTTTCCTCAATTATTTTCACACCCTTGAGTGTGTAGTGTGTAGTGGCGACTTTCCAATTGAAGAACGACTAGAATGCCTATATTCACACTTAAACGTTGCCATAAATCAGTTTGTTCCGCTGAAGGAGGTTAGACAAAATGGGAAGCGCTGTCCATGGACTATCAAGAATCACCTTCTCCTAATTGAAGAAAGAAACAGACTATATAGGCGATACAGGCGAATACGGTTGTATGTTAACTTGATGAGATATAGAACAGCCAGAGATAGTGCTCATAGTGTGATTGAATCTGCTAAGTTATTATACTATTATGATCGATTAAATGGGTTGACGGATTCGAGACCGATCTGAAAGGAACTACGTAACCTTGGTGTATGTAATAATGGTGTGGACACCGGCAATCCGTTCTCTGTTGATTCATTAAATGCCCATTTTTGTACAAATGCATCGGATCCCTTGCGCCCTTTAACTGCAGACTTGTTACGATCATTGCAAGCTCACAGTAGCAACCAGACGCTCTTCAATTTCAGGAAGGTGACTCTCATGGTGGTGGGGTTAGCTATACAGCGTTCGACTTCCCAAGCTAGAGGGGTTGATGATATTCCGCAGTCCATCATTAGGCTTGCTTTCCCATTGATTGGATCTCTTATTCTTGGTATTTTTAATGACTCACTGAAGAAATCTATATTTCCAGCCTTATGGAAAAAGTCTCTTATTATTGCTGTTAATAAAACACCTTCTCTTCGCGTTGTGGATGACCTTCGGCCTATTTTACTACTGTGCTTTCTATCTAAAATACTGGAACGCATAGTACATATTCAAATATGTAGTTATTTGAATTCCAATCAAATATTAGTTCCCCTCCAAGCCGGGTTTAGGAAGTATCATAGTACGCAAACAGCTTTGCTCAAGCTGACTAAGGATATCAGGCAGGGTATGGATATGCGTCACGTAACCTTACTTTTACTCTTCGACTTTAGTAAGGCTTTTGATACTGTGTGCCATACAACTTTGCTTCAGAAACTATATAATGTGGGTTTGTCGCGCTCTGTAGTTGCATGGTTTGCATCATATCTCTCAGACAGGTAACAGTCAGTCCTGGATATTCGTAAAGTACCTTCTTCTTTTATTAAAGTGAAATGTGGAGTCCCACAAGGATCTGTTTTGGGGCCTCTGTTATTCTCATTGTATATTAACGATATTAGTGCCAGACTAGA
This sequence comes from Theocolax elegans, assembly GCA_026168455.1. Classification (NCBI taxonomy): domain Eukaryota; kingdom Metazoa; phylum Arthropoda; class Insecta; order Hymenoptera; family Cerocephalidae; genus Theocolax; species Theocolax elegans. Next base: position 71,921,867 of record CM047425.1, read on the forward strand.
CCCTAATATTTCTTATTTGATTTATGCGGATGATTTGCAGATTTATGTAAGTTTTCTACTTACTGAATTGGATTATTATATTAGTCTGATGAGTAGACAGGCTGAAGTGGTTTCTTCTTGGGCTGCTGAGAACCATCTTCGGCTTAACGTCAGTAAGTCGAAGGCTATTGTTTATGTCTCATATTTTTATATAAATAAACTTTCTTCTATGTCTATTAAAGGACTTACTATGGACAATACCTTTATCAAATTCAAATCTGAGGTTAAAAACCTTGGTTTGAATATGGACTGCAAGCTGAATTGGAAGGCTCATACCTCTAGTATTTGTAGGAAAGTGAATTCTGTACTGTATCGTTTAAACTTTTTTAGACCGAGTATCTCAACTGAATTAAGAAAACATTTAGTTGAGACTCTACTCTTCCACTTGATTGACTACTGCTGCCTTGCTTTTTTTGATATTTCAGGTGAACGTGACATTAAGTTGCAAAGTGCAGATAACTCAGGGATACGTTATGTTTGTGAAGTGAGAAGGGATGAGCACATATCGCCCTTCAGAACCTCTCTTGGTTGGCTAACTACGAAGGGTAGAAGGAATTATCTCGCTTCTTACTTTTTATTTAAGTTGTTTTCTAATACTAGTCCGTCATATTTATACTCTAGGTATCGATGGAATGCGATGACTAGGTCGCGAAGGGGAGAGGTCATGCATTTGATAATACCCTTATCTGCTACTGAGTACTACAGTAAATCATTTACCACAAGTACATTTCGCCTATGGAACAACTTACCAAAAACAATAAGGGAATCATCCTGTAGTGCTTCATTTAAGTCAGTATCCATGTCCCACTTCCTTAACCTTGAGAGTAAACAAACCTTACATCTACGTTCGCAACTTTAACAGCCTAATGCTTGTATAAAATTTTATGTTGATATATAGTTTTATATGCTACAATCATGCGCAACTAAATATTATAATCACATATCATCAAATTGCTATTATGTCACTACAACACTGCCATATATATTGTTTGTACTAATTGCCATAATTGCTAACCATGTATTATGCTTGTAAAACATGTTTATATTTTGTACTGTACAACATAATGTACATTAATAATAAATTATCTATCTATCTATCTATCTATCTATCTATCTATCTATCTCTCTCGCACCTACGTTTCAACACCCGAGCGTCTAAGGGCTGGTATAATGCGATGTATACAACATCGATACTCCCACTCCTCGGCAACCTCTCTCTCTTTCTCTCTCGCGCTGTCTACGACTCTTGCGTGCATCTATATGTTGGTATAGCGCAACTTCTCGCTTTTGGGGCTAATATGAGGAGACGTAAACACATCCCTACCACGCTGTCTCCGTGGTGTTTGTGTGGTCTTTTTTTTAGGCAACGCATCGGTACACCTGTACTCTCTCTTACTAATTACTTAAAGATATATAGGAAGGAAAAAAGTAATGTGGTTATAGTGGAAGTGTAAATAATTGAATACTCTCTTTTGATTACATCTTTTTAAAAAATTACATTTTTTTATAACCATCTTTTTTTGGTATACTACAAGTATATATAGAAACTTTTTCACTGTATTTTTTCCATTGATACTTGATTTTGTTTTCGTTATTTTTTTCTTGCTTATCTAGTAGAGGTTTGTGCTCCGGATTGCTGGTATTTGGACCCATGTTGATGTGAGTATTGAAATAGAATGAGTAGACTTGCTTGAGTTATTTGTATTTATACTATTCTTCAAACATGATAGCGTGTAGATCTTTTGAAATCAAGGGTAAGTCGAGCGCGTAAATTTCACCCAACACAATTGGTAAATACATATACTTTATCCCATCGTTATCATCCTCGACCATTTTCTCGTTGACAAATCCTTCTATATCAGCATACTGACAAGGAGGGGTTCCACCTTCCGGGAAACGTATTTCGTTGCAACTTTGAAAGCTGTTTTCTGGTAGTCAAATATGAAAGAATTCATATGAAATTCAATCTCATAGGCTATTTTACAAAAGTTATACGCAGTTATCGAAAAATCGTGAAAAAAATATGTTTAAGCTTAATCGCCAAAAGCTCGGAAAGAAATATACGTAGTTGCTCAAACTCAAATTAATTAAATAGTTGAGATCAAGTAAATATAGTTTAAAAAACAAGATGCTCAAATATCTTAATTTGGACAAAAGTTATGGAAAAAATAAGAATAGACGAAATATTTGCCTAAAATGTCTATCAAATTTTAATACTAAATTTTCGTTTAAATTTTATCTAATTCTTATTTTTTCTATAACTTTTATCCAAATTAAGATATTTGAACTTCTTTTTTTTAAACCATGTCTACTTGATCTCAACTATTTAATGAATTTAAGTTTGAGCAATTACGTATATTTCTTTCCGAGCTATTGGCGGTTAAGCTTAAACATATTTTTTTCACTATTTTTCGATAACTGCGTATAACTTTTGTGAAATAGCCTATGAGATTGAATTTCATATGAATTCTTTCAAATTTGGGTACCAGAAAACAGCTCTCAAAGTTGCAACAAAATCTGTTTCCCGGAAGGTGGAACCCCTCCTTGTGAGTTGAATAGTACTGTTTAAACACTTTAAAGTCTTGTAAAATACTTTTAGCATTTTCACCTTCCTCCTTTCCAAGTTTATCTTTTAAAAATTCGAGCGTACAATCGACAGTCCTATTAACTTTACCAACTATTTCTTTGAGTAATCCAAGATGCAAATCTATCAACCCGCTTTAGGTTTCGAAGTCCATCAAACGTTGATTGCTGCATTACTATAGCTGGTGGATTATGACGAAAATTCTTCTTATTACAAGATGGATTTTCAATTAGCGTTTCAATATCACTTTCTTCTATAACATCGTGATTAGGCTCTGGTTTCTCGTCGATGATAATTGTTCTATGACCGTATGGCGATGTAAAGCTTAAACCGTGCTTTTCGAGAAAAATCTTACTAGGACGTCCAAACTCTCAATAAAAAGAATAATTGTTATCGAAATATGATGTTATCAGATCAAAGTCTAGTTTCAAACTGTCCCAACTTTCTACGTCGAGCGTAAGGTTCTTGTATGACGGTCCTGTGTTAATTAACTTAATAACATAGTAATAATATCCTCCTATCTGCTCAAGTCCTACGCAGACCCTCTTTGTGTTTGATTTATTCAGAACATACGTTGTAGCTAATAAGACATTCGGCAACTCCGCGTACACTTCACATTTTCTTAATTGAAAGCCACCCATTTTTTTACTTAAATTGTACACTAGAAATTTATAAACGTTATACTACACTGTTTCGTTCGGTAAACTCACAGATCGACTGTCTATGCTCAACTGACTGTTCTACAACCACCTCTTCATGTATCTATGATTGTCCCACCACTTTCGGTTGTTAGTTACTTTAACCAGATGTAACGCAGTACATCAACGTAGTGGGGGGAGTACATAAAATTGAATGCGTATTAACAGATGTTGCACTGATTGCTTGGTTGTGAAAATCAGATGTAACAGGAAAAATACAAATTATGCACGTCTATATATAAGAAATAAATAACATTTGTCATTAATATATATATATATATATATATATATATACTAGGGGGCTTCGCCCCCCTGCGCGCTTCGCGCGCCAACCCCCTATTTTTAATTCGAAAAAGGTTTTTCGTAATTAATTTATTTAAAATAATGTTTTAAATTGTATTATTTTTTCACTACCATGGACACCTTAAAAATTAAACAGATTCACACAACACCTTGAAGGTATTGCTATAGTTATTATAATTTATAAATAAAAGTTTACCAAAATTTAGAGTAATGAAATCAGAATAAAAATAATAAAAAAAATAGAGACATATTAAATGTTAACTGTAAATTTTAAACTATATGAATTCTTATAAAGCTTAAATTTATATTTTAATAATTATAAATGTTAATGAAAAATTAACTTACCAAAAATAGTAAAGTACATATACTTACTAAATTGTAGTATTTTAGTTAACAACTTATTAAAATTTTGGATTATTTGAAACGGTTATAAATAGAACTTCACCTCCTAAAATTAATTTATTGAATGACGAACGATCATCGCCAAAAGTTCTATGTCATTAATATTTTGTACTTTTAGAGTAATAAAATTTTCTTCATAATTAAATTAATTTTTGTATTAGTTTTAAAGAATTATTTATAAAATTTTAGCGCTATATAAATAAAAACCTGTTTCTTCCATTTCTCTCGTGAATCGTAATTTGCACCCTCTTTCAAATTTGCATTTTAATCCATAATTATATCCAATTTATTTTTACTATGCAGAGCCCAAATATTTATTTTGATTATTATAAACAAATTCATTTCTTAAATATCCTTCTGTTTCTAATAAATACATACTTGTTTATTTAAAATATTGTGTTATATAAATATAAATTATCTACACATTTATATATCCATACAATTTTGAAATATTAATTTAAAAAATATTTAAATTAAATGCTCCTAAATTAATAGTTTTTGAAAATCTATTCAAATGTAATTCGTATTTTATATTGCCACTGTTAAAATTTGAATTTTCTTTTGCCTATACTGTTTATAATAGAATTATCTTAAAATGCAAGAATTAATATATTTAATTTTTAACCCATTGTATATATCATATGGATATTTGGAAAAGTGTATGTTATACTTGATTAATATTTATTTCATCTTCAAACAATTTTGCATTTGTATTTAAAGCATTACATTCAATTTTAGATCCGTTATTATTATTGAGTATACGTTTAAAAATTTTATGAGTTTTATCAAGAATGAGTAAACAAATACACATTCTTTCAAGTTATGTTCACAACTTTTTTTTGCGCACGGAAAAAATACATATATTATGTATTCTTGAAAAAACAATTTTAAAATATGTATATATATTATATAAATATTCCGCCGCACGCACACACACCCACATACATACATACATATATATACATATATATGGGCTATTTCACGTCAAGTGGTACGATGAAAATTTTAAATCACTCCAAAATCGAGAACAGGCTGGAAACATCTTCCAGAACATACAAAAAAATTTAAGTGTTAAAAATAATTTGCTTAAGAGTTATTCGACCATTAAAAGTGGAAATTTTTCAATTTTTTAGAAAAACTTCTATTTTTAAAGCCATTTATCTCAAAATATGTTGATTTTTTTGAAAAAACATTACAAACAACTTTTGTTTAAATTAATCTTTAGAACTTATCTACCCTGGTTACATTTCTTAATTTTGAAATCTCGAAGAGATAGAACACCCGGACATATTGAATATCAAAAAAAGGCTACCACACCATAATCGATTTTAATCTAACACCTCTCAAAAGTTCACATTTTTCGCGAGCTTTCGAATGGCTTGGGTTAGCTTATCGGCCAAGACCGCTGTTGTAAGTTATGCCTCATAAACCTCATAAAATCACTAATTTTCACGTATTTTAGGACATAACTTACACCAAAGGTGTAATATATATAATATATATATATATGTGGTAATGAACAATTAACTTACCAAAAATAGTAAACAGCATATACTTAATTGTAGTATTTAGTAAAAACCTATTAAAATTTTAGATTGTTTTAAACGGATCTAAATAGAACTTTACCTCCTAAAATTAATTTATTTAAGTCATCGCCAAGAGTTCTATATGTCATTAATATTTTGTACTTTTAGAGTAATTAAACTTTCTACTTAATTAAATTAATTTTTGTATTAATTTTAAAGAATTATTTATAACATTTTAGCGGTATATAAATAAAAACCTGTTTCTTCCATTTCTCCCGTAATTCGTAATTTGCACCCTCTTTCAAAATTTGCGTTTTAATCCATAATTATATCCAATTTATTTTTCCCTTTAGTTACAGAGCCCATATATTTATTTTAATTATTATAAACAAAGGCATTCCTTAAATAACCTTTTGTATCTAATAATACATACTTGTTTATTTAAAATATTGTTTTATATAAATATACGTAATCTCCAAACAATTTTTAAATTTGATTTGAATAATATTTAAATTAATTAAAAACTACTAAAATAATAATTTTCGAAAAATTTTTGAAATGTAATTCGTATTTTATATTGCCACTGTTAAAATTTGAATTTTCTTTTGCCATTACTGTTTATAATAGAATTACCTTAAAAATGTAATAATTAATGTATTTAATTTTTAACCCATTGTATATATCACATATGGATATTTGGAAAAGTGTATGTTCACACACCCACACACACACACACACATACACACACACTTATATATATATGACATATATATAACATATATATGACATATATATATATCATATACATGACATATATATATAACATATATATGACATATATATATAACATATATATAACATATATATATGACATATATATATAACATATATATATGACATATGTGACATATATATATATAACATATATATGACATATATATATATAACATATATATATGACATATATATATAACATATATATATAACATATATATGACATATATATATAAAACATATATATATATGTTGAATTCTGAATTCTTAGACACGGCGGCGGCGGCAGCGAAATATTTATATATATATATATATAATAAAACAGGGGGAACAGGCATAGAATGTTAGAAAAGGAACACAACTGTGTATTCAATTAAGAAATTACATGATGATTACACTATCATAAAGCACGTGAGAGTTCATCACCAAATGCAAACATTCTCTTACATTTTTTATATTTCAGTTTGTTACAAATTTTTTTATAAAAATTAATAGCTAAATTATTATTTTTTATAGTATTTTGTGTGAATAATTGAGAAAATGTGTTGAGATCTCCACCTTGACACATATGATGTAAAAACATTATACAGTATTGACCACAGCACGTTGAATCGGCGCTTTGAAGTTTCTTAGTATTATATTCGAATCTATTACAGTTACGTCGAAGATGTTCTAAATGATGAGACCACGGTGGGAAACCATAATTATCGAAATACGTCCCAATTTTTTCTTTATTTACGTAAATTGCTATCTAGTGTGACCCTGGTTTTGTATGTTCATCTACATTACACGTTATTGCTATTGGGGTTGGCATTGCACGTGGAATCCGATCCGCTGTGTAGACTCCGATTGTTGTAGCTTACATACCCTCCAGTACTCTCGAAATCTCTATTGTATTCATTATTGTCTCCTTCTTTTTCTGTATTTTCTTCAAGGGATTTCTCACTATCAAGAATATAATTATCGACACATTGGAGCTGTTTAATCGGTATCGCTATCTCTAGTATCTCTTCATAAGCGTTTTTGCAGTCTATCATAAATTGTTTCAGAACTATTTCAAGGAAAAAATTAACGATCTTGCTCCGAATAAAGTCATACCTTTAATAAATATGCTCTCTGCAAAGCGCACTGCGACGTTTTATACTTGACTTGCATACTTGCGTTTAGAATGCATTTGTGTTACAATCGAACGCTTAATGTAAATCGCTGAAACTTTCCTTGGTGTAGTCGTCAATATTAACAATTCTTCGTGCCAACAGAGATTCAAGATATAGAAAGATATAGAAGCTTTTTCACTTCCTTTCACGTATATTTTTGATGCGTTTCTCGCGATACCATAAAAGTACACATGTAATTTACGTAATGTAATATCACCATCAAACCATGGTATCCCATGAAGTCGTGCCGTGACAAAATCGTTTGCGGATCTCATTTACATGGCAATTTTTCATAATACCGAGGCGACATTACTATCCAATGACCAATAACGTGACCTTGGAGAGAAACTATAGCAACTTTTTTTGGAAAAAGTTTATTGTGCTTGTCTCTTAGACCTTGCATATCTATAATGTAATCCATGATTACCGACGTACTTTTTCCAAGACGAACTATCACCAGAATGGAGGCTGAGAAACAAACTGAAATTCGAAAAACCTACATCGGTATTTTATACAGGTTTCCCCCTCTACACTTTCATGCTCTAACTATGTAACGAGCAGATTGCCAGATGTGTACTTGAACCAATGCTTTATGCGTTAAAGTCTGTTAAAATTTGACGGTTGGGATCTATTTCTAGAATGTTACCAAACTCTGCGTAAACGATACAATTAATTAATGGTTTCCGTTAAAGCTTGCTCGAATTGTACTTCAATGCGCAAGGCACCTGATCGTACAAGACTCCAATGAGATGAAAAATGCGCCGACATGTCGGGGTAAGATCGAATGCGAATAAAGAATATCCAAGAGGGTAAATGGTACGACTGATATCGATACTCTCGTTTAGGTAATGTTTACGAGTGCCAGAAAATAGTGTATGAAATGCATCTATAGACAAAGTACTTGTACCTGTAAACCTTGGTTGTAGTGGTTTGCTCGGTACTTGCACACCGTCTATGTACAATGAGAGAAAGTTTATTGAAAAATGTTTGAAATGGAAAGGATTGAGTTGCCGATTACCGTTAAATGCTCGATTTAGAACAAAACCAAGAATTACTCTTTTCGGTAATTGACCTAATATAACGTTATCGAGGGTATCGCCAAGAATCCCACTATGCATAGTAATCGACTTTATTTCGACTCTGGTATTGGGATATTTGACTGTTTTTGCTAACGCCTTTGCGTGAGCTAGTAAGATACCAGGACTTATTTTAGCTCGCCGTACAATAAGCGTAGCATCTTTAATACGTACTGAAAATTGTCCATCTGAGGAAAAATCCATGAGACAGAATGCATCTTTGCTACGTACAAGTCTTACTCTTATTTCTACACCGTTGAGAAGAAACTTTGGTTGATTGAAAACGTCGCAATGCAAATAACCAATCATGTCGACCGTTTTTCCACCTAAAGTAAAGTATTGACGATTTATTAGACCAATATTTGCCCCAGGGGCCTTATACAGAGATTTTATCGACGTCGATAAATGAAGTTATAGGTCGACAGCGTTTTGCGTTAAACAAAATTATCGTTATTTATCACAATTCTTAGTTACTAATTTAACGTATTCATTTAAAAAAATTTTTAATAAATATAATTTAATTGTAAAAATGATTTATTAAATTTAAATTACATATTTAGAAAAATAAACAATATTTAACTAGAAAATAAACTAATTTATATTTGTTATATGAAGCATATATATATATATATATATACATATACAGGGTGTTCTAAAATTCATTCCGTTAATTTCGCACACATAAAGCTCGAAATTCTAAACAACTTTTCTATCTGACAAATTTCGATTTGAAGCTTATTTTTCAAGATATTATTAATTAAACATTATTAATTCGAGCCAATCAGAGCGCGACAGTCGGCGATGGGCGGTGCGTGGAGGGAGCGCCCGGGGAGGGGAAGACGAGATCGAAAACATAAACAAACTCGCATATTGGTCGATTCATTTGTTACTGAAATTAAGAGAATCAGGAGATTAAAAAATGGCCGATAAGGAAATGTTAAGACCTATTATTTCATTATTTAATTACTTAATTGCTTTACGCATTTTAAATATTCTATTATTTAATAAATTAATACCAAGGATATCTTAGAAACCACTTCACCGAATAAACTGACATTTTAACAATAATGATTTTAATCCAATTAAATGAAACAGAATTTTGTAATTGAATTCGAAATGTTAATGTTAATTATTATATTAAAAAACTAATTATTTAGCTGTTTATTAAACAACTTTTTAATTTTTCTGAATAACTTGACAAGTACAATTTTTTTTACAATATTATAACACAGTCTATTTCATTTAAGTGGAATAAAAATATTGGAAAGTTACTGTTAAAATATTAGTGTATTCGGTGAAATTGTTCCTGGGATATCCTGTCTATTATGGAAAAAAACTCAGGATGTAGAGTCTCTTATAATTAATTAAAATAGTACCCTAGTAGAAATCTGACAATAAATGTAACAATTTTAAGTCAGAAAATGGCCAAATATCATAAAATACCTAATAAATGCCCAATTAATGGCAAAATTAGAGTTTTTTTTAAGCTTAAATGTTAAATTCTTACTAGGGTTATGCTACATATAAATTGGCCAAAAAATGAAATTAAAAGTTAATAATAATTAAATTGGTTTAAAAAATTAAGAAATGTTATTCTTTGTGAGGCTTGCGATGGCTCGGTTGGTAGGGCGTCGGGCTCGTAATCTGGAGATCCCAGGTTCGATTAACAAAGACATTGTATAACCTCCGTCGCTGATTAGCACCAATTTGGGAGCATAAAAAGAGCGTCGTTAAAATAAAAAAAAGTTATTCTTTGAAACAATAGCTTTTTAACAAAATTTGATTTAATAAGGGATCTTGATTCAAACCAAAGATACAATAAAGCAAATATATTGTATAAATATTGTATAAATGAAAAAATTTAAAATAGACAGTTTTACTACTTGAGTACCCATGTCATAGAACCAACAGTTTTATTCAAAAACTATTGTCCTAAATAAACTTTTTATCACCTAACTAATTGAATTATACAATGTTTATTTAATGTCATTAATGAAATTTTACAAAACTGTCATATACCTAACAAAAATTAATTTTAAGGAAATTTAAGTAAATTATTAATTGAAGATAAGTTTAATGGTTTAATGTAACCAATATAACTTGTTAAATGGGTTTTAATATCTTTTTCACTAAATTGTCTTTTTTAGTATTATTGATAATTAGTACTTTCTTAACAAAGACATCGTATAACCTCCTTCGCTGATTAGCACCAATTTGGGAGCATAAAAAGAGCGTCGTTAAAATAAAAAAAAAGGTTATTCTTTGAAACAATAGATTTTCAACAAAATTTGATTTAATATGGGATCTTGATTCAAACCGAAGATATAATAAAGCAAAGATATTGTATAAATATTGTATAAATGAAAAAATTGAAAATAGACAGTTTTAGTACTTGAGTGCCCATTTCATAGAACCAACAGTTTTATTAAAAAATTATTGTCCTGAATAAACTTTTTATCACCTAACTAATTGAGTTATTCAATGTTTATTCAATGTCATTAATGAAATTTTACAAAACCATCATATACCTAACAAAAATTAATTTTAAGAAAATTTAAGTAAATTATTAATTGAAGATAAGTTTAATGTAACCAATATAATAACTTGTTAATTGGGTTTTTATATCTTTTTCACTAAATTGTCTTTTTTAGTATTATTGATAATTAATATTAATTATAATTAATTAAATTTAGATATTCTGAGATCTGCCCTAATTAATGAAATCCTAAAAAACACTATTTGGTTTAAAAAGTATAAAAATCCAATTCACAAGTTTCATTGGCTACATATTCATACACATTTAATATAAGTTCAATAAGTTAATATTATTAAATAAGCATAGTAGAATCCAAATAATAAGACGAAAAAAGTGTTATCCAGGATAATAATTGTTGAATAGAACTGTTGGATAGTATGACATGGGTACCCGAGTGCTACAACTGTCTATTTTCAATTTTTCTCTTATACAATATCTTTGATTTATTATATTTTTGATTTGCATCAAAATCACATATTAAAACAAATTTTGTTGAAAAGCTATTGTTTGAAAGAAAACCTGTTTCAATCAGAACCATATTGGTGCTGTCGTACAGTCCAAAATCAATACTACTTGATAACCAATTTTATTACTGCAAATTAGGTTTTTTTAAAAATAGTTAACAATTATATTGAGCGCTTCAAACTTTTTCCCATTTAATAAGGTAAAACTACCAATTGCGAAACAGTGGCGTTTTGTGGAACATATAGTATTAAATTATTATATTTTAACAAAACTTTGAGTATTTTATGGAAAAAATAAATCGTATTTTAAATAAGTTAAGAAATGTAGATTTATAAATACAAGAACATAAAATACATGTAATCAAGAAAAAAAATAAAAAGGTTCAAAAGTCAAATAATTTGGAAGGTTATGGTGACAAATAGTGCTGATTTCCGATGCCTTGTTTAAAGCTATTTAAACATAATTCATTATGCTTTACAAACATAATATACACTAAAATTCAACTTTATATCTAATTGCTTCATAAATTATACTGTTCCAAAATATGTACATCATTTTCTCATGTTCATAAGTATTGGAACAGCAAGAAAAAATGTTTGATAATTGGTACATAATTCTATATTTCGTCCGTTTCGTGGAACACTATTAACATTAAGATACTTAATGTTTATTTACATTTTTTAAATGTCTAATTGTTAGCAATCGTTAACTAATAACTATTTTAATATTTTACATCATCTTCGATAAGTCAACTATGTGTAGTAAATAAATTATTTAAAAAAACACAGTTCTAATCAATAAAATTATTTTGAATGTTCCAACTTATGTACAAATTCATATTGACAGTTTTTTATCTCATATTTAATAGTTAGAGTCAACATAAGCATAAAAAAATAGAATTAATATGAAAAAATTTTAATTATTAACTTCGAAAAAATATGAATTGAACGGTAATAATTTATCATAAGCTAACAAACAGTAATCGTATAGCTCTTTATTTTGCTTAAAAAATAATTAAAATTTACATACCTTGTAAAAAACCGTTCCGGCATTGGTACTTTTACCTTATGTAATACAAAAAGTTGACCTAATTTGAGATATTTTAAGGTATACTTCTAATATGGTGAAAAATGGAAAAAAGGAAAAAACTGTTGTTACAACTTGCAAAACACTGATACAAATTAATATTATGAAATAAAATTTCTTGCAGATTATGGATTATATTTTTAGTCTATCTAATCTATGTACACTCGTCGTGAAATCACCCACATCTATTTTATTAAGGGGATAAGCCTGGGTAAAAATTGGAAAAACCATTCAATATTATTAACTAATAATTGTTTTCATAACAAGTGAAAGCATTTCTTAATTTTTTAAACCAATTTAATTTTTCGGCCAATTTTTATGTATCATAACCCTAGTAAAATTTAACATTTAAGGTTAAAAAAACTCTAATTTTGCCATTAATTGGGCATTTATTGGGTATTTTATGATAATTGGCCATTTTCTGACTTAAAATTGTTACATTTATTGTCAGATTTCTACTAGGATACTATTTTAATTAATTATAAGAGACTCTATACCCTGAGTTTTTTTCCATAATAGACAGGATATCCCGGGAACAATTTCACCGAATAAACTAATATTTTAACAGTAACTTTCCAATATTTTTATTCCACTTAAATGAAATAGACTGTGTTATAATATTGTAAAAAAAAAATTGTACCTGTCAAGTTATTCAGAAAAATTAAAAAGTTGTTTAATAAACAGCTAAATATTTAGTTTTTTAATATAATAATTAACATTAACATTTCGAATTTAATTACAAAATTTTTAATCTCCCGATTCTCTTAACTTTGTCGCATATTAACGTATTCAATGACAAATGAATCGATCAATTTGCGAGTTTGTTTATGTTTTCGATCTCGTCTTCCCCTCTCCGGGCGCTCCCTCCACGTACCGCTTTCAATCTCACTGCACCGCTCATCGCCGACTGGCGCGCTTTGATTGGCTCGAATTAATAATGTTTAATTAATAACTAGCAACAGATACCTCGCTCGCTCACGCTCACTCGGTTGTATTTTGATCTTGCTTATTTTAGATGAATATATGTAAAATAGTTACACAGCCTTTTTTCTTTAAAGTTAAATGTGACATTTTTATGTTCATTTTTTTAAATGAAAAACATTACATTTTTTAAACAATTAGTAAACCAATTGGGTTTATCAAGGCAGAAATTGCATTTTTATAGATACACCAAATTCGCTGTGTAAAGCAGGGTTGCCAGATAGCGATTTTTTCTCCTTGTTGCTCTTGCTTAATAAACATCAATATACGTAAGAGAGAAAAGGAAAAAAAATCGCCAACTGGTCACTCTGGTGTAAAGTTGAAGTTTATATGCCTATAAATTTTAATTTTCTTGGATTAAAGCCCTTCGACAAATTTTATCCTGCAAGGAGTTTTTTGTATTTGCACCTGTTTTAAGCCTATTTTTGATAATATTTTAATATTTTACTTAACTAATGTGTTAAAAATCATCAAAAAAGAATATTTTTTATAATATATTTTATAAACATGACATTTCACATAATATTTTATAAAAATTACAAAAATATTTTTATAACCGTACTCTACCCTTAACACCAACAATGATAATTTGCGCATTGCGAAGAGGATTATGGTATAATTAATGTGGTGACTGAGATGTCGTTTTTGTAAAAAAAATTGAGAAATAAACAAAATATGATAGTTAATCACCAAAGTTTTAAAATTAATCAAAATTTCTTTAAAATTACATGTAACTACTATTGTACAGACGATTGAAAAGAGTGTGAGAACTCGATATGTTTTGTGTCGACTTTCCAATGTTTTCGTTTTATTTGATAATTTTAAATAACTATTTATACATTATTGGATGAGAGTTAGGCTCTTAGATAGTGTATTTGATGAAAACCTGATGTCGTTTCTGCAGACCAAGACATGTTGTACTGAAGTCATTTAGATTTTTCGTGTATAGTTGTAACACACGCTCCGTAAAATATATTTATGCTTCCAGCGTTAGCCAACATATGAATGTTGTTATTCGACTCTTCCGGCGAGGATGTGCTGGTAAGGTATACATTTAAAGAATCATATATTTTTTCAATGCATGATCCATTTAATAGTAACATAATAAGGGCTCTGTAACAGTGTAAGTTAAGGAAAGAAAAGTATACTGTTAAATTTTGACGCTAATAATGATAGAATTAAATACAGAAAGAAAATAAATATTACAAAGAGTAAAAAATAAGTATATATATATATATATATATATATATATATATATTGTGTCTGTGTAAAAATAATCATTTTAGGTTATTATAAAGAAGGTGTGTGTGCGTGTGTTCAGAAAGAAAGTGAAATATGTCCATATATTTAATATATTTAAAATGTACACACATAAAATAATTTCCATTTGGGGGGGTATCGTAATTTTAAATAAATTGATGTAATATACTCTCATAAATTATATTTTTCTTCAATGGCGGTGGTAAAATTTTTTATAAAGTGGTATATAATACTGTCGTTGTGTTATATATGGTTTTAATTTGTATGTGAATGTAGTATTATTTCAAAGTGATGGTTTTTATAATGCATATTTAAAAATTTTGGTATTTAATAGAATCTGTATAGTAATTGTTATTATAAAATTGAGTGTTATGAAAATCATTTTTTACGCACGTTGGGTGAGTGATTGTATCTAAATGGCGGCTCTGTCAAAATATTTTATACATGATATATGCAAATATAATTCTAATTGTAAAATTTTAACAACTTTAAGTTTTTAAATAATAATTTTAAATACCTGTTTATACGTTATTATAAGAATTAAACTTTTGGTCGTTGTATTTTGGGAAACTCTGATTCTTTTTTGAAGTCTGTAATTTTTGTCAAACTGCAGGCTATTTTGATTTGTCGAGTATAGTTGATGGCAGTGGATCTGTAAAATAAATTTTTCCTTCCAGCGTTAGCCAACATATCAATGTTGTTATCCGACTCTTACGACGAGGACGTGCTGGTAAGGTATACATTTCAAGAGTCATATTTTTTTATTACAAATTCCATTTTGTAACAAGAGAATTAATTACATGATACAGTATATATTTTAACCTGTATTTTAATACTTTTTTGATGACGCTTAATGCAAATATTTATTATATTACGGCAATCATGATATTAAATTCGTTACACAGGTTTTCAGAAGATAGCTTATCTAATGGGAATTTTGGTTTTAGTATTATATAATTTTACTTGTTTCTGAAGTTTTGTTATATTTTCTATTTTTTTAGTAATTGATGTAATGAGTATATACTTTTTTGTACTCATTTACAATATTATATGTTGCAGCCGGTTTTTAATCATGTTAATGATTTACAGCGCAAAGAATTATCAATTATTTTGTATATTTATTTTAATGATTCTGTAGTAGTAATATTTCAATGGATTTTTCTTATATTTCATTTTTTTTATTTATTATAACTAATGTGATGATTTGTCATTTACAATATAATATGTTGCAGTCGGTTTTCAATTGTATTTTAATGATTTTCAGCGCAAACAATTATTAATTATTTTGCATATTCACTTTAATCATTCAATAGTTGTAATATTTTAATGTTTTTTTTCATACTTCCATTTTTATTTATTTATAAAATTTATATAAAATGTGTATAAATTTTCGTCTACACATTTACAATACTTTTTTAAACACTATATTGTTAGTGTAAATTTTGTGTTTATTTTTTAATTTATCATTTTCTATTTTTGCATTGTTTAACAGTAATATTTTAAAATTTTTTCTACTTTTAGCTCTCGAAAGAGCTACGTATAATTGACCATGGCTAAAAATTGGAGATGGTAAATAGATACCTACTTGTTTGTATGACTGTTCTTGTGATTTGTTAATAGTCATTGCAAAACCTAATCGAATGGGAAATTGTTTTCTGCGCATGTTGAATGGTATATCTTCTTTAGATGGTGACAAAGTGATTCTTGGTATTTAAACTAATTTTCCAATTTTTTTTCCGCTTATAATTTCTGCTTTAATTAAATGTTTCATAAGTTTTGTTACTAATAATCTTGTTCCATTACAAAGACCTTCATTCACATTTAAATTTCTTAGAAGAATTACTATTGCACCTACTTTTAATTGTAATTTATGTAGAGGAAGTCCATTAGGTGTAAGGGAATTAAGAAATTCTGTAGGTAACATGACATCTACGTTTTCTCCATTATCATCTTATGCTGTATCTACACTTAAGTATTCACTAATTTGCCCTTCCATTATAGCCAAAATTTTATTATTTATTTCAATTACGTCGTTGTTGGTGGGGGCTAATATAACTTTATCATTTAAATCTTTATCATTTATTTTTATTTCATTTCCAAAAATTTCTGCAATGATATCATTTTCTTTTGTTATTAAATCAAGAGGGATTTTAAGCAGTTCATTTTCTTCTTCATACATATTTAAACGTTTACCTTCACCTACATTTAATAATCATTGTCTAAAATAATTGTCATTATCTGTCACTCGAAGATTTTCATTTAGTGTCATACATATAAAATTCGGCCATAAGTAACGGTTTTTAACTGAATTTTCAATAACTTCAGTACGACTACCATGTCGTATAGGTAATGTTTACCTAAAATCGCCTGAAACAACCAACATTTTACCACCAAATATTTTTTTATTATTACATATATCTTGAAATAGGCAATTGACTGCTTCAAAAGCATATTTCGATGTCATAGATATTTCATCCCATATTATAATTTGAACTTCTTTTAAATTTTTACCATCTATTGAATTAGATTTAATATTACATATAGTACATTCTGTGATATTAAGTGGTAGTTTAAATGTTGTGTGTACTGTTTTCCCGTTATGTAATAAATTTGCTGCAATCCCTGTCCAAACAACACATAAAAATGAAATGTTTGAGAATTTAAGATAGTCTATTAGAACATTAAGTAAACAGCTTTTCCCACTTCCTCCTGGTCCATCAATAAAAAAGCTTTTTTTGTCTTCAATTTTTAAATGTTGCACGATAGTATCGAAAATGTCTTTGTTATGATTTTTTAAAGAATTTACTTTGACGTTTATTTCAGTAAATGTGCAACTTTTGTTATGTGTTGTTGATTTATCAGCATAATCTTCTATAAATGTAGATATAACGGGTAAATTAAAATTATTTAAAGAATATCCATTCAATTGTAGATTCTTATCAATAATGTTTAATGCTAGGTTTTCATCAGCATTTTGTTCATATTTTGGGTGGTAAAAAAAGTGTTTCTATTTTTCGTACAAATCTCTTGCATAAATAGGATTGTGAAAAATGCAAATATATGCAAATAATTCACAAAGAGCAGTAGGAAACTGTAATTGTGTTGCTTCTTCCAAACAGCTATCCCATTCTTTATCTTCATTAACCAAATGTCTAGCTATAGAAGCTTCATAAAATGTAGAATAAATTATATCATCAACAGTACGTAAATCCTGAAATGATAATGCTCCTTTGACATGTAAAAGTAATAAACTTGTAAAATATCGTTTTCGATCCTTTGGATTCACTAAATACATTCTGCTTAATACAGGTTTTTTTGTTTTTTTTTCTTTTATTCCATGTTTTTGAATTATTATCAAATACATAATTTACCCACACAGCACAGAATATTACGTCAATATTACGGAAATATTTCATATTAAGATTCGGAATATTACAATAATATTAGAATGAAAGATTACTGAAATATTGTTATGTCCGGGAATTTCTTATTTTGTAATATTACATGAAATATTACATTAATATTATTATAATATTTCAGTGTAATATTTTAAGAAATATTTATGTAAAATTGATGAAATGTTTCAAACACACACTTGCATAGGTCCACTGAAATATTACCTTAATGTTTCTAGAATATTTTAATGAAATTTTTAAGAAATATTTCTAAAATATTGATGAAATATTTAAAATACTTACTTCAATAGGTGTAGTGAAATATTACAGTAATATTTTTGAAAAATATAACAGAAATATTACATGAAATATTTACAAAATATTGTTAAATTATTTCAATTAATTGAATTTTTTAACTTAATTATTTGCAATCCCAAGAGCCGTGCTATTGATTTATATTTATTAAGTATTAATACACATTATTTTCTAAAATTAAAAATTTGTAATTAATTATTTTTGAAAAAATTTGTACATATTTCTTAACCTGGGTTCGAACCCCGTATGCACGCATCAAATACAAACGCTTTATCCACTACGCTATTCGCAATGCTTATCGATTACGTTTAAAACTTGCACATGATGATCTGCTATTTGATTTGCTATCTAATCTGTTTTAATAGTTATACATTTTTAATGAAAATGACAAGATTTTACTATGATTTGGAAAAAAATCTTGCTAATTAAAAATCTTACTTCTTTGTTATCATAAAAATATCGTTAAAATATTTTATTGTTATATTTCTATAATAATTTCTCTACGATAGAAAGCAAAATCTTTCTGCATTATTGATATGTAAGTTTTCTTAAACCTTGTACAAAATAAAAATAAGATATAAGACGACGATTTTTCGATTTTGGCGCTTAAAGCAAAAGATGTGAAATAATTGTGAATCTTGATGTGAAATATTTCCATAATATTCCACACAATATTACACTGGAACATTACGGTAATATTAATGAAATATTTCACTAGTCCTATTGAAGTAGGTATTTGAATTCTTTTATCAATATATTTCGAAATATTACATTGCAACAATCGATTTTGATGAATAAACCAAGATGTTAATTAATGGCGACGTTTCGATGACTTTTGCCATCCTTCTCTGATTATTCTACTCGTCAATGGTTAGTATAGCCTGAGGAGGATGGCAAAAAATTCGAGCTTACATTTAAACCAAATAGAAGAATATTACAGAAAGATTTTTTTCTAAATAAAGGACTGCAAACTGCATATACACTATCCTTTTCAATTCTGGTATTATATTATTAATTAGAAAAAAATTTTACATTTCAAAAATTTGTATATTTATACATTTAGAAATTGTTTTTTTTTTTTTATTATTTTAACGTCGCTCTTTTTATACTCTCAAACCGGTGCTAATCAGCGACGGAGGTCATACGATGTCTTGGTGAAGAAAGCACTTGTTGAAAATACATTCGCCAGTGGTGCTTGTATCAATCGGCCGGGGCCGGGAATCGAACCTGGGACCTCCAGATTACGAGCCCGACGCCCTACCGACCGAGCAATCGCAGGCCTCTCATTTAGAAATTGGATTAATTATCCTAAAAAATTGTATTTAATTCTTCATTTAATGTGATTCTCTAATCTTGTTTAGAAATAATTATTTACTATAAGATAATAAGTACCTTTTCGCGGGACAAAATAACATAATTCACTAAACACTATTTCGGAAATAGTACTACTTAATTGTGCACAATATATTTTTATTTAAAATAATTAAGTTCAAAAATAGAGCACGGGTATCTAAATTCAGACAATCGTATCCAAGCGTAGCTCCTTTGGCGGGAGAAAAAAATCTACGAATTATGGTTAAAAAATTACTAAGTCCAAATTTTATAAATTTAACAGATCTTTATAGCCTGGTAATAACTCTTAATATCAAAATAGCAAAATAGTTCATAGTGGTAAAGAGTCAGCGTTCGAATCTTAAGATTAAAGGTTCGAGTCCCACAGACAGCAAATATTTTTTTTTAATTTTTTCTTTTAATTTATGAGCTATGGCCAACATATTGGCAACAGTTTAAAAATTGTAAGATAGTAACTATTGGCAATATGTTTGCAATAATTGTTGCCTATCACTTTGCAATACAGTGGCAATAGTTTATATTTTTACGTACGTACAATATATCCTAATAAGTTAAGTAGATTCTGCTTAAAAATAAAATATTCTAAGTCTGTTATTATATACATGCTGTCAAATTAAATTTAATATGTTAATTTTTAATATCCATCATATTCGCATATATTAACATTATATATTTTATTAGTTACATTATTGTTACACTATTATTACCTTTGTAACAGTATTGGTATTCTCTCACAAGGAAAGTACTTGACCTTCGGAAACGGATATATCTTATCTTAACCTTGGCATATCTTCTGGAATATAATAATATGAAGAAAGCCAAGTTATTACTTGCCAATTGCCACTTTTACGAAAGTAATTCGACATTTGACAATAATATTTCCAATGAAAGTTACTTTCACTTTAATTGCTATTATGACTCAAAAACGAATATTGATAGGAAATCAATCCAAAAACTGAAAGGTAGTTGAGTTCAAGTAGATATGGTTAAAAAAAAGAATCTTAAATTGTTCAATTTAGAGCAAAGTTAAGAAAATAAAAAATTGAAGAATTTTATAATATTATTGCAATATGTTTAGCATTATTTTAGGTTATATTTTTTTTGTAAGATTTCATATTGTGTGGAGTGCAATGCCGGATTTCAAATACGTTTCGTTTCGAAATTCTACTACACAAAAAATTGAAATATTTCACGTAATATTACACTGTAATGTTTCGACAATGTTACATGAAATAGTGTGATGAAAGTCTGTGCAATATTTTAGTAATATTCCAAATGATTATTTTTGTTTTAACATGTATTGATATTATAACAATTTTTTATGAAATATTGCATACAATATTTATGGAATATTGCACGAAATATTACATGAAATATTTCAGTAATATTGTTGTAATATGTTGTGAAATGTTCCACTTTCTATTAGTGGAAATATTACACCAAATATTTTAATAATATTTAAAAAATATTACTATGAATTATTTCAGAAGAATATTTTGTAATATTTTTAAACATTTTCTAAACATTTCCGCAATATTTTTTTATAATATTTCATGTAATATTTTTTTGTAATATTACATGCAGTGTGGGTAATGGTATTTCGGAATATAAATAATTTCGTGCATCAGAATCGATTTGATTTAATTTAAAGTATGCTGTTAATGTCGTTTCTACATTTTTTTTAAATTTCTGTTTCTTTTCCTTCTTTAAAATACACTTCTTGTTCATCTTCATTGTGAATAGCTAATCTTATTATGGCATGTGAAAGTTCGTGTAGAGGGTATTCTAATAGTCTGTGCATATATAAATATCTTGTATTAATGTATTGTTTAAATTCATCGTATTATATTCATTGCTTTCAATATCTTCATCATGAGTTAAATTAGAACTGTCTTTTGATCTGATACCTGTGTCACGTATTTCTATGTTCGCACAGTCATGTCCTTTATCACAGTCCTTTATAACAATATTTAAATAAGTATTTTATACATTGGACTGTTGAGCATACTTCGACATTAATGTGACAATTAAATTTTAACAATAAATAAGGATTATACGAAACAACAAACCGATTATCAGCTATTCTATTGTGGTATTTACCTTTATAATTGATTTTTTTGCTATCATTTCTTCTTATTACATAATGGATATCCTGATGAATTAAAAGTTGTTTTGTTATTAAATTTTTTTGGAAAATTTTTTGTACATTTTTTTGTGTCTTTACTCATGCAAGGTGAACTCATGTTTTGCTCTCCACAGGGTCCATGAATCATAAACTGTTTTACAATATTATACAACCGTGGATAGATATCTTCGTTTGGAATTTCTGCGTTTATGAGTTCATCTACTTTTTCGGGAGTATTAATTTTATAATTTTTATCTAAAAATAATAGCATATGCATGTGAGGAAGTCCACGTTTTTGAAATTCGATAACATAAGTGTAGGAAATACAATTTCCTAAAACACCTTGCTTCATTACCAATTCTTTTAATTCTTTTATTTTTTGCTGAAATACCTTAAATACTAAATCTGGTCTATCAATTACAGTTTCATATTTTTTTAAATGTTCAGTTATTTTTTTCCAGTTTGGATTACATGTCATTGTTATAAATAAGTCAGGTTTTCTGTAACGATTTACTATACTCATTGAGTCAATGTAATTTTGTTTTAGGAATCTTGAACTTCCAACAAAATTTGATGGCAAAATAAACATTTTTCCAATTTTTATATTTTCAGATTATTTTTTCTTGTGTAAATAATCCATTACGCCTTTATAATAATCGCTTCTTAAAATATCTTGGTTTTTCTTTACAAAATATAATCTTGATTGTTCAACTTTTACAAATGCATCAATTGTAAACCGTTGAGAAACTTTTCCCATATTAAGGTATGGATTAAATCCATTTCTCATAGAAAGTCTGTAATTATAAAATTGCAAACATGAAATATTGTTTTTCTTATATTTGCATTTCATATTAGGCATCCATTCATATCCTCCATTTGGATAAATAAGTGGATATGCCATTGGATCAGTGTGTTTACTTATTAAAGGAATACTAATTGGATAGTCATATTTTGAATATATAACTATATCCCGCTCTGAAGTAGGCAGTCCATTTTTTCCTACAAATACCATTGCAAATTCATAACAAGTAGCTTCATTATATATATTTTTATCTAATTTTTCTTCTAATATTCTAATTCTTCTTTTTCTACCTCATACATCATTTTATAAGCTTTAGCATAAGGATTAACATTTCTAATTAAGCTATCTAATTTACTTAACAGTTCTAATTTTGTATCTAAATTATTTTTAAAACTTTTTCTTTCTGCTGCAGCTAATTCATTATCTAGAACATACAATTGCGCATATTTTCGAGCTTCATTTTCATTTGGATGTAAAGCAACAACATTGTGATATATTTGACCACATATTCTAAGAATTTGTGGTCCACTACCAGATAACTTATCAAAATTAGCTCCAAAGCTTGCAAAAGCTAACGCATTATTATATAGCCGAATATTTTTGCGAAAATTAATACTATCTTCCGATATTCCTGTAGCTAATTGCTTTAATTCTTCCGGATAGGGAGGCATTTTCGGCAAGTCTACGTTTCCTTTGTGATAACAATTAGAAAATTCTTTACCTAGTGTATATTCAAAAACAAAATGTTTAGCATTACAATGTTTACAAGTTTCAGACATATAACCTAAATTGTTTTCAATAATTATTTTTTCATCAAAATCTACATTTGCTATTCGACCTATTATTTTGGATTTACTTACTAATTTTACATTTTGTTTATTTTTAATTAAAATACGTTTATTTAATTCTTTATAATTTATACCTTTTTTGGTATTAATTGGTTTATCATATACGTTAAAAAATGTTCCTTCATCAATTTTTAATTTTTGAAGCAATATGATTGGTATTTCCGTATCTTTGTCATTTTTCATACATATGCGTCTTTTTAAATTTTTTTGTAAATAATTATATAGTAATCTATCGATATCATTTTTTCTACTTTCGTTTAATATTTTTCCATTTAATTTTTTCTTTTCATTTTTTTTACATTGATCAGTATTTTCATTATAATAAATATGTTGTTTTTGTAATGCTTCTTTTTCTCGTTCATTTTTTATTTCGTCACTATTTATTTTTTGTCTTTTCATCATGGTTTGCTGTTTTCTCTTTATTTTTTTTTCTTCTATTTTGCCGTCATTACTATCTTTACCCCTCATATAAGCTTCTTTTTTACGCAACGCTTCTTTTTCTCGTTCATTTTTTATATCGATACAGCTCATTGTTTGCCTTTTTATCATAGTTTGCTGTTTTATTTTTAGCTGTTTTATTTCTGTATTATTAAATTGTTTATTTTTATTTTTTTGATAAAATGAACTATAAGTTGGTATTTCATAGTCTATTTCCATTGGGGTAATAGAATCAACGGAAATGATTTTATCTTTATTATATAAATTCATTATTGTTTGTTGTTCAGAAATAAATTTCTGTTGAAAATTTTATTCTATTATTTTTATTTCTGCTACATTGAAATTCAATTTTTTTTCATCAATACAACAAATATGAATCATGTATCTTTTGATTGGTATTGTTGAAATATTATAGTTTATATTTTGTAAAATTGGAAACATCGTAATACTATGTGTTTCGTATATTTTTAGTAAATGTGAACGGATTTGGGAAATATCATAGTTTAAACTGCATGGACATAAATTAAATACAATAGAGACAGCAAAAGCTATCGCGAAAATTCCACGATCATAACTGTTGGTTTGAAATTGCACTGTTTCAAAAACAATTTTTAATTGTTGACTATCTGGAAATAATCTATTGATGTATACTTTATGTTCATTTTGCAAATATTTAGCATTTAAACTATCATAAATGTGTATCGTTCTATTATTGTAATACATACAAATCCAATGACCTTTTTCATATTTTCCAGAAAATATCAATTGAATGTATTCATTATTCATTTGAACTGAGTTAATATTATATTGTTTTTGAACTAAAAGAGTTGTTTGCATATTGAATGGTGTACATGATTTAAGGATGTTATTAAATTCTAATATGTTCATCATTTAACATAGAAGCATCGTCGCTATATGGTTCAATCGTTTACAACTAATTTTTTTACTTCCGTCAAACCCATTATAAAAATGGTTTATTTTACAAAATGATTCACAATTATAAAAATAATATTAATAATTTGTTTCAATTGTTTAATAATAATTATAATTTTTTTTATTTTTCTAAACGATTATTTTAAATTTTTTATTAATTTTTTTTTGTAAAGCTGAAAAAAATAAAATATAAATTATTAGAAAACAGTGTTTATAAGAAAGTAGCTTCAATGTAATGAATGAAATATAGTTAATATAAATTTAATATTTTATAAATACTAATATTATACATACCCTAGTGGAAATACATTTTCGATGAAAATGCTCCAAAGTATGCTAAAAGTGGGCCAACTTGCGCCAAAAGTGGGCCGATGTTTACCAACATTGAAACATTTGGAACATTTTTCCAGTTTTGGCAAACTTTAGCCCACTTTTGGCCAATTTAGAAACATTTTGTATTGTTTATGGAATAAATTTTTCAACCAGTAAAAAATTGTTTTTCACATGCAATTTCTTAAATTAAGGCGCACTTAATTGCGTTAATAATATTTAATATTGCATTAATAATATGTTGTAATAATCTTTTCTGTAAATGGGCCAACATTTAAACAATCTGGGCCAACCTTTACACAAAGAGAGTCAAACTTTCCATCTAATGGGCCAATATTTGCACAAATTCTTTGCTAGTAGTTTGACACTCATAATTCCAATAAATGCAGCGCTGAATAAAAAAAAACAAAGGGCAGCAGCATTCCAATGAATGCAGCGCTGAATAAAAATAACAAACGGCAGCAGCATTCCAATTAATATTATATCAATAAAATATTATATTCCTAATGGCATTCCATACGATTAAAGTCACAAGGTATATTATAAAATTATCTAATTTACATTTTAAATTATTATAGTTTTAAATATAATAAGTCTTTTTGTATTTCAGTATCCTGATTAGTTTATTAAGACTATCGAAATAATCAAAAATGCAGTAGTATTTCTTAATGATTAATATGTGTAAATTATATAATATCGGTCTCTCCGAACTAAATGCTTTATTTTAGATTAAAGCAGGCCTATCGTACTCTTTGTCCACTAGGGTTGGTGGAATTTCCCAGAGTACGGCCTTTTAAAATAATTAAAGGCATTTTGTCTCGATCTCCAGCTTGGACTCCTCAGTAAGGAACTGGAGATCTTACCTTAGACGCCTGTCGCAAGATGAACCGCGACGCCAGCTCGATGTTCTGTGGCTATATATATAGAAAAGAGACGACGATTTCTCCAACGAGTGTAGAGAGATAGTCGTCTCCATCTGGTGGTGGGCAAAAAACAACTTGCGACAGGCGTCTAAGGTAAGATCTCCAGTTAATTTAATTATTTCAAAAGGCCGTACTCTGGGAAATTCCACCAACCATAGTGGACAAAGAGTACGATAGGCCTGCTTTAATCTAAAATAAAGCATTTAGTTCGGAGAGACCGATATTATATAATTTACACATATAAATATCATAGAACTTTAAATTCATTTTATTTCAAATAACTTGCGACTCGGTCTAATACGTCGCACTCTGGCTGGTGGTTTTTCCCACCACCAGATGGAGACGACTATCTCTCTACACTCGTTGGAGAGATCGTCGTCTCTTTTCTATATATAGGCCTCAGAACATCGGCTGAGCCTCAAACATCGCTGCGTCGCGGTTCATTTTGCGACAGGCGTCTAAGGTAAGATCTCCAGTTCCTTACTGAAGAGTCCAAGCTGGAGATCGAGGACGAAACGCCTTTAATTATTTTAAAAGGCCGTACTCTGGGAAATTCCACCAACCATAGCGGACAAAGAGTATGATAGTCCTGCTTTAATCTAAAATAAAGCATTTAGTTCGGAGAGACCGATATTATATAATTTACACATATAAATATCACAGAACTTTAAATTCATTTTATTTCAAATAACTTGCGACTCGGTCTAATACGTCGCGCTCTGGCTGGTGGTTTTTCCCACCACCAGATGGAGACGACTATCTCTCTACACTCGTTGGAGAGATCGTCGTCTCTTTTCTATATATATAGCCGCAGTACATCGAGCTGGCGTTGCGGTTCATCTTGCGACAGGTGTCTAAGGTAAGATCTCCAGTTCCTTACTGAGGAGTACAAGCTGGAGATCGAGGACGAAACGCCTTTAATTATTTTAAAGGCCGTACTCTGGGAAATTCCACCAACCATAGTGGACAAAGAGTACGATAGGCCTGCTTTAATCTGAAATAAAGCATTTAGTTCGGAGAGACCGATATTATATAATTTACACATATAAATATCATCGATATAAATATCATCAGCCGCGGTGGCTCATGGGTAGAGCTCCCGACTCTCACACCGAGGGTCGTGGGTTCGATCCCAGACATGTACCTCTGAAAATTTTTTCATGTGCATTTTTCGAACACCGCGACTCAGTGGCTCGGCGTGTCACTATAATGTGACGCCAGTTCAGGTGCGCGTGCGTTTCATGCATTTGTCAGTGCATGAGAGGCACGGGCATCTGAACTATAGGGAATGTTAGGGACGCGAAGATATAAAGAGGATCGCGGTTAGTTCCATCGGGAGGACAGGAAACTGTAATTATTAGACTAATTACAGTGACCGATGATATCTTCCGATGGACACAAGCACCACTGTTTCAACTACATGTGCTTTGTTTACAGACACACCGTTCACCTCCGTCGCTGATTAGCCCTGGCAGCATAAATAGAGCGACGTTAAATAACAAAAAAAAAAAAAATATCATCGAACGATAAATTCATTTTATTTCTTAATGTTTAAGTTAAAAGGTATAGTTTTGACTTTGTCAATTTATTTATAATTAATAATAAAAATTTTTTTGTTACAGATATAACATATATAATATCAATAATATGTGACAATATGCATATTGGATATAAATCTTCTAAATGGCATTTTAAAAACAGTAATATTTACTTGAATATTTTATCTAATGTTTAATTAATTATACATTTAATATTTAATGATATAATTTAATTTTTCTGTTAAAGATGATTTCGATGAATACTTGCTGAATTTATAAATTATATAATCAATAAAAACGGTATATTGAAAAAAATATATCTTATGAAATATACAAGTGATTAGAGAACAATTGTAACATAATAATTGTAATTTAATTTAATAACATAATAATTGTAATTTGAAATTTTTGCAAAAATATGTTTGTAAAATAAACAATAAAAATTAATTTGATTTATTGTATGTTCCAGTGTTGAAATTTTATTAAATTTAATTACGTAATCAAATGTTATTTTAATTATTGTTATTAAGATAATTTTCTGGTAATAATATCGACATAGTAGTTGATATCTATTTGTTTAAAAAAAACTATAAGGCCCAAAAATGTAAGACCCAAAATTTATAAGGCCCAAAAATGTAAGGTCCAAAATTTATAAAGCCCAAAAATGTAAGGCCCAAAATTTATGAGGACAAAAATGTAAGGCCTAAAATTGTAAAGTCCAATAAAAATAAAACTTTACAATTCCTTTGCCAATAATGTGAGGCCCAAAATTTATAAGGCCCAAAAATGTAAGGTCCAAAAAATGTAAGGCCCACAATTGTAAAGTCCAATTTAAATAAAACTTGAAACTAAAAAAATGCACTTCTAAAAAACCGGAGCACCGGAGAACCGGAGACCAAAAGTTGATCCACTTTAATATAATATAAGATATCTTGAAAAATAAGCTTCAAATCGAGATTTGTCAGATAGAAAGGTTGTTTAGAATTTCGAGCTGCATATGTGTGCGAAATTAACGGAAATAATTTTAGAGCACCCTGTATATGTAATATACACATATTAAATAAATTAACTATTTAATTTTTTACCTGTATTACTTTGTACAAGTTTTGTAAATAATTTAAACATTCTATTTTAACTATGAAAACTAAAAAACAAAATAAAGTTATTATGAAAGGAATTTCTTTTTTAATACTCTTGTCAAATCTTCTATTGCACCTGTTAATTTTTCAAGTGCACGTGTCTGCATGACTGAATGTTGATGCATAGCCTCAATGTAAGTGGAAGAACCAGTCGGTTTTTGTAATTTAGTCTTTCTGGATGCGGATGATGAGTCATTATCTACGATTACGGGTCCCTTATATTTTTCCAATTTATTGTAAGTGGACGGTATGTCCAACAAAAAAGCCATTTCCGAAGTTGTTAATCCACCCATTGAATTAGCTACAACATCTTCCAGTTTTATTTTGTCAGACTTTTCCATTATGAACAACACTTCTGATGTTGAAGCTGACAGTGGACGACTGGAGTCTTCATCAAGGAAAAAATTGAACAGTTGATTTGCTCTTGTTTTAGCTTCACTCCATGTCTGCAATTGTTATTAAATAAATTAATTAACTTAATAAAATAACTTACTACATGCACACACACGCGCGCGTGAAATATGTAAAAAATATGTTTAATATTTAAACTTTTTTGAAATGCAAAGTAAATTTTAACTTAATTTACTGATAAAATCAATACTCCTTTTTAACTAATAGTTACGCTAAACTATTAATATAAAATATTTATTAATTTAATTCTACAGTACATGTAAATAGACCTATGTTTATTATTTTTATCATTATTTATCCAATAAAAAAAATTATTTTACGTATAAATTTTTTATTACTTTTTAGTACAAACAACTAATTATATTGTAAATAAAAAATAGGTTTATTATATAAACTTTTTTGAAATGACAAAAAAAATTTAATGTAACTTATTTTACTGATAAAATTAATACTTCTTTTTTAACTTACATTTACACTAAACTATTAAAATAAAATATTTATTAATTTAATTCTACAATACATGTAAATAGACGTATGCATATTATTTTTATTATTATTTATCCAATAAAAAAAATTATTTTACGTATAAAACACATATTACAATAGATAATGAAGTATTAAATTTTTTATTACTTTTTAGTACAAACAACTAATTATATTGTAAATAAAAAATAGGTTTATTATATAAACTTTTTTGAAATGACAAAAAAAATTTAATGTAACTTATTTTACTGATAAAATTAATACTTCTTTTTTAACTTACATTTACACTAAACTATTAAAATAAAATATTTATTAATTTAATTCTACAATACATGTAAATAGACGTATGCATATTATTTTTATTATTATTTATCCAATAAAAAAAATTATTTTACGTATAAAACACATATTACAATAGATAATGAAGTATTAAATTTTTTATTACTTTTTAGTACAAACAACTAATTATTAATTTTATTCTACAAAATATGTAAAATATAAACATGTAATAAGTATTATATTTCCATTTGCTCACGTCTCGTACTAGACCATCGGGAACGTTGTTGAGTCGATTCGTTAGCATTGACCATGTAGCTTTCATACTTGCACTATCAAGTTCGTCATTAGCAAATCCTTTATTTGCTTCCATGAAGTTGTGCAATAAAGTGATTTGCTGAGTATTAGGTCTCTGCCTTTCGGCCCTAATATAAATAAAAAAAAATCAGTAATGTTAATATTTATTAGTAAAATTAATTATAAATAAA
Source organism: Theocolax elegans (assembly GCA_026168455.1). Lineage (NCBI taxonomy): Eukaryota > Metazoa > Arthropoda > Insecta > Hymenoptera > Cerocephalidae > Theocolax > Theocolax elegans. The sequence continues at coordinate 71,952,551 of CM047425.1, forward strand.
AAGCGTTTCATTGATATGACTAAAAATTAAATAAATTAAATTAAAATTATTAAGAGTATCTTACGTTTCGTACGGTTGAGTGTTTGGAAATCTTAATTGCGTCTTCGTTTTGCGTTGCGGCTTCGTTGACGAGAGACTGGCGATGCTTCTACTTCGTAATTTCCTTGTAGAGTGAAATATTAACATTATTGAAAGAGTAAGTTCACAAGAAGGGAAAGGTGATATACTTAGAAGAGTAAAAGGTACGTACATTGGAATGTCACATGTATACAAACATCTTGTTATTTTTAAAATTTTTCATACTCGTAAATATAAGAAATATTCTAAACTTACATTCGTTTCTCGATGCAGTTATTTTCCATTGTAACCGGGAGTCCTACTTCTATTACCGAAGAGTTCAAAAATCCAAAATTATTGAAAATATAACTAATTCTTTCATTAGCTTTTGGCAGATGAAAATTTGGTTTATTATTACCAATTTTGCGGTAAGACTTAATGTATTCTATTTTCATTTTCTTACTTTTCAATCGTAAATCGGACCAAGTCTAGTAAATTTTTACAAATTAAAATATTAATATATAATAAGAGTATAAAATTTTAAATACTTGAACATTTTATGTATATAATATTTTGCAAAAAAATACTTACCTTTTTCCACCTCTGTTGTAAAAACCTCATATAAAACTATAAAAAAAATTTTTTTATCGTACTTCATTTGGCTTTTGCACCCGGAGTTTGCGAAAGAATGTTATACATTATTTAATAGGAATTGGAAAGAATAAGCTTATAACTATAGGCTTCATAATAAACACCTCATAAAATGCGATAAAAACAAATTTGTTTATAAGGTTTTATAGGAATAAACGTGTAACATAAAAGAGCATAAAATAGTTTATCGGAGTTTATCGGGTTCACACTTATATTTAAATATTTTGCATTTATATTTACCGAGCATTATAAGGATTTTCCACTTTTCACGTACTTATATATCAATACTATTTCACTCTAAAGCTTATAGTATTTTATAATGAAAAACCCGAACATGAATGAATTATCTATAGTTCTATTTCAGGTAATACAAAATGATATATTCTTAACAAGTGGATTTCTATCGGGATTTTAACAGTTATTGTCTTATAGAGAATACAAAAATATAAGGTTAAATAGGGCGTATCACTATAACGCCAAGTAACGGCTATATGACCTTACCAGCATATTTCAATATTATATAACAACTTACCTGGTACCTTTATAGGGATTTATGACGATCGACGCATGAAATGGGCGGCTTGCCTAACGCATCGTACCTGGCTTTGCCAGTCGAAAAAGTAACCGCTATTGAATCGCTTATCGCATTTTATGAGGTATTGCTGTATTTACTATTTACAACGAATAGGCATGTATCTGGATTACAAATAATTAATGATTTTGCATGATTGCAATTTATCGGGTTGAATAGAAAATTTCACTATAAAGTCGAGCATTATTTATCCGAATCTACCGGTATATTCTAATATTGTCAAGCAACCTATGTGGTTCGTTTATAGGGTTTAATCAGTATTATCACATAAATGAGCGGTTTGATTACAGGATCTTATCGGTTACGCCTGTCGTAGAGACAACCGCTATTGAATCGTTTATCGTATTTCATGAGGTATTGCTGTATTTTCTATTTACAACGAATAGTCATGTATCTGGATTACAAATAATTAATGATTTTTCATGATTGCAATTTATCGGGTTGAATAGGACATTTCACTATAAAGTCGAGCATTATTTATCCGAATCTACCGGTATATTCTAATATTGTCAAGCAACCTATGTGGTTCGTTTATAGGGTTTAATCAGTATTATCACATAAATGAGCGGTTTGATTACAGGATCTTATCGGTTACGCCTGTCGTAGAGACAACCGCTATTGAATCGTTTATCGTATTTTATGAGGTATTACTGTATTTTCTATTTACAACGAATAGGCATGTATCTGGATTTCAAATAATTAATGTTTTTTTCCCGCGTAAAAAAATTAAAGTTTATATGAACTTTATATAAACTTTAGGTTTGGCTAAACTTGATATGGGGTTGGCCAACGAGACTGAGCCGAACTTGTGTAACTGACTGTTCAAGTTTGGCGAAAGTGTATTAAAAGTTCATCTGAAATTGATATAAAGTTTTTATAAGGTTTTGTTACAATTACTGACAACTAAAATAAAGTTTATACTAAGTTTAGCCGAACTCAATATCAACGTGATATCAAGTTCAAGTATATAAAGTAATATAATGTTGATATCGACATACCGAAAGAAAAATTTTTAAAATCTTCTTTAACTGACATCAGTAAGTATACATCGGTTAGAAAAATGGATATTTGAGATATAACCAAAAAATTCGAACCGGCCACTGAAAAGTGTTATCCATTTCGTTAGTCTTGAAGACATAACCTGAAAGAAGAAAATTAAAAAAACCACAAAGTATCTATTTTGACATATTAAAATATTAATTAAAACATAATTAAAAATATAAAATTTTCATTTCAAATAGAAAAAACTTATCTGATGCAGAAGTTCAAAATGAATCTTCTTCTGTCGTATTTTCTATGCTGACATCGTTGTCCGGATTACGCCTTACGTACACCAATCGCGCAATTATCGAAAATATGTTTTCATATTAGAAAAATAATGAAGTATAAACTTTATTACAAGAGAATGCTAAATAAAGAATACATACTAATTCCGTAACAAATTCTGAATTATTTTAAATGTTAACATGAATCATTGAATCATATAAAAGATTAACAAACAAGTAGTTTTATTGTCTGGAAAGTACTACATACTACTATTGCTCGGTAGTACCAAATAAAAGTCTTGAAGGTGATCCATGTTTACAACGATTTTACGTCAATGCTTTAATCCAAGAATTAAATTTTCAGGGTTCCCTACCCACTTTACGAACAGTTTTTTTCTTTTCCCCCCACCTTTACTTTGTAGCACACGTTCGATTTTAAATTGTTACTCACTGGTTACGCGGTGTGATCCCACGCGCACTAATTCTTCGGTGTAAAAGATTCCGTCAATCACCTCGTTCAAATCTCGCAGTTCGTAAATATATATATTTTGTCGTCGTAAAATTCGATTTACAATAAATATTTCTTCGCTGAAGTTTTTTTTTAAAACCTTTCTCGAAGGTTGCCTTCGACCTACTGTATTTAGGATATTTAATAGGGTTCCCAGTTTGTTCTATCCCCTCATCTGTAAATTCTCTCGGGCTTACACTGCATTGTACTGGTCAACCACTGCTGGTTTCATCTTTATTCCAGAATGTGTAGAATTATTGTACGCGTACATAATTGTTTGTATTACATCAATATATCGATTCGTATTTTGATGTGTAAAATATCTCCGAACTCGCTCTTTGGTCGTGCAATTGAATCGTTCAACTACAGGCGCTTTCACATCGGGATTTCGAGCCACCCGAAAACGAATGTTATGTTTTTTTAAAACTTTTGCAGTGCTGTACCTAAAAATTCCTTGCCTCTGTCTGTTTAGAGCTGCAGCAGTTTCCTACCCTCAGACCTTTTTAAAATTTTCTCAAAAGCATTGGCTACAGTGACTGGCAGACTTGTCGCGTAATGGTTCGACCAGTCCAAACTTACTTAAAACATCGACAACTACTAGTACATAGCAAAAACCATCGTTCTCTTTTTTTATAAATGTTAATTGGCATGAATCAGCTTCCCAAACATCGTCCACGTTGGAAACGTTGTAGTGTAATCTTGGAAATTTTCGACGTATAGGTTTGTGCAACGTGTAAGCGTCTTGATTGCTTAGCCATTCATGCAAACGTTCCCGCTATGTTTTCGATAACGATTCACCTTTTGCTTTCACTCGTGCGAAACGGCGAGCACCAGCATAACCAGCATCATTAGATGGGTCGTAATATTGTTTATCATAATCTACAGACATTTTTTACGTGTCCAATTTTAACCACCTTCGCTTTACCATGTTTCTCGTCTGAGGTGGTGTAAATACTGACCCCAGTGAACGTCGTTTACTAGTACATATAGTTGAACTTGCTCAATGTTTGGCCGTATGTAATGGTTTAGTCAATCTATTGATGATCTTTATAATTTCTATATTTCCAGTAAGATCTATCGGTGTTTCAGACTCACCAATAAATTTTGCAATTTCTAAATGACCTATCGGTTCATTACTTTCCATACCTACCCTTTTGAGCTTTCTATTGTTACTCTCCCTCACAACATAGCTTAATAGTTGTAATATGTTGGATTGTGGTACGAGTTTTCCATCCAACAAAACGTTTCCAGATGCATTCCACTTTAACCTATCTAGTGCATTCTTTCGTCAGTACTTCAGTAATAATCGTGCCCTTTTTCGATAAATTTCTGGTAAGTTTGACAGAATATTTTCCTCAGACAATGGTGTTAGAGTTTCTTCGACCTCGTCTATTACGTTTGACGAGTCGCTATCCTCCTCGTCGGTAGCACGGTTGAAATGTTGATGTTCCTTAAAAAATAAATAGCGTCTCAAAACCTGTAGATAATTTTTACATTTGTCACGTTCATTGTCAAATTTTTTTGATTTTAAAATTTCAAACATTTTGTTATTTAAACGTGATAAATTATCCCTTACCGTCTGAACCGAGTTTTCATTGATCTGTGGTACATTGTCTGCTACACCGTCTATCTTACTAGGTAACTCATCATTACTTACGGGCAAAGAGGAAACAGGATACGTTTTCGCTTGCATACGATCTAGTGTTTCAGCTGGTACTAAAACCATTTTTCGACCTCGCTCCATAACGTTACTTACCGAAAATTTTTGAAAATAGCACACTTACAAGCGGACCCAGTAAGAGAGGTAAAAACAAACCACCGTTTTGTATTATTAAACGTTTCTTTTTTTCCATGTATTCTTTGTACCACTGCTACGCGAAGATGTAATAACCAGCATCCTCAAAACGTTTTCGTGTCGCTTTAAACGAGTTTTTTTGCTTATTTTTTAGTTCTACGACTCTTTGAAGAACATTCAACGCACATTCGCAAATACACTTTATAAGATTTTTATCAGCTGTATGTAACAGAGCACAGCGTTGTCGATTATCAGCGTGATGTAAAGCAGTCAACAGCGCTATAGATTTTTTTGAAAATCGTGTTTCTGGTACGCAGTATAATGTTGCCCCGGCCATAGTCACGTAAAGACTGTTTAATAGAGAAAATTTTTAAGAGTTTTAATCAAATTATTATAAAAAAAAACGCATGGTTGTCGAAGTTAATACTTTTGGTATGTATGCATATTGTGCCCGATCATTGGAAAATATACATGTACGGAAACAGAACGCGTTTAGTGTATCTTGCTTCATATCTAACAATAAATAGCTAAATGGTGGCGTACACGACTCGCGCATTATATCATCGAGAATTAATAATTTCTTTTTTTGACTATCGTAAGAGTAGTCGGTCGGTTGCTGTATTCCCTCCTTGAATTCAATTTTTTGATTATCGCCCGATTTAAAGACAGTGCGATTCGAATCTTGCCATTCACCGTAGTAAAAGAGAATTCGATCAAACCGAACGTCACACATTTGCGGTAGATGTTTAAGAAATCGTTTCATGAAAACCGATTTACCGGCCATCGTTAGGCCGGCACATATGTATGTAAACGAATGTTTCTACCGCGTATCCATTCTCAAAAATGAATGATGTTCTCTGTACAATACATTTTTAACGCAAAAAAGCATGATCTTCGCGGACGGGAGCGGCGGCGTCGCGGACCGGTGTTAGCTAGACTACCGCGTTGTATTCAGCTATTTCGACGTGCGCAATGTACTAGCCTGATCCCCGCGGTGGTCTAGCTAGCTTTTGATGCGGTGATCAATATTATTGATTTAACCTCCCGCTGCTCTCTGCAAATGATAATGGATGGGCAAAAAATAATATGTGGTAAAAACAGGATAAATATATTTTTACGATTTTTTTTATTCAATAAAAGTGTACCTATTAAGATATTTACATATTTACCCTACATTTAACTGGATTTATAGCCCGATGGTACAGATCGGTGTTTCGAGATATAACGCTTTTTTTAATACAGTACTGCATGTTTTTGATTCGCTGCAAGTCAAAATTTCATGCACTGCGGATCTTCGAATGGAATGAAAATTAACCGTTATTGAACATACCTGTTCCTTGTATTACCAAATGTCGCATCGAGCATATTCTTAATGCTTTCAAAATTGATACTTTGTGTATTCTTAAAATTCAGCGATATGCCCTTTACTTTACAGCACTGTACAGTCTCACCCGATGGTGTAATCGCTTTGTAAGCATAAAATTTTGGAGCGACGGCAATCATGGTCTGTATGTACGTACCTTTGCTGTACCCTGCCACCTCTTCGGTTATCGCACCCAATAGATTATTTAAAGGGGGTTCATATTCACACGAATCGCTTTCATTTTTTCTCACAATTATACATGAATCTGTATCACAATACATTAGTCTTTCTCCGAGTTGTTCCATATATTTATACAATTCTAAACGCGTTTGAGCTGTTGTATAAGCGGCTATAACAATATTTGTATTCGGCGACGGTTCAACAGCCTCTTCTAGGTATCGCCAATTCACGTACATAATCTCGTTGTTTACGGGTATAATACAAAATACTTCTTTATCGTGCTACTCTAAAAATTTAAAAAACTTTTGTCGCGTTTTTACAACAGTGGTCTGTTTTAAATTTAATCGTTGACCGAATTTACCACACTGCGTGTTTAACATAAGTTTAGAAACGACTCTTAATCCTAAATTACGATGTATTTTAGCACGATCCAACTTTATGCCTTCATTGCGCTCGTAATCTTGCAAATACTGCAAAATTGATGCCTCGTCAATACATTTAGCAGGGAAACCAGTGGCCTCTTGCTTGATCAATAGTGTATCGACGTACTCATGAAAAAGACCTCCTTGCAGATCTAGATTATATATATCTCGGTTATGCGGTAACCGAGCTCGACAGCTTTACGAAATTCATCTACTACCCACTTTCCCGAAAATTCACGGTCCGTAACGGAATTGTGATTGCACTCGTCGTCATTCATTTGTTGGTGGCAAGAGCGTCACAGTGCAAATAATAGACCACCGTGCATTTTAACTGGTAAAATGGGTAGATACAAATTGCGTGGAGGTAAAATTTTACATTTGATGAGGCCTTCAACGCGTGTTAGATCATTTAAGTCGGTGTCCGTTAATTCGCAACACTCTTCACCCATCAAAATTTGTGGATGACATACGGGGTATTTACCTCTCTTACAAATAAATGGATAATGAGAACAAATATCCATGTATTTAATCTTTGAGTCTGGCGAATAAAAAGACTCATCGGGCAATGGACCTATATAATTTTTGATTTCTAAAGTGTTAAACAAATGTGGAAAGAATCCCTTCTTTAAACTTGGTGGTAACCCAAATATTTTGGGTAAGATACTGAGCTTTATTTGAAAATAATTCAAACTATCGATAAAGCTAGTTTTACTACTCTGAATTAATATTATATTTTTTCCGTTTAAAATTACACTGGATAAAACATTTTCACGATTCTCAACTAATTCACGCAGGATAAATTGTGCGTCGAAACCACGAGCATTATGTGCAATGCAGAAGATTTCCCGAAAAACTGTGTTTTCTCACAAATACAAGTCTGTAAATTCATTCACCGTATTCTCCCAAAAAATATGTTCGCGCGTTTCGCAAGTTGTGCAAATATCTTCAATATTATCCTTATCTAGGCAATCTGTGCAAACGTGATGCGCAACGCATAAAGTTGGAACGCGCAAACGAGTAGTTTCATGATTGCGGTATGAGGTATCTTGTCGTGTCTCAAAATCGTAAAAAACGTATAAATATTTTCCATTTTTCTTAATCATACCATGCAATAAAGACATGGAACATAATTCATTATACGAATGCTTACTTTTCCATCCTGTACAATAAGAAACTCCACATTCGTATTTCCCCCGATGTACATGTACAAGATATTTACACCCATCACATATTTTAATTAATTCGCAAATTTTTTTATTATTTACTTTATAAGTACCATCAGTTTTATGGTTTTTGAAACAGTTTTCACTGAAAAATGTTCTTGAGCAATCTTTGCCTACTCTACTCTTTTCTTTTTTACAAGGTGGGGAAACATAACACGGCGCACAAATAGCTGAACACGCATGCTGATCAACATATTGATAAGATTTGTTGCATGAAGTGCAAAAATAACTATTTTTGGCTGCACCTGTTACAATAAATTAAATTCTTTTGTCGGTGTTGTTTCTCGTTCGTTATGACGAATCAAAGTTTTACGGCCATCAAATAAAGGAGATTCTCCAGACCCGAAATCACTTTTTTCGTACACGACAATTCCTATACCACGCGCCGCACAATAATCTTGGAATTATGGTGGGTGTTTTATTCAGAGTGTTAACCGTCATCCGTCGCCACGAAATTTTCTTATGTAGAATTATCGGTCTCCTTCTCGATATCTGTATCGACACTACTATCTCCGGTATCGGTACTAGAGTCTCTCCAGAGTATTACGCGTACCACCACCTATCTGTACGGTTGTGCTATGTTCCACCTCCATTTCCCTATCGCGTGAGTATGCTTCGTCTTCATTTTCATTATCGCTTTCTACATCCGCGCTATACCCACCCCGAAATATAACACTTGACATCGCACTGAACTCTCACATTCATATTCACTATCATTTACGTCACCCTCGTACTCAACGCTCGCTCGACAAAGAGATTTTGTATATCGGGATCTGTGTACAGCGATGAATCCACATCGGAAGACATTGTATGGATCCACCGGAGTTCTCGAGCCCGCCTGCTATTTCGGATTCTATCCGCGTAAACATTTAATGCTGCGAAGAATAAGTACATAAAAAACTTGAATACAAAAGGCCCCTTCCAAAAGGTTTGGAAATCACCCCTTTCTGCCGCGAATCGAGGACACCAGGACATGACGTGCTCTACGTCTTCGTCGACACCAGGTTAGGTCGGGCACTCCGTACCCACGTATATACGGATGCGGTGAAGGTAACTGTGAAGACACCTATGCCCGGTAAGCACCTGGGTTAGGTGGAAGGTGACGAATCCGTGTTTCCTACTCGTCCACTTGGCGACATCTGGAATGACGCGGTGGGTCCAGCGACCTTCGCTTGCCGAATCCCATCTCTGTTGCCACAGTTCGATGGTCTTGTTTGACTACCAGCTGCTACAATCACGTGCTGCTTCGCTGCTGTTTTCTAAGGTACGCCGACCTTTTCTGTACGTATCAGCCCTCTCTATCGCCAAAAGAGCGATGAAAGGAATTCCCGCAATCACCGAGAGGACTATATCTGACACGGTTCTATAATCATGAGCCATCCTTAGTGCGGCTATTCTGTAGGCTCGCCGACAGCATGCACCGTAGCTTAGATTACTTCTTAGGGCATCCGCCCAAATCTGGGCTCCATATAAAATTACCGAGCTTACCTCTGTCGCTAAGAGGGCTCGACGTGGCTGCTTTGGCCCTCCGATATTGGGCATTATACCCGACAAAGCTCTAGCCACTCCTGCGGCTTTCAACCCTGCCTTCTGTAGGAGTTCCTTGAATGTTAGCCGCGCATCCAAGATGACTCCTAGGTATTTCACCGTGTCCGCTGATCTTATAAGTTTACCATTTACAGTAAAGGTGGCGTATCTCCTTTACTTCGTTCTGGAGATAAGTCCTCGGTCCGCCTCGGTCTTTTCGGCCGCCAGACAGCCCATGGGTGTTCAAACATACAGCCACTACCGCGATAGAGATATCTCCGAGATATTCTATCTCATCGAGGCTCTTTGCGACGACGACCGAAGCCACATCATTCGCAAAAGCCACCAACGACACTCCCTCTGGAAGCTGCTGAGTAAGCAGTCCGTCATAAAACGTATTTTTGCGATATTCTCACTCCACCAGTAAATAGAGGGACAGCCACGGAGATGGATTTCCCGGCCATAGAGATATTGCAAGCCGCTGTTATGGCACGCGTGAGCTCATCGGCTCCTTCTTCCGGTGTTTCTTTGCCAGCGACTTCTGCTATGGAGCAGAGGAACATTTCTCGGTCGAAGGTAGACGGTACCCATCTCTTGTATTGGAAGCTTCTGTTCGGAACTTGCTGCCCTGTTAATCGTCGATTAGAGCAGGTACACGAGTTCTTGATGGTCACTCCCCGTGTAGCGATCACTAACTTTCCAGGTAAACCCTCTCTTCATTAATCTGGGATGAAGGTTAAGTCTACTATAGACGACCTCCCCGCCTTGATATAAGTGGGAGTCGTTGCGGTGGTAGCAATCTCCAACTCGAATATCGCAAAGAACTCGAGGAGTATACGACCACCAATGTTCATTTTCGTACTGCCCCATTCTGTCGCCCAAGCATTAAAATCCCCTCCGATGACTATTGGCAATCGGGAGGACCTTGCAATAGTAACGATGGCATCAAGGGATCCAAGAAATCCGTCGATGTTATCACTGGGAGGGAGGTAGCAACTGTATATTCGCATATCCGCCACTTCCACCCAGGTAAAATTAGGGAGGGGAACGGTCATTTTTCCGGATACATGCATGTTTCCAAATACCCAGATGGCCGCTCTGTCATCATTGTGGCATCACTCACCCATTTCGATTCAATGAGATCCCTGTACTCCTCCCTGACGATAACAATGTCAGCCTGCTCTACTCTGACCAACTGTGGCAGCAGATCCTGGGCCACAGCACAGTGGTTTAGGTTGATTTGTAGCACACTAACCATTCCTGTCAGATGCTTTAACCCTAGGCGCGGCTATGTTCTTATCCGCTGCGCAATCCACTGCTTTGTGGCACTCTTGGCCGCACCGGAAACACTGCGAAGATCGGTCGACTGCGTTTTTACAAGCCTTTGCGAAGTGACCGACCACGCGGCATCGGTAACAACGCGTGATCTGCTCGCAGAGCCGAACCCTGCAGTTGACCCAGCCTATCCGAAGCTTCCCATTTTGTAGCAGCTTTTTTGGTGCTGATGCGGGAAGAAGGACACTGGTCATCTGAGTGCCTCCATATGACCTTCTAAGCTTTATATTCCCAAAATGTACCATATTTGGCCCGATCACCGCAGAGATTGCTTCTGCCACTTCCTCTGTCGTCGTGGCCTCGTCCGTGACCTTTATAGTAATGGACTCTTTGTGGATCAATATCTGTACCTCTGCTAATCCACGTAGTGTGGACGAGACCGCTGCATCGAGATTTGGAGTTCCTACGCCAGGTCTTCCAAGCTCAATGAATAGATCTTCTCCTCTGGTAGAGCTTCTCCCAGCGGCTTGAGGTTCGGTGCGGCCCGTATTTGCCGAAGGATGTCGGCATAGGCTCGCCCTCCTGACACTTTAATCTTAATGGCGTCGGGACGAGCTGGTTTCACGACCGCTTTAGGTTCACGACACCTTAGGCGGTCCTCCGACATGCTTGGCTTGCTTCAGCTGCGTATTCTGCTGAACCTCTTTCTTTTTGCCCTTGCGCACTACAATAGCCCAGTCAAGAACCTTTGACTGGTTCCCACCGGTCTTAAAAACGGATGACGAAGCATCTGCTGACCCATTTTTGTTAGAGGGCTGCATCGACCCCTTCTTTCTTTTCTCCGGAGATGCTGAGGTGGTGAGGGCCTTTCCCTCTCCAGCGGCCTCTTTTGACGCTCTTTACCGCGGAAAATGGGCGACGTTTGGCACATACCTACCTTACGCGCATCTGCCATTTTAATTTTCAGCGCTGTCGAGCATAGAGCACTGCTCACCCGCACGTATTCATTAAGAGCCCTGCTTGTTGCTCTCGCCATACCCTTCAGCTCTTTGTGGATGTTGTTCTTATTAAGAACAAACTCCACCAAGGTCTCTATTTTCTCAAGCGGACGGAGGAAAGCTCTGTCAGCGTCACTCGACATCCCAGTCGAGGGCAGGCCACACGTTGCATTTGATGCTACAGAGGCCAAGTCACCAACCTCCGCAACACTTACCATTTTATCGGTGTGAGTTTGGTCCCTCCCCCCCCCCCTCCAAAATCCGGACCAACACTGACCACCGGGGCTTTCAACCGATCGGAATCAGTGGCGAGATTTGACAAGATTGCCGTGCCCGCTTGGGGTAGTGTTGTTTTAACCTCACTATCCATAATTGGTTTAATTTCGGGGTGCCTTCTCCTATCTGGTTTTGGTTCGCCGAATATTTGATATTTTTGGTACCATTGATTTCTGGAAAGCATTCCCCTATCCACCACCTGGGGAGGCGCCACGATGCGGGACCAGCAAACCCGGCACGGGTGTGTTTGTGTGAGTGCATGCAATTTTATTATTACAGAGAGAGAGAGAGAGAGACAGATAGAGAGAGAGAGAGAGAGTCAGAGAGAGAGAGAGAGATAGAGAGAGAGAGAGAGAGATAGAGAGATAGATAGATAGAAAACTTTATTAGGTTTTAGGGGTAGAAACCCCGTAAACACAAAAATATATACATCGTTGAACAGTGTAAAAATAAATTAACAGAATAAAATTTAACAAAAACAATAACGATGGAAAATAACAATAAAAACTAAAAAGTGTATAAATATAAAAGTAAAAAATAAAAACGCAAGTAAATTGAAATAAAATATACAAATAAGAATAAAAATTATAATAAAAATAAAAATAAAAGTAAAAACAAAAGTAAAACAAAAATAAAACGCAAGCGAGTTGATAATACAGTGCAATGTACAATAGAATGAGCGACGAAAGATGAGCGCAAAAAATAAAAATAAAAATGAGTATACGAAAATACAAAAATAAAAGAATAAATTATGATAAAAAATAATACTGATAATAAAAAAAATATCACAAAAATTAGTAAATACAAATATCACAGCGCAATTATAACATTAATCATCAACATTCTCCTCTTTCTGTATCGATAGGTCGCTTACATTACTAGTATCACGCATAACACTTATATCTAACTCAATAAGGTCGCTTAAGTGGGGACGGATGAGATTTTCGCGAGTCGCTCTTTCCTCCCAAGTTAAGGAGTCGAGACGAAGAAAATGAGCGAAGACAGATGATTTGAATGTGTTGATGTGGGATGGATCGAATGGCGTGATAGAGAGTGAGTTTAACTGCTTAGTGGCCGTGATGACAAATGATTTGTAAAGCGATTCGGTGCGAGGGGGAAAGTAGGTCCACGGTTTAGGAGGATGACGAGATGAGATGCGTAGATTAGATGAGCTGCTAAGTTTGATGAAGTGATCTGCTAGGTAGTGGGGAGAATTATGTGATAAAATGATGAATGATAAAGAGGTATGAAGAATAATTGTCTCGACTCAACAGATAGCCAGCCCAACTTCAACCTATAGGGCGTCACATGATTAATTCTACGCAAGTTTCCCCAAACAAATCTGACGCAAGCATTTAGGAGCCTTTGGAGCTTTATGTTTCTGGTCTGGTCCAAATCGTTATAGACCGCGCAAGCGTAATCGAAGTGAGGTAATATTAAGGCTTCAACAAGAAATTTTCGGGTGCTTCTGAAGAAGGCACGTTTATGAAAACGTAGCGAACGTAAGATTCCGTGCACCCTCTGAGAAATTGCCAAAACGTGTTTGGACCAGTCCAGAGTAGGCAGTAGCCAGACGCCAAGTGATTTTACTTGATTTTCGTAATGGAGAGACTTATTCAAAAGCATAACTCGCGGGGCAGTGGTTAGATCTATACGCGAGACATATGCCTTACTGCCCAGGATCATTAATTTAGTTTTGTTAATGTTTAAATCTAAACCATTGAGGGAAGCCCAGGACGCAATCGCATTCTCATCATGTGTGATTCGCTGGACACCCAATTCGAATTCGTCCGGAGGAAAGGAGTAGTAAACCTGGGCATCATCGGCATAAATCATATGATTACTGTACTCAAGAACATCCGGAAGATCATTAATAAAAACTGAAAAAAGTAATGGACCCAAAACACTGCCCTGCGGTACGCCTGAATTGACCCCAAGCCAGTCAGAGCAGACGCCTAACTCATCTATCACCGCTTGCAAGTGACCGACCAAGTAGTGAAAAAACCATCTAAGAACTGTGATTGAGCAACCCATATTACGTAGCTTAATCAACAAAGGGCCGTGCGGTACCGAATCAAACGCTTTGGAGAAATCGAACAGGACCAAAATCGTGATCATGCGTGAGTCAATGGCCCTTCTGATGTCGTCGAGAACACCCAAAAGGGCGGTCTGTGTGCTGTGGCCTCTGCGAAACCCTGCCTGTCTATCAATCAGTTTGAGATTTGATTCCAAATAATGAGATAACTGCGAGTGTACCAACCTTTCAACCAATTTAGAGACCTCACAGAGCTTCGCGATAGGCCTGGTATCTGAGCATGATTCAATCCTGTTTGACTTCGCCAATGGAAAGAGTAGAGATTTCTTCCAGCAGTCAGGAAAGTATCCGAGAGATAACATGTCGTTGAATAAATGTGTAAGCTGCGGGGTCAATTGTGGCTCAAGTAATTTGAGCATCGCAACAGATAGCCCGTCCGTCCCCACTGCCCTTGACTTAGCATTAAAAAGAGCACGCCGAACTCCCGAGGAAGAGACTACATTAAATTCAAAGAAAGGCGAACTAAGGGGATCGGAAACAGAGGAACAAAGAGTGTTTAAAAAGGAAGGCGAAAGCGGAGGAATCCGATTGGATGTTGAGACGAAATGATTATTAAGTTGCTGGGTGGAGAATGTGTCTAATGGGGATATGATGGTTTTGGCGCACAGACCAAGATTTTTTAGTTCCCTCCATTTGGCTTTCGGGTTTGCAGCATTTTTTAATTTGTTTGTAAGAAATTTATATTTATTACTATCGAGAAGGTTTGAAACTCTGTTTCTTAATGTTTTAAATTTCTCGTAGTACTTAAAACGGTTACATAGTTTGAAATTCTTAAAAGCCAAATTCCTAGATTTAATAAGCTTTTTAACCTCCGCTGTCACCCAGGGCTTAGATTTATTGCTAATAGTTATGAGTTTAGCTGGAGCAATGGAATCAAAAGCGGAGAGAGCTGAAACCATAAGATGTGAAACGGAAGCTCGGAGGTGGGAGGTTGAATCGCCGTGAGAGAGATCATGAGATGAGAGTAATAAGTTAGATGAAGATGTGCTGAGTGAATGAGAGTGAGAAATGGATAATAAGTTAGATGATGACATGTTAAGAGATGAGGAGTGGTGAGTGGAGATAAGTGGATAAGATGTATGAAAGAAAGGTGAATTATTGATGAGAGAACAAGACAGCGAAGACAAATTCCCATTCAGATTAGGGTTCAAATACAAATTCGATTTCGAGTGCGAAATCGAACTGAGATTCCGGTCAGGTGACTCTACAGGAATTGAAATATGAGGTTCTGGTGAAAAATGAGGTATGACGGCTATATTAGAGTTATGAATAGTATTGAACGTATTAGCTAGTACTAGGAGGTTGATCCCTTCCAAATCACGTGACCAATACCTTTTTAGCTTAGGCGGGTCTTTGTTAATAAATAATTGTAGTGCTATGAAGTCATGGCCCGCAGCAAAAGGAGTTGTTGACTTATAGTAATTAAAGTAAGGTGAAGGATCACTAATAAGGAAGAGATCAAGCCATGTGTGCGAAGAGCCTAAAGATGTGATCGCATGGTGAGTTGGTTCAGAGACAACGAGCGATAAGTTGAGGGCTGTTATATTAGCTCTCATCATGTCTGCCGCAGCACTTGAAGACTTCATATCAATATTGAAGTCTCCAGTAATAACAGCAAGACTGTGGGAAAGAAGGAAATCAGATAGTAAATTAAAGAAAGTGATGGGGTAAGATACTATTGGCCGTCTGTAGACAACACTGAGAATGAGCGAAGTCGATTTACCAATGATATGTAGAATAAAGAACTCAGGAGAGTTCGAGAACAGGTTGTCAGATTGGGCCAACAAGTTAACTTTGTACTCATCCCTGACGTAAGCAGCAACTCCCCCTCCTTCCTTACCCACTCGGTCAAGTCTGTATAGAGTGTACCCAGGCAATTTTACTATATCAGAGGAATCCGATTCCGTAAAAAAGGTCTCTGTAAGTGCAATCACATCGAAGGCTTGTGGATAAATTAATGATTCGATTGATGAGAAGTGAGTTTTAAGTCTATTGATGTTAATGTGAATGATGGAGAAAGAAGGTTTGAGTGATTGTGAGTGAAAAAGAGACGTCTAACCGGCTGCCTTTCATAAGGAAGGAGGAATAGTATTGACCGGAAGGGAATTTGGTGATAAGGAAAGGAGTTCGGCTTCGGAGAGAATGCGGAGCAAAGCGCCCTTTTTTTCTTTTCGCGTGTATACCGTACAATTCTTAACAATCGGTCGCATATAGCCTAGTTCTTTCGCTTTACGTAGAGCTAACATCCAAAGGGCGTGGACAGTCTTCGGCCATAAAGGTCTAATATACAACGAGGATTCTCCTCCCAAGCCAAAAATGCTAGACGTCGTGGCACCTTTTAAACGAAAGGCTTTATCAACTATTAGGTCTCTGACGGCTGGTGAAGAGACCTTACAAACTAGACTTTTAGAGACGTTGAGAGAGGGAGGAATAGTCGTGGTTATTTGGCTTGAAACCGAAGAAGAGAGATTAGCTGAGTTGATTGGACGCGGCAGCCAAGGCCCAATCTCAACAATGTGTGGTATTACGAGCGGAAGATTAAGGTGTGACAATAATAATTCGATTAATTTAAGATCACTTATAGTGGAATCGGTAGGTAGACCTGTGAATAAAACATCACAGGAATTATTATCTTGCACTCCGGTATCATTCAATGCTGCCGGTGTCGAAGATGATGACCCTCGATTAAGGAGCTTGCTCATATTAGTCTCAAGCCGCTCAACACGAGCTCCCACCTCATTAAAACGTTCGTCGAAAACCGCCTCACGGGTATCGACCCGTCCGCAAAGAGATTCAAGCTCAGCCCCAAGCGAATTTAATTTAGCATCAACGCCGTCGACCTTGATCTCGATCCTCTCAACTAGCCTAGTGATAGCGCGTTCGCAGTTTACGAACCACGCCGGAGGAGCATCCGCCATCGCAGCGGTATCCCGAGAGCCGCCCGATTGCTCTGGATTGGGATCGAGAGGCGTAGTTGCGCGAGGTTGCTTGGCAACCTGCGTTAATGATGGCGAGGTAGGCGAGGCCAAGCGCTTCGCGCCTGACGTAGTGGGGGGAGTCGCGAGAGTCACCGCGGCTGTCCCGGTCATTGTCGCGAAGACCGTCGCGCTCGCAAATTGCAACCCAGTAGGTGCTGCCCCCGTACTACACAAATCGCTACTAACGCGTGAGCTCGGAGGAGCGCGTGCCAATTCACAGCAGCGCCGAACGTCGGTGCCCGGCAAAATCGACACGCAATGGGTGTGTGTTATATTATTACACGCCCGGCATACCTCGGAGTAGTCTTTGCGAGATATACGCACTCTGCAGACGAAGCAACATCTGGAAGCCATTATGTCAATGTCAGCTGGTTGAGGCGAGGCGATACGGAAATTTGGCGTAGCGTGTGACGTCACAAAGATGGGCGGTGGCGAGGTGAGAAGCCGTAGTTCCAATAAAATCCTGAAGAGGCACACGTGTAGCTGTGCGAATAAATTACCGCCTAAGTTGGCTCTCCAAGCGAAAACTAACCTTGATGTTGGCCGGTTATTTGTAGCGAAAATTAAAGTGGAAAGACCAACTGCAAAAGCGAACTTTAACGAAAAGTAAAAGCTGCAGCCAGTCCGCCCACGAAAAATTTGCACTGAAAAGCTCGGGAACCAGATGTAAGAAATAGGCGAAGAAATAAACATAGAGCGATATGAATAGTGGCTTGTCAACTCACCTTGCGCGCGCAGAGAGAGAGAGAGAGAGAGAGAGAGAGAGAGGCTAATCGTACAATGTGATGAACGAATTAACAGTAATCACAGTATATACACTGACTTTTATTGTCCTCGTACTCAGCCATTAAATGTCTTGATGGGTACAACCCTTGCATGTTCAGGCGAATTATAAAAGCTCCTGCTGCTCTTACTGCCACTTCGTTTCCTCGAAAATAAAGACGGTGTAGCTGGGCAATTTCCCGGAAGCCGCAGCAACTGAGGATAAAATTGAACTCCCGCACTAAACTCGCGCACTCCACACGCCTCACGCGGTGACGCCACGTCAAATCGCATCTACGCTAAAGTCTCGCAGCGGGTTGCTTTTAGTGTGAATAATCTACAATTCGCATAATAATGCCACACAGCATTCTTTCAACAGGGCTAAACATTTTAAAACTATTTTTTCAAAAGACAAGCTTTTGATATTTAACCCATTAATACGCAAATGCACGTTTTTGTGCACATATTTTCAAACTCAAAAATCTACCAGAAGAATAAAATAGTTTTTGATGGTAATCCTATATAGGGGGTTTTTGATGGTCCTCTTTCAAATTCTGCAACTTATTTTCTAAAAAAAATTCGATAACTTTATTAATTTTTACTTTCTTTTAATCGTGCTGCGATGCAACTAAGACCACACAGGAAAATAGAATGACGATTTTCGCATGTTCATACCTACTAAGCGATTTTCCCATCTCTTCTTTCTTCATTTATGATATTACCGAACATGCATACAGATGCGAACCATTTTTCTTACGCAGGTATGATACTACAGAGGTCCATCTGATTTTTATTGAGGATTCAGGTACAGATTCGTTCTTGGACACGTGCACAACTAGCATTTTCCCTTCAACAACAAATTCTTTCGATAAGTTCGCTCGTATTTGTTTAGATAGGTCGATAACAAATATTTTATGCAGATATGCGAGACGTAAAAGATCCATCTGTTTTTTATTTCTTATCTACTTATGTTACGCACGTTTTCTTAAAACCAGTAAAATTTTAACCTTCTATGAAAAAGGGTGTTCCTTTTTTTTGGAACTTTTAGTTTTACTCGTGCAGTCTGAACGTTCACATCGATATAACTTAGTGAAATATTTTATTAATAAACGCGTTTGAATCGTACAATTAACCAATAGTGTGATTAAGTATCTGTTTCATCTCGGTGGTTTATACATTTGGTATATTGTGTTATTAGGAAAAAAGACTAATTACGCGTTCGACGATTTTTCACTTAGGGAGTCTAATTGTGGTGACAAATAAAAAAAATATTAAAAGCCGAACCATTTACATTGAAAAGGAAGAATTTTTAACAGCGTTACAATTGTCAATGAACCAATAGACGATTATAAACCAATCGAAATGATAAGGAGGAAGGATGTATATGTTCATCAATACAAATTGAAAAAATTACCAGGATTTCTAAGAGGATAGTAAGTAAAATTTGTATTAATTTCAAGAAATTTACTAATGTTCGCTTAATTATAATTGTACCTTTTTTTTCTTTTTAGTTTATCGATGTTTATGGGTGACATGTTACAAAATTCAATAATTGACAATACCTTGGCAGCAGCTTGGCGATTCAAAGGGTACCAGTATGCTAAGGAAAAAACAACGATTTACGATAATTGTGCACTTTTGCGAGACCCTTATAGTGAAAAAGGTTTTCACAAATTTATAACCGATAAAAAATATAAATATAGACGAACAAGAGACATATTTATTAAATAGAAAACATTGTATTCCTTTTTTAATTAGAGCATATTTAATATTATAATATAACGAAGTAAGAATATGAATAAATTATAACATATTATAAATTAAACACTTTATTATCTTTAAGAATATGAATAAATTATGACATATTATAAATTAAACACTTTATTATTTTTATTATTTAAAATTACCTAATTTTATTATCCTGTACATTTTTACACGCACGCGGTATAATTTATAAAAATCAGTAGGTATAATATCAATAGGAAAAGAGAAGGTGAGAGATAAAAGTATTTCTAAACGCGTAAGTATAAGCGCAAAAAAATAAGACATGGATGGTCGAAAAATAGACATCGCTGCATCACTCTAAGAATAATACACACAGTAAAAATAAGGTGTGCTAGGTATTGAAACTAAAACACGAGTTTCTTCTTATTATCTAAAACTAAGGCTTGCACAACGGTATATATATATATATATATATATATATATAAACATCAGTATCGGTACTTATGGTGACACTACGTGTTATCTTGGTGTTTTGAGGTTATAAAACATATGTAACGACTCAGATATAAGGGGGAGAATATTAATTGATAGAATAATGCATAAAAAACCAATAACCCAAATACCTAAATACCCCTCACGGGTAAGAAAGCACACTTTGACCTTATAATATTAATGAAGGATTGAAGTTATAACCTCATTCGAAGTGAAGAATTTTAAATCGCTCCAAAATTTGAGAACAGGCTGGATATATCTTCCAGAAGATAAAAAAAAATTTTAGGTGTTAAAAATAATTTCCCTAAGAGTTATTCCACCATGAAAAATGGAAATTAATCAATTTTTTAGAAAAATTTCTATTTTCAAAGCCATTTATCTCAAAATCTATTAATTTTTTTAAAAAAACATTACAAAAAACTTTTGTTTAAAATAATCTTTAGAACATATCTACCTGGATTACAATTCTTAATTTTAAAATCTCGAAGAGATAGAACGATCGGAAATATTGATATCAAAAAAAGGCGACCACGCCACAATCGATTTTGATCTAACACCGCTCAAAAGATCACATAAACCTCATAAAATCACTAATTTTCATGTATTTTAGGGCATAACCTACAACAGCGGTCTTGGCAAATAATTTAACCACCGCCATTATAAAGATCTCAAAAAATGTGATCTTTTGAGCGGTGTTAGATCAAAATCGATTGTGGCGTGGTCGCCTTTTTTTGATATTCAATATTTCCAAGTGCCCTATCTCTTCGAGATTTTAAAATTAAGAATTGTAACCCAGGTAGATAAGTTCTAAAGATTATTTTGAACAAAAGTTGTTTCTACTGTTTTTTCAAAAAAATCAATAGATTTTGAGATAAATGGCTTTGAAAATAGAAATTTTTCTAAAAAATTGAAAAATTTCCATTTTTTATGGTGGAATAGCTCTCAGGCAAATTATTTTTAACACCTAAAAATTTTTTTCTATCTTCTGGAAGATATTTCCAGCCTGCTCTCAAATTTTGGAGGGATTTAAAATTTTCATCGTACCACTTGACGTGAAATAGCGCATATATATATATGGGAGATTCCATGTGAAGTGATCCAGTTAAAAAATAGAATTTTGTTTTAATGTATGGAATCAGTAAAAAACTACTTGAATAGAGTGTAGCTAAATTTTTAGACCTGAATTTCAATTAGTACCAGAGTTGTAGCCAATCAGAAAGTTGAATTTTTTGAAAAAATTGACTTTTTGGCCATGTTTCTCACTTAATAACTCAAAATCTAACAATTTTTTCTTATACACATTAAATTTGAAAAAGTTTATTAATTTCAAGAAGAATCAGTTCAAATATTTCATTTATTTTATTTCAAAACTTTGAATATTGTTATAATCAATAAAAACCTTTATAGTAAAAAAAAGGGTTGTATGATCAAAAATATTTTATCCATCCAAAAATCTAATTCATCGATGATTAATTACCTTCAAAATAATGCAAAGTTTGAGTGCGGCAGAGCATTTTAGACAAAGTTATGGTGTTTTTAGTCAAATTTCTTAAAAATAGAGAGCGAATGCATTTTATGAAAAAAACAGAGTAACCGTATACTTGCATTCAATCAATATGGCACTATTATTCCTCAATATTACTAAAATATACTATTTATTGTTAATTACTGATACTTTTATTTAGTTGTTATTAAGTCTGATACTTTTAGTTATACCTGTTATATAATTGGATTTATTGGAATTATAAAAAGTTTTAGGTATTTATCCAATTATATAACAGGTATAACTGCTTATACCTACTGCTTTGTGTTTGTAAGCAGCTTAGAGATTGAAAAGTATCAGTAACTAACATTAAATAGTATATTTTAGGATTATTGACGAATAATAGTGCCATGTTGTTTGAATGCAAGTATACGGTTACTCTGTTTTTTTCATAAAATGCATTCGCTCTCTATTTTTAAGAAATTTGACTAAAAACACCATAACTTTGTCTAAAATGCTCTGCCGCACTCAAACTTTGCATTATTTTGAAGGTAATTAATCATCGATGAATTAGATTTTTGGATGGATAAAATATTTTTGATCATACAACCCTTTTTTTTACTATAAAGGTTTTTATTGATTATAACTATATTCAAAGTTTTAAAATAAAATAAATGAAATATTTGAACTGATTCTTCTTGAAATTAATAAACTTTTTCAAATTTAATGTGTATAAGAAAAAATTGTTAGATTTTGAGTTACTAAGTGATAAACATGGCCAAAAAGTCAATTTTTTCAAAAAATGCGACTTTTTGATTGGCTACAACTCTGGTACTAATTGAAATTCAGGTCTAAAAATTTAGCTACACTCTATTCAAGTAGTTTTTTACTGATTCCATACATTAAAACAAAATTCTATTTTTTAACTGGATCACTTCACATGGAATCTCCCATATATATATATAATAAACGAATTTCGCATTAGATATATTTATTATTCGCGGAAAAACATTTTTAATGTGATTACGCGAATTCCCGAATTAAGCGCAAAAATGAGACTTCAAAATGAAACTGTAAGACTGTGGTCGGTATTCGCGACGCGGAAAGATAACGAACGACTTTTTGCGTTCACTCTTTAAATAAAAAAAATTAATGCGCGACGGTAACACGGAATTTTCCATTCCGTTATCGGATTTCAAATTAAAACAATATTTAATTCGCGACGCGGAAGATAAAACTGCTCCGGATTCCTGGATGCCGATTTCTAAAAAAGGGTGTTACAGAACCTTAAGGTTCACCCAGCCTAGCCTCGGGCATCGGCGTCATTCTATACGGATGGGGCACACTTAAGGACTAGAGTCGAAACTCTTTTACCTGTTTAAAAGAACTTTTCGCAGTCCCATGTAAAACATGGGAGCACTCGGAGCCTGTCGCCGCTAGGGCTACCCAGCTCCTAAAAAGGAAAGGATTAAGGATAAAGGTTTCCGTCGTGTAACATACTTACTACTACAACTTGACTTAGGACTTCCTTAGGCTTCTTAATCTCCAACGATCTTCCTTGAATGTTCGGGCGTAACTGTCTTGAATGTTAGAATGTGACTGATCGGCGATACTCAGCTCCCGAGTAAATTATCTCGCTGTACTAGATGAAAGACGAGATAATCTGGTGCGCGAAGGGTTTATTCTAATTACGCATATATTAGGTACGCGCACCTAGATTTTCAAAGATATTTTATCAATTTGTAACTTTTCTTTGATAATTACTATGATAAAAGAAGCAATTTATTGATTCATTAAACGAGGAGTGTTAATCTTGATTTCATCAATGCATTATTAAAAGTAAACTATTTAATTTATTAATGTTCTAATAATAATAGAAAAAAGATTAGATAATTAATACTCATACACGTGTTCTCGGTCTCCTCTTTGTGCGGATCTTCGTCGTCGCGCACGAACTTGGTGACCCCGCGTTGCGGTAAGGGGAAACATACATAGGCGTAGAGTGTCGAAATATATGATTTTTCTCATTTCGCGCATTTTACTTATTTATTTATTATTATTACTTTATTTGATGAAATAGGATTGTTGCAGCATAAAACATTATTGTGTTTACTGGTATTTTAGTTAATAAATCATTTACATATAATATAAAAAGTAAAGGCTGAAGTATTGTTCTTTGCGGTACTCCTGTTTAAATTATTTGATATTCACTTTCGTGGTTACCAATTCGTAACTTTTGTTTTCTGTCATTAAGGTAAATTTTTATTAATTTGTGGGCTTTTCTTCTTACTCCATATGCATATAACTTATCTAATAATATTTCGTGATTTACTGTGTCAAAGGCTTTTGCCAAATCTAGAAAAGTAATAGCAATTGGTTTACTTTGATCTAGTTTTTCATATATCGTTTTAGATATAAGACTTAGTGTATCTTTAGTACCTTTACGTTTGATGAATCCAAATTGCTTTCCACTTATTATATCGCTCTTGCTTATAAAATCAATGATTCTAATATGTACTAGTTTTTCAAAAATTTTGGCGATATTAGATATTAATGATATGGGTCTGTAATTACCCATTTCATTTTGCTTTCCTGCTTTATATATTGAAATAACTTTAGCTTATTTAAGTTGATCTGGCCATATTGATGTTTCTATACAAAGATTAAACACGTAAACTAAAGTATCAGCTATAATTGTGGCTATTGTTTTTAAAGGTTTTTCATTTATCTTGTCGACTCCGCCATTTTTTGGTTTTAGATCATTGATTATATTTAAGATTTCTGTTTTATTTGTAGCTTTTAAGAAGATTGTTTTTGGATTGCTTCTAGATATAATAAATATTTTATTGTAATTGTAACAATAAGCTGTTTCGTTTGTTTCACTTTTATTTGAATTAAGTTTTTGATTTTGTAATTCAAGGACTAATGGATAATGGTCTGTTAATGGTATTTTTATAGTTAACCCTTTAGTATTGAGAAAATCCGTTTTTACAAACATATTATCTATGCAAGTGCCTAATTCAGTTGTTAAGTTTTTTGGTTTTGTGATGTTAGTGAAACTTGGAAGAAAACCTTTTTCAAATAGATTATTTAGAAAATCTGTACTTATAGCATTATTTTCCAGTATGTTAATATTAAAATCGCCAATTATTATATGATTTGCCGCTTTATTATTTTTTTGTTCTAAGTAATTTTTTTAATTTATATTAAATTCTGAACAATGCAGATCATGAGAGCTATATAATGAGGATATTACAAGCAGTTTGTTATTATTTAATGTAATTATTGTATTTAGTATGTTCAGCTTACCTATAACTATCGTTTCGCTTACATATGTTACATCTTTTGTTAATGTCTCCATTATTATTATATATACTATATTCTTTTATATTATACTACTGATAATTTTCTAATTTCTAAGTTTGATTTTGAAACTTTTAATCAAGATTTGTAGTTTTTCAAAATTTGCTTCTAAACTTCTAATATTAAGACATAATATTAAACTACTATTAATTTTTCTATCTTTATTAAAAGTTTCAATATCATCATATACCCTCTCACTTTGTTGAAGATTATTTTGTATTGTTTCTAGTAGATTTAACTGATGATCCATTATCAAGTCTCTTCTTGTGATGTACTTGCTGTTTGTTGATTACTTTCCTGTAATTGTGTTGTTTTTGCATAAATCTTGTTTGCCATTTCTTGAACAGTTTTGACTTTTCTTTGGTAAAGTATGTTGTTCATTTGCAAGTTGCATATCGCTCTTAATGCACTTGCTTCATCCCATGTCGGTAATCCAGGTTCTATTGGGTAATTAATTGAGTCGATGTAATTTTTTACTTTTTTTTAGAATACTACATTTCATTCTATCCATTGGTAAGTCATCCGACGGTAAACTGGTTCTGTATTGCATATTGTTGAAAATACAGTTAGCATACTCAATTTTGGTATTTTTACATTCACTTATGTTATGTTATGTTTTTCAGAGCAATTTATACATACCGTCTCATTTTTGCATTTTGCTGCACTATGTCCGTATCTTGCACAATTGTAACAAGGCGTTATATTAATGAGATCGTAGGCTTTGCAGCACTGATGTCCTATGAAAACTCTATTACCACTTTCACGTAAAAACTTGTAAATTTCCGGTATAACTTCCATAAAGACTGTTAGTTTTATTTCTTTTATTAGTGTACATATGCAAGATTTTCCCACCTTCTTAGAATTGACTGAAATTTCATGTATTAATATCACTTTTAATATCATTCTCATCCATTTGTGTAACATTGTCTATTCCTACTATTTTTATCTTTGGTTTTCTTGGTTGTTCTATATTAATATTACAGTTCATTAACTTTCTGCTTAGTGCTGACTCAACTGCTTCTACACCTCTGGTATTCATGCAGCTTATTTCCATTTCGGTGTCATTTTTCTTACGTATGAACTGTATCTGTATGTCTTTCTGTGATACCATGCAACTCGTAAGTAATTCCATAGTATTTTTCTGCTTTGGGTCGTTGGTCTTTACCGTTATTCTAGGCACTTATTTCTCGTTTGGTTTAATGTCACTTATAACTTCTGCATATGTTTTTATAGTTGTTATTTTTTCCATACATTTTTGCTTCTGCATTTCTATTAATTCTTTTTGAATTTGTTTTTTTTCTTGTAACTCAGTAATTAATTCTTTCAATAAGGTGTTTTCTTTTATCAGATGTTCGATTTCATTGTCTTCATTTCCTATAGTTGCATTTTGTTTCTTAGCTGTTTTATTATGCAATTCTTGCAATAACTCTTCTCTTAATTCTTCGGTCTTTTTAATTTAATAGCAGCAAACACTTTTTTAGCCACATCACTTAACATATGTTGATCTGACTGTAAGGTTATGTCTTTAAGTCTGTGATCTGGACAGATTATTAGGTTTTCACCCACATATTTATGATTTTTTATTTTTTCAAAATCACTTCTGTAGTATACACTTTCACAAATCATGCATATCACTGTTTTTACTTCTTGCTTAGGGTGACATTTGTATACTTTACAGTCAAGTTTATCTTGGCCATCTTGGCACTGTATGTATTAGGCAATAAATTTAAAAAAAAAAAAAATATCTGGTTCTATGAAAGACAAAGCTATCAAAGTTATACCTAAAATTTATAATGAAATTGATAGTGTTATTGTGAGGGGCAAAGATAAAATAGACAAATTAACTAAAACTAATGTAGTGTATAAAATAGATTGTAAAGATTGTAATGCTAGTTATGTACATGAAACAAAGAGACAAGTAAAATGTCGTATTAAAGAACACAAAGCTAATATAAACAAAACTGAGTCGCACTATGTAATCAATGAACATATGCTCGCATATGATCATTCGTTAGATTTTGACAACGTCAAAATACTTGATACTGTAAAGAATTGGAAAAAACGAGTATTATCAGAAATGATCCACATAAATCTGCAACATAGTGCGATCAATTGCAAAGACGATACTAGACATCTTAGCCAACATTACAGTGACATTATCAATAGTATTAAATTAAAATCTAAATTATAATGTGTATCTCTCCCCTATGACATAACCTCAAATCAATGTATATCGATCAGATGTTTGGATAAGGCAAGTGCTTGACTTGCGTGTTGATCGATTCTTACTGCGCGTATTGTTCTTGAACGATGCGCGGCGCGGTAAATTCAAATATATATTTTTGGTTTTTTTAATTTCTTCTCATTTAGGTTCATAATTAAAAGATTTTTGACTATTATAAAAATTGTTTAGTTAATCTACTATATTTAAAAATTTAATAAAATACTTAACTATTAAAATTTAATTATTAAAAATTTTTTATTACCAATTATTATTTGTTTCAACGGGAAAAATTTTTTTATTGAAATGGTAAATTTTAATTTAGTCTTATAAAAATTTTTTTGAGTTCTCTTGTAAATAATCATAAATAATTTATTAATTTTTATTACTTATCAGTATACATAGTGTACGTAATTTGAAGTTTCGCGCCTGTAGTAAGGATGACTGTTGTCGATCTGATTAAGATTGATCGCATAGGTGTCTCTGGAAACGGGAGACGTGAGATTTCAAATTTTTCAGTATTAACCGTCTGTGATATACATTGTTTGCTTTATTTTAATATTTGACTGCCTTTTGCTTAATATGTGTGATTATGTGTTAATTTATTTTGTAACGTTCTTAAAGTATTTATTTAAATTTCAATTTTTTGTGTTGATTATGGACACAACAATAGGGGACAGGTATGTTATATATAACCACAATCTCTGTGCAAAAATTGTTAAACGTTTGTAATTTTAATCATTGTTTTCAATTATAGAGCGACGCATCAGAGATGCTGTTAATGTTGTATACCTATATATTGACGAAATAGTAAGTAACTTAGATTTATATATGTAAAAATTGTGTTAAAAAGATGTAAAATGAAATCATTTTTTAATAAAAAAAAAGGTATAGCCTGATGAGGATGGAGGATATCCATCGAAATGTCGCCAAATAAATAAATATGGTTTGTTCATCAATATCGAGGAAAACCTAAACTACTCCTAAATACACTGCATGGACGTCAAAAAATCACTCAATAAATTTTTTTTAACTTATATCATGCATGATTTTCATATATTTTGACGCGCTTAAACCAAATTTGGGGTCTATTTTACTCGTAGATCCTTAAAATTTTGAATAAATTGTAAAAAACCATGAGAAATCTCAAAAAAATCCTAAAATTTGTTTGTAAGAGCTTCAAAATCTCAAGCGAGCAAAAGTGTGAGAGAATTGATACAATGTCGAGGTTCTATATTTTAAAACACAGTAATTCTCCAACGTCAGTTACTTTTTTTTCAGAGTAAAAAAGAGAATTCACTGGTGATATTTTGCAGTCAGATTAAACATATTGAAATACACAAAAAACATGAATCATGAAATCACAAAAAATGTATTTTAAGCTCTTACAGACAAATTTTAGGATTTTTTTGATTATCTGTAATTTTTTTCGTTTTGTCTATAATTATTACAATTTGGTGCATGTTACACGGCAGAAATCTGTTACTAAACTTATTTATATGTGAAAATACAGTAACTTATTTCTGTCTCAATAAGTGCTAAAGGTTGTGGCATGAGACTTTTAAGTGCTGAATAAAAAATGAAGCGGGCGTCGGGTCTTGAACCCGAGCCCCTTCGGATCCGAAGGCGTTCACGCTAACCACTGCGCTACGCCCGCACTGGTCGTAGCGCCTGCTTATTGCTCTTATATGCTATCGATACCGCGCCGCCTCGCGGTGTCGGTAATGCTGGCATCTATATGACAAGTGGATTAAATCCACCTTGTCACAAGGTTTATAAGCCATACTCATTATACGTATACAGATTGTGCATGTCAGCATAAATCCGGTTAATTTCTGCTTTGTCTGCATAATTACCTTTGTACAAATTATGATGTGTGCATAAGTCTCGTAATTGGGTTTATTGCCAGCATATGTAGAATTTTATGAATTGTGAAGTTTCAGCATAAGTCTTATCATGGACTTATTCATACTTGTCAGCCGAAATGATCATACATATGTAATGTTTACAATCAATTTATTTAAAATAATGTATTAAATTGTATTATTTTTTCACTACCATGGACACCTTAGAAATTAAACAGATTCACACAACACATTGGAGGTACTGTTATAGTGCATTGGGTTTTATACCAAAAAGTTAATCTTTTTTTAAATACGATTATAATTTATAAATAAAAGTTTTTACCAAAATTTAGTGTAATGAAATCAGAATAAAAATAATAAAAAAATAGAGATATATTAAATGTTAATAATTATAAATGTTAATGAAAAATTAACTTACCAAAAATAGAAAAGTGCATATGCTTACTAAATTGTAGTATTTAATAATAACTTATTAAAATTTTGGATTATTTTAAACGGATCTAAATAGAACTTTACCTCCTAAAATTATAGTATATTACGATACATGGCCAGAAAGTTGGATTTCCTGGCCTGCGTGATATGACGGCCGAGGCGAAGCCGAGGTCGTCATAAAACGCAGGCCAGGGCATCCAAAATTCTGGCCGAGTGTCGTATACTATTTTTCTTTATCCCAGTCCGAAAGTATACAATAATATAATTAATATTAATTATTAAATAATCATTTAGGACGAACAGAAAATACCACCCGATCTTACAGTATTTGTCTGCTACGTTTTCCGTAGCTAATTTCAGAGCAAGCTTCGGGTAACCTCGCATTACGCGACACGTGAGACGTTATATTCGATTCATGTTGTATTTTTGATGCCCGCCCGACATTTGCAAAACCGAGGCGAAGCCGAGGTTTTTGCTGGTCGGGGGCGGGCATCAAAAATATAACAAACATACACATAAGCATGTATAAATTTATTGTAAAATCGTAATACTTTAGCAGCGGTTTTAATGCAAAGTTGCGATAAACAGCGTGCATAGAAGAAGTCGACTTTACATTAATAAAATTTACATTTGTAGTTAAATATCAATTGCACTGTTAAAATTTGAACATAAAAAAATGAAACATATTTCTTTCACATGTATTTACATCACCGATATTAAATCAATATTAAATTGATAGAGTGGAATTTAAAAATGACACGAAATAGATAGAATGAACACAGTCAACATAAGTATTCTACATATACTCTCGCTCTCTCATTCTATCTATCGTTTTATTAAACAAAACAATTATACAAGATATTTTATAAGACAACATTAAAATACAATTTACATTTGAAAACCATAAGTGCTTGTAGTAAATCGATTAATAAATTTTAAATAATTTAGCAATGTTTACTTGAGAGGTTAAGCACTGTACATGTTATATTGGGAACTTTGCGGCCGTTGCTACAGCCGTTGCTATGCATCGAGGCGCGAAAATCTGTGAGCCAATCAGAGCGCGCGAGACTCCGGCCGGCCGCAAAAGTCGCTCTTCCCGTATCCATATGCGGCCGGGAAACACGTACTTTCGGCGGGGGGATGAAGAAAATTTATTTAATGACGAAGGATCATCGCCAAAAGTTCTATGTCAGTTTTTATGTGTATACAAGTGCACTTTGTATAGCGTATGCTAATATGCACATATAAAAAAAGCAATTCAGAAAATTGTATGTAAGCTTATTTTTATTACTTTCTAGTCTCTTGTTATTTTGAGGCCATACAGTAAATCGAATCGAAAAGATTATTTTCCATTTCTAAAGTCGAGGTTTGACAAAAAACATTGAAAACTGTAGTAATTATTTTCATTAGGTATATTTATTATTTTATATAACCATGTCGCAAAAACGTAAAAGACGTTCCATTCGCTCCCATGAAATGTACGAAATTGATACTTCAAAGAACACTTACAATGATATAGTTACCGTTCCAAATCCTGACAATTCTGTTTCTGATGGATCAGATTTCGATACTGATCCGGATGATGAAATTTCTAATATAACGTACACAGAAGTTTGTAAAATATATACTGAAACTCAAACTAAATTAGAAAGAACGCATGTACTCCACTGGATGGAAGGAGAAAAAAAGTATAATGATAATTTGGAAGACAAAATTTTATTGGAAGACTCGGTAAAAAATAAAATACAAGAAATGGAGCCAGTAGAACTGTTTGAAATATTTTTCTCAACGGAAATGAAGCAATATATTATAGGTGCTTGCAAAGAAAATAATTTTGATTTAAATTTAAAAGACTTAAATACATTCGTGGGAATAATCATTTTGACTTCATTCAACAAAAGGAAATCTCAGAGGAACTACTGGTCAAGTGATCCCTTTTAATCTTGCAACGTTGTTTCTTCTGCTATACCACGTAAAAAGTTTGAAGATATCAAATCAAAATTAAAATCTTCAAAAACGAAAGATAAAAATCCAACTGATAATGCTTGGCGTGTCCGTTCACTATTAAACCGATTTCAAATTAATATTATGAAGTTCGGCGTGTGGAGAACTGCTCTTGAAAATGATGAAATGATGGCTAAGTCTTATGCGAGGTCGTCACTGAAACAATTCATTCGAGAAAAACCCATACAATTTGGTCTTAAATTCTGGGGTCTTTGTACTTCCGATGGTTTTGTATTAGGTCTTCACTTATACTGCGGAAAAAATTCTGCAACGGGAAGTAAATCTAGTAAGTGTGCATTAGGGTCTCGCGTTGTCATTAATTTACTAGAACAGTTTTTTCGTGTAATACCGCCGGGAAAAATATGTATGTTCCATCTACATTTTGACAATTATTTCACAAGCTTAGATCTCGCTGTGCATTTGAAGAAGCTTGGGCTAAAGTGTACAGGTACTATTAGAGAAGATAGAGTCAAAGATAAAAATGTTCTGAATAAAAAAGCTCAAAGAGATGAGTATGCCGTGAAGCACGATAAGAACAATGGTATAAATTACATCACTGTGATTGATTCAAAACCAGTTTCGATTATTTCTACGGCTGCAAGGGTAACTCCATTATCATTTTCAAAAAGATATAGTAAGCAAGAAGGAAAAAACGTTGAAATACCTTTTCCAAGGGCTATTAGCGTCTATAACAGTTTTATGGGTGGCAATGATGTCCACGACGGACATTGCAACAATTTGGTTCCGAGTATTCGTTTAGAAAAGTCGACGTGAGTAGTTTTTTGAAGACTAATTCAAGCTTCGATTGTAACTGCTACTGTACTATTCAATGCTATCATTGATGAGAAAAAAAGGATTGGAACAAAAGATTTTGCACTTTCAATAGCTAAAAATTACATGACGCAGGGACAATACAAAAGAGAAAAACACAATATGTCCAAACAAACAAAACTCAAACTTTGTTCTTATTGTCCCGTAAGAACGAGAATTATCTGCGAAAAATGTGATTTATCGATTTGTGTTGAATATTTCGAAAAAAAAACACTGAAATTGCGACGCTACTTTTCGTCGGGAAGAATTTAATTAGATTAAATTATAAACCGACGGAGGTTCCGTCGTAGCGACGTTGAAAATGGCTAGATATCGCCGATTTATATTTTATTGGGCGCCTGGCGATATTTAAATAAAAATGAAATAACTACTTTACAATACTAATCGGCAACCCGGCAAATCTCCACCTCGACTCCTCGTCACAGAGGGAATCCCGACGGCTGACCACCTCGGAACCGGCGGCTTTCGGAGTAAAGGAAAATTACATAAAATAACACTTTCGAATTTAATATTTCACCACAACTAATATTTATTCAACAATTCAAAGAAATTATAATTTCCGGCACCGACACAATATTAAACGCGATCCGCGACCGGCTCACTAACACGTGCACACAATCTCTCACACAACTCCGTCCGTCCGGCAAATATATATGACAATATTATATTTAAAATATTTATATTAATTCGGCCGCCCGTCGGGCTAACCGTAACTATTACTCGCCTAATAAACTTCTCCGCTCCAATACCGCTCAACTCGAACTCACACCTCAGCTAACAACTCTAACTCTACTCTGCTAACTACAATACTCTACAAAATGACTACTCTGTCTCAAAAATACAACTCTCCAAAAACACAACTATCTCCTCGGACGATCAGGTAGCGAATCACGTCTGTCTCCTCGGACGATCAGGTAGCGAATCGTCGAGACCGGCTTCTTCATCCGGCTCGCGGCGTGGCTTGATCCCCAAAATTAAGGATTTTCCTCCCCACCCTATCGCTATCCTGCTCTATCTTACTATATTCCTTATCTACCGGCGTTGATTAGGGTGGTTGATTGCGTGATCGATACGCGTAGTCAGCCTTGATCTTATTTCCGTCAAGGCCGATTACCCAATAATAGTGGTTTACGTCACCACCAACCTGTTCATTATTGGGTCGATCACGCAACCAATCATCCCCGACACTCGGAAGGCGCGCATTACAAATACTCAATTACCATATCGGTAATCCAGTCGGTGCTGCCGCCCCGTGCCTACCGACTATGTAATTACTATCATCTATCCCGACACACTCATACCATAATTAATATTTAATTTTAGCAACTATTTACAACTATATACGTATTTTATAAACTATTAAAAATCGCCCAAACTCTACCGACGGATCTATATAATTTTACTTAATCAACTACGCTACTAGCTAAAATAATTAATCTAATAATATTATATACGTGCGCTCGCTATATACAATAGTATACACCACTACATAGGTGTGCGCGCACCGTATATATCTATATATATATGTATTTAATATGCCGCGGTATACCTTTGCACGCATACATTAGGTATACCGCGACTCCTACTCTACTCGCGCTCCCCTCGCTCCGCGCGCTCCCACCCATAGTCCCACTACGGTCGCTCACTCGAGCATCTTCGCGCGCGCAACACTCTCGCTGCTCGAGTGATTTCCCCCTTCCCCGCGCACCACGCCTAGTGCCGCACGAGCGTCGCCGTCGGTGCCGCGTTCCCCGGTATACGGGTGTAAGGTGGGGGAGCACCCTGGCTCTCCCGACTACTAGCACGCAGTTCGGGCGTGCGCGCACCCGTGCGCCATCTCAGCCATCGTCGTCTGCTGAGCACGTGTGACGGTTGAGGTTAGGACGCCGCCTAACCTCCCGTCTTGTTGTCATCAGCAGCGGATACGCCAGGTATCGTGAGACGACCTGGGCTCAGTCCTTGGCTCACGATACCTCTCGGCCGTGGTCTCGGTCGTAGTCCGCGTACTACCGTCGGGTATCGGTCGCGTCGTTCGTCGGCTCCGTGCTAAAACATACCCATACCGTGGGTATCAATACTTATTTAAAAGTGCATCGGTGCACTTCGGTCCGCCTGCGAGGGATTCGCTACCTGCGACGCGATCGCGAGCTATAATAAAGTTAACAGTTACGCATGCACATGACTTGTAAATACAAGCCATGTGCATGTACTTGTGCGTTGTATTTTACAACGTCACAAAATTTCGTATTGTAGTGAGAGGCAAGGTGACTCACTCAAAACAAGCACCCCAAAGGAGACAAAATTCTACTACGTCTTCGTCGTTGTCTCTGGGTCATGCTAAGAGTAGAACATTTTTTATCTCGAAAACAATTGAGTTTAGAGAACAAGTTTATAAAACAAAAAAGTCTTAGAATTCATCAAGGAACAAGCTTGGATTTTTTCAGAATTTTTGGAGGTGATTGTGAAAAAATGGATTTTATGTATTACCCGAAAATTCAAAAATCGCCTCGGAAATTCTGAAAAAATTCAGGCGTGTTTTACGATTAATTCTAAGACTTTTTTGTTCCATGAACTTTCCTCTAAACTCAATGGTTTCCTAGATAAAAGATGAGTTATGTTTTTTATGGATTTTTTTTTATTTTGCCACCATTTTGTTGGAAGAAATGGTTCGAAAATTCCACCAAAATTCCTGGAGATACTTTTGTAGTCGTGATCACCTCTGATCATATTTATAAGATGATTTCTTTGCGGTAACATTGCTACAAAAATCGCAAACTTGATATTTTGCAAAATTTTTCACGTTTTTTATTGTTCAATTGGCTATAACGTTTTCATACCGCAATCAATCGCAATTTCAAAAAAAGATTCTGAAAGAGCGTTAAATTTTTCATCTTAGTACGTGTTTGCAAAAATCTCTAAGGCCTATGACTACCGAAAAAAACGCGTTGAAAATCGACATAAAAATTGAGCATTTTGGTCGTTAAAGGGTTAACCTGATGGCTATACGTCACACCGTGTGACATATGTATCTCTGACGTAGGGAGATCTGACGTAGAAGCTTCCTACGTCACGCGCGCCTTCTCTCGTGAAGTGGCTCTCGCGAACCACCGACCTGTCTACCCGAGCGGGATTTGTCACGAGGGGGAAAAAGAGGAACGCTTCCTCTCCTGGATCGTACCAGGTATATCGGGGTACGAAATATTAAGTAGACACGCGGGTCTAAACGTGGTGCACCACTTACCGCGAATCTAAATATCTCGTCTCGGCGGAAAAAGGCTGGGCAACGGAGAGAGAGCTTGCTCTCGTGAATATCCCTCTCTCTCTCTCACTCCAACTGTCGGGAAGGCTACCGACTCCTGGCTTCCTTCTTTCCCTCGCTGTGGGACGTGCTGCTCCGCACGCCGACGTGGAGGTTGGTAGGGGAGAAGTATCTCACACCGACACACGTAACGCACCAGTCCTTAAGCACTTTCATCACGTAAAAAGACTCGCGCGTACATGCGCGCGCCGCGCTGTATATCCTCTTTCGCGTTGCTTACCTGATCGGTAACTCGCTTACCGTTATAATACATATATACAGTATGTTTTTAATATGTATATTATACATATGTTATTAATATGTATAGTACATATCTCTATATATAATGACTCTATAATATAAAATATTTCGCCGCCGCCGCCGCAGTAGCAGTGATAAATAAACAAATTCACATTGACTGCGCGAGAATTTTTCGTTTTAAAAATATAAAAGTTTTGTAAATCAATTTAGAATTGAGTTTCTTATTCATTATTAAAAGAAATAAAATATTGTAAGTAATAAGAAACTTTAATATAAATATAAAAAAAAATTTGATACAGATATATAGATTACGTCGATGTACTAAGGACTATTTATAAAAATTTTATCTGTTAAATTGGGTATCTCATCAAACTTTTATTTCGTCGGTAAGTCAGAAAGTCTATCTACCTATAATATATTTCGCCGCTGCCGCCGCCTCCGCCGTGTCTAAGTTTTCAGGATTGGAGGTTACCCTTTATATATATATATATATATAATATTACTATATATAATATATTATATATGCATGCATTTCGTCTCCCCCGCGTGTCTAAGATTTCAGGATTGGATGTTACCCTGTATATATATTGTAACGGTAAACGGTAAGCGCGAGACGAAATCATACCGATCGCGTGAGTTTACCGTGGAAGACGCGTAAGGCGCATGCGCGAGCGCGCCGGAGAGCCGGTGTGCACGACACACCGGCAGTATCGTCTCGTCTCTGAGAGAGGCAACAAGAAGCGACCCCAAAGACCCGGGACGTGCTGATTTCCGAGCGAGGAGAACGAAGGCGAGAGAGAGAGAGAGAGAGAGAGAGAATGAATGAATGGATGAATATTTTTATTGGACCTGTCTGGTGTAGAAACCCCGTAGACATTTAAGTAATACAGTCGTGGAAATATTTACAATTTCTTAAAATTAAATTACAACAACAAAAATAAAATACATATAAAACATAAACAAAAATGATAATAATTATACAAGTTTAAAAATCTTAGAATTCCGTTGTAGCATATAAAAATTAAAAAAAAATATATAACGATCCTTATTTTAATTTAAAAGTAAAACACGCAAGTTTAAAACAATCTCTAGAAAAAAGTAAACTTATTCCGCTTGGAAGCGACGGATGGACCGCAAAATGATTCCCTCAGATCTAACCTGGTCGGACCAAGCTGCCTGGTCGAGTACAAACAGATAATTGAAGAGAGAGCTTTTGAAAAGATTTAGGGATGATTTCATGAAGATGTCGATAAGTAATTTGTTATTATGCGAGATGATGTAATGACGAATGATTTGTTAAGGGCTTCTGTGCGAGGTGGAAGGTATAAAAGTGCTTTAGGCGGATGACGAGATGAGACGCGGGGATTTGTGACAGGGTTATTTAATATTGTGAATTGATCTGCAAGGTAAGCTGGTGAGTTATGTACTATGATGTCATAGGCTAATGAACCAATGAGGAGTGAACGTCTGGACTCGACCGACAACCATTTTAAATCAAGCCTGTAGGGGGTTACATGATCGTATCTGGATAGATCACCCCTCACAAATCTTACGGACGCATTAAGAAGTCTTTGTAGCTTTAAGTTTTTGGTCTGATCGACATCATCATAGAGCGCGCATGCATAATCGAAGTACGGGAAAGTGAGCGCCTCCACTAGATTTTTCCTGAGTTTTCAAGATAGAATTTTCTTCTAATATCTCAAGGAGTGAAGGACCCCATGTACACGCTTAGAAATAGGCGACATCTGTTTTGACTAATCTAGAGTAGGCGAGATAATTACTCCCAACAACTTAACATCATTTTCATATCGCATGAACTCATTTCCTATTTTAACTCTCGGGGCAGTGCTCAGATCGATGCACGAAATAAACGCCTGACTGCCCAGGATCATAACCTTCGTTTTATTTACATTTAGTTTGAGACCGTTATTTTTTGCCCACATAGCAATGGCATTAGCATCATCGGAGGTTCACTGGACTCCTGATTTAAACTCCGCCGGATAAAACGAGGAATAAACCTGGGCATCGTCCGCGAACAGCATATATTTGCTGTGTTTCAAGACACTAGATAAATCATTAATAAAGATTGAAAACAGAATCGGACTGAGTACACTGCCCTGAGGTACGCCCGCATTTACTCTTAACCAGTCAGACAGTTCGCCATCCTCATCCTCAACGGCCTGTGTGCAACCTACTAAATACCTGTAAAACCAGTTTAAAACGTTGTCTCAGCACCCGATATTACTCAATTTGGTGATAAGTTTATCGTGGGGCACCGTAGCGAAAGCCTTGGAGAAATTGAACAACATCAATACCGTGATCATCCGTGAGTCGATGGCCCTTCTGACGTCATCCAGAACCCCCAGTAACGCTGTCTGGGTATTATGGCCCCTACGAAAACCTGCCTGTTTTTCGGTCAGTATGTTATTGCTTTCCAAATAATGGGAAAGCTGCAAATGCACTACTCGCTCTAATATCTTCGACAGTTCACACAGCTTAGCGATAGGCCTAGTATCAGCACACGACCAAATTTTATTCGACTTTGCTAATGGAAACAAAAGCACCCTCTTCCAGCAGTCGGGAAAATAACCCACAGTTAGCATATTATTAAATAATTCTACAAGGGGAAAGGTTAATTTAGGTTCCAATAGTTTTAGCATCTTTGAAGAGTTTCCGTCTATACTGACCGCCTTAGAGGTGGATTTCAATAATGCATGCCTCACTCCTTTAAATGATTAGAAATAGATGAATAATCGGAGTTGAGTTGATGAGCAGAGAAAACTTTTAATGGTGAAGGGAGCGTCTTTGAGCAGAAACCCATATTCTGGAGATATTTCCAGGAGCTAGTTGGATCATTGTTAACACTTAGTTTATTTGCGAGAAATTTGAATTTGCAAGAGTTTATTAAATTCGAGACACTATTTCTGAGCTCCTTATAGTTACTATAATCCAACGGATCTCTTGAAGTACGAAATTTCGTAAAAGCTTTATTTCTGTCTTTGATGCGCATTTTTATTTCACGTGTAACCCAGGGTTTGTGAGAGTTTTTGATAGTGATGAATTTTAATGAAGCTAAAGTATTATATGAATCTAAAATTGAATTACTGATGTTAGTTATAAAAGAGGAGATGATTTCAAATGAATTAAGGTTTGAGACGGCAGGCTGGTCAGGCCAGGTTTGTGTTGACGAGTTTAACATGAATGATGTGAATGAAGTGTCAAGGATTTGAAGGTTTACCTCTTCCAGATTAGTCCTCCAGAACTTTCTCCCCTACTTTTTGTTTGTTTGACAAAAATAATTCCAAACTAATGGAGTCGTGGCCAGCAGCGAAGGGAGCAGTTGACTTAATATAGTTGAAGCTTGGTACCGGCTCACGAATCAGGAAGAGGTCTAACCAAGTGTGGGAGAAATTGTTCGATGTCACCGCATGATGCATCGGTTCAGATGTGATAAGCGAGAGGCCCGGCGCCATCAAGTTTGCTCTCATCATGTTAGCAGCCGCACTATCTATATTCATGTCGATATTAAAATCTCCCGTGATTATAATGTTATTGCAGTCCGGTAAAATATCTGAGAGAACCTCAAAAAATTCGCACATGTAGGCAGCTGTTGGCCTGCGATAAACCACTGCTAAAAAAGTCGTCAACGAGCCACTCACCACGCGCAAAACTAAGAATTCCGGTTTATTTGAAAAGACAGGATCCGAACTTGCAACAACACTAACCTTATATTCCTCACGTATATACGCCGTCGACCCACCCCGTCCCCTACCCACACGATCCAATCTGTGCAGTACATACCCAGGTAATAACTTTTTGTTGTTCTCACATACCCAGGTAATTTAAAAATATCAGAGGAATCGTGCTCGGTTAGGAAGTTACCATTTTCGCAGTTTTCTGCTCGACTCGTACGTCCTTGTTGGACGAATCTTACTTCCAGGAATTGGCCCACCTGCCGTCGAAAAGCCGCCCAAGCAACCTCCACAGATCTGCTTAGCTAACCTCTAAATTAGTCTTGATTTTTGAATGAATTTTGAGAGGACCACCGTCCACAGATAAACGCAACTATTTCTCAAATAGCTACTGTAGACAGCTTACGGTCCAGTACACCGCTATAAAAAAACTCCAGTCGATGGCGTGAGTAAATAATGACAGAGTAAACAGAGCTCGAAAACAAGGAGGCTTCTACTCACCGAGAGAGAGAGAGAGAGAGAGAGAGAGAGAAAGAGAGAGAGAGAAAACGAGAAATCGAGGAGATCGAGAAAAGGAGGAGCACGCGTTTCCCCCGAGTCGACTGCGAAAGTCAAGTAAGTCCTAGCCAGGCAACGCCGCGCTAGCGACGACACGCGCGCGACGTCCGGCGACGGGATACGCGCGGTATCCCGCTTCGCAAACCCGAACGAAAGATCAGCCGCTCTCGACGCGACACTCTCTCACTCGCGTAATCACACATACGGCAAACCGGAGTGCTTCACACTCCGACGCGACTATAACCGACGGAATTCGAAATAGAGCCAGGAGATTTGTACCTGGCAAATCAAACCGCGTTCCCCGATTAGGTCGATACTACGTGTCTCGGTGTGTATATTGCGGCGGGCGCACACACACATACGCGACTTTGTATTTTTGTAAGTTATCCGTTCTATTAAACATGTTTACCTTGAGCCAAGGTTTAACCTTCCCTTGGCTCATTTTATTGTTAATATCTCCTCCTCTTTATCTTATATAAATAATAAATTATTTCATTATCTTTAATTTCAAGTAACGGTCAATCGAATCCGTGAATACCTCCTATCCCAAAGGCGAATACGGCCATGCCCCGCGGGTGTCGTGCATTGCTTCGCGCGACACATAACTGAAGAGCCGAGCACGAGTATCGACGAGGATTAATATATACTAGCCACAGATACCTCGCTCACTAACGCTCCCACGGGTGTATTTTGATTGTACTTATTTCAAATGAGTACATTTGAAATAGATGCATTTACTTTATTCGATTATTAAATTTTTAATTTTATATTCATTATATAATGCGTATTATTTTTAATTATTATTATTATTATATAGTGTGTATTATTAAAGCAGTCGTTATCCCAAACGGGAGAACCGGAGAACCAGAGAACATCCAAAACGGGAATCTTCTTAATTAGGATTAGTTAGTTAGTTTCTTTTAGTTATGTCTATATAGTTATTTATGTATGCTACATTTGTAGGATATTTTTATGTTTGAATTTTCAAAAAAAATTATCATTTTTTCAAAAAAAGTAATTTGACGTTTTTTATAGAAGTTTTGAAACCAAAATTTTCTAGAACTTTTTTTTTAAAACTTCTTTTTAGAAAAGTTTTTTTCAAAAACCCAAGTACCCCTCATATGAAAAACCACATTTGACGTTATCTATATATTATATTAAGCTGCTTCCATCAAAAACCTTACTCCCTTTCTGTGACGTCAATCTATTTGTATGACGTAATTGTCGAAGTGACGATATTTTTTGATAAATCGATGTATCACATGTTTTTGACGCACTGTTGGGGGTTAATGTTTTTAGTTGCTTTTGTAAAAGGGGTAAAATTAGAAGGGGGAAGGGGTGGTGGTATGGGGTGTACCCTGACTACCTAGACATCGTCTTCAGGAAGTGACATTTTTTTTGCATATTCAAGCAGGGTGGCACACTACTTACCAGTAGACGATGTCCAGATGACCCGGAGTTCACCCTGACCACCTAGACATCGTCTTCAGGAAGTGATAGTTTTTTTGCATATTCAAGCAGGGTGGCACACTACTTACCAGTAGACAATGTCCAGATGACCCGGAGGTCACCCTGACCACCTGGATATCGTCTTCAGGAAGAGATAATGTTTTTTGCATATTCAAGCAGGGTGGTACAGCTACTTACCAGTAGACGATGTCCAGATGACCCGGAGGTCACCCTGACCAACTAGACATCGTCTTCAGGAAGTGATAATTTTTTTGCATATTCAAGCAGGGTGGTACACTACTTACCAGTAGACAATGTCCAGATGACCCGGAGGTCACCCTGACCAACTGGAACATCGTCTTCAGGAAGTGGCAATTTTTTTGCATATTCAAGCAGGGGAGGTACACTACTTACCAGGAGACGATGTCCAGATGACCCGGAGGTCACCCATGACCACCTGAACATCGTCTCAGGAAGTGACAATTTTTTTTTGTCATATTCAAGCAGGGTTGGCACAGCCACTTACCATAGACGAGTGTCCAGATGACCCGGAGGTCACC
Source organism: Theocolax elegans (assembly GCA_026168455.1). Lineage (NCBI taxonomy): Eukaryota > Metazoa > Arthropoda > Insecta > Hymenoptera > Cerocephalidae > Theocolax > Theocolax elegans. The sequence continues at coordinate 71,994,752 of CM047425.1, forward strand.
TGACCAACCTGGACATCGTCTTCAGGAAGTGACAATTTTTTTTGCATATTCAAGCAGGGTGGCACACTACTACAGTAGACGATGTCCAGATGACCCGGAGGTCACCCTGACCACCTGGACATCGTCTTCAGGAAGTGACAATTTTTTTTGCATATTCAAGCAGGGTGGCACACTACTTACCAGTAGACGATGTCCAGATGACCCGGAGGTCACCCTGACCACCTGGACATCGTCTTCAGGAAGTGACAATTTTTTTTGCATATTCAAGCAGGGTGGCACACTACTTACCAGTAGACGATGTCCAGATGACCCGGAGGTCACCCTGACCACCTGGACATCGTCTTCAGGAAGTGACAATTTTTTTGCATATTCAAGCAGGGTGGCACACTACTTACCAGTAGACGATGTCCAGATGACCCGGAGGTCACCCTGACCACCTGGACATCGTCTTCAGGAAGTGACAATTTTTTTTGCATATTCAAGCAGGGTGGCACACTACTTACCAGTAGACGATGTCCAGATGACCCGGAGGTCACCCTGACCACCTGGACATCGTCTTCAGGAAGTGACAATTTTTTTTGCATATTCAAGCAGGGTGGCACACTACTTACCAGTAGACGATGTCCAGATGACCCGAGGTCACCTGACCACCTGGACATCGTCTTCAGGAAGTGACAATTTTTGTACATATTCAAACAGGTTGGCAATTCAGAAACTTTTAAAGGTCGCGTTCCCCGATTAGGTCGATACTACGTGTCTCGGTGTGTATATTGCGGCGGGCGCACACACACATACGCGACTTTGTATTTTTGTAAGTTATCCGTTCTATTAAACATGTTTACCTTGAGCCAAGGTTTAACCTTCCCTTGGCTCATTTTATTGTTAATATCTCCTCCTCTTTATATTATATAAATAATAAATTATTTCATATCTTTAATTTCAAGTAACGGTCAATCGAATCCGTAATACCTCCTATCCCAAAGGCGAATCGGCCATGCCCCGCGGGTGTCGTGCATTGCTTCGCGCGACCATAACTGAGGAGCCGAGCACGAGTATCGACGAGGATTAATAATACTAGCCACAGATACCTCGCTCACTAACGCTCCCATGGGTGTATTTTGATTGTACTTATTTCAAATGAGTACATTTGAAATAGATGCATTTACTTTATTCGATTATTAAATTTTTAATTTTATATTCATTAATATGCGTATTATTTTAATTATTATTATTATATAGTGTGTATTATTAAAGCAGTCGTTATCCCAAACGGAGAACCGAGAACCAGAGAACATCCAAAAGGGAATCTTCTTAATTAGGATTAGTTAGTTAGTTTCTTTTAGTTATGTCTATATAGTTATTTATGTATGCTACATTTGTAGGATATTTTTATGTTTGAATTTTCAAAAAAAATTATCATTTTTTTCAAAAAAAGTAATTTGACGTTTTTTTATAGAAGTTTTGAAACCAAAATTTTTCTAGAACTTTTTTTTTTAAAACTTCTTTTTAGAAAAGTTTTTTTCAAAAACCCAAGTACCCCTCATATGAAAAACCACATTTTGACGTTATCTATATATATTAAGCTGCTTCCATCAAAAACCTTACTCCCTTTCTGTGACGTCAATCTATTTGTATGACGTAATTGTCGAAGTGACGATATTTTTTGATAAATCGATGTATCACATGTTTTTTGACGCACTGTTGGGGGTTAATGTTTTTAGTTGCTTTTGTAAAAGGGGTAAAATTAGAAGGGGGAAGGGGGTGGTATGGGGTGTACCCTGACTACCTAGACATCGTCTTCAGGAAGTGACATTTTTTTTTGCATATTCAAGCAGGGTGGCACACTACTTACCAGTAGACGATGTCCAGATGACCCGGAGTTCACCCTGACCACCTAGACATCGTCTTCAGGAAGTGATATTTTTTTGCATATTCAAGCAGGGTGGCACACTACTTACCAGTAGACATGTCCAGATGACCCGGAGGTCACCCTGACCACCTGGATATCGTCTTCAGAAGAGTAATGTCAAGTCAAGGAATGGGTGGAACACTACTTACCAGTAGACAATGTCCAGATGACCCGGAGGTCACCCTGACCAACTGGACATCGTCTTCAGGAAGTGGCAATTTTTTTGCATATTCAAGCAGGGATGTACACTACTTACCAGGAGACGATGTCCAGATGACCCGGAGGTCACCCTGACCACCTGACATCGTCTTCAGGAAGTGACAATTTTTTTGCATATTCAAGCAGGGTTGGCACACTACTTACCAGTAGACGATGTCCAGATGACCGGAGGTCACCCTGACCACCTGGACATCGTCTTCAGGAAGTGACAATTTTTTTTTGCATATTCAAGCAGGGTGGCACACTACTTACCAGTAGACGATGTCCAGATGACCCGGAGGTCACCCTGACCACTGGACATCGTCTTCAGGAAGTGATAATTTTTTTTGCATATTCAAGCAGGGTGGCACACTACTTACCAGTAGACAATGTCCAGATGACCCGGAGGTCACCCTGACCAACTGGACATCGTCTTCAGGAAGTGGCAATTTTTTTGCATATTCAAGCAGGGTGGTACACACTTACCAGGAGACGATGTCCAGATGACCCGGAGGTCACCCTGACCACCTGAACATCGTCTTCAGGAAGTGACAATTTTTTTTGCATATTCAAGCAGGGTGGCACACTACTTACCAGTAGACGATGTCCAGATGACCCGGAGGTCACCCTGACCACCTGGACATCGTCTTCAGGAAGTGACAATTTTTTTTTGCATATTCAAGCAGGGTGGCACACTACTTACCAGTAGACGATGTCCAGATGACCCGGAGGTCACCCTGACCACCTGGGACATCGTCTTCAGGAAGTGACAATTTTTTTTGCATATTCAAGCAGGGTTGGCACACTACTTACCAGTAGACGATGTCCAGATACCCGGAGGTCACCCTGACCACCTGACATCGTCTTCAGGAAGTGACAATTTTTTTTGCATATTCAAGCAGGGTGGCACACTACTTACCAGTAGACGATGTCCAGATGACCCGGAGGTCACCCTGACCACCTGGACATCGTCTTCAGGAAGTGACAATTTTTTTTGCATATTCAAGCAGGGTGGCACACTACTTACCAGTAGACGATGTCCAGATGACCCGGAGGTCACCCTGACCACCTGGACATCGTCTTCAGGAAGTGACAATTTTTTTTGCATATTCAAGCAGGTTGGCACACTACGTACTAGTAGACGATGTGCAGATGACCCGAGGTCACCCTGACAACCTGGTCACCGTCTTCAGGAAGTGACAATTTTTTTACATATTCAACAGGTGGCACACTACTTACCAGTAGACGATGTCCAGATGACCCGGAGGTCACCCTGACCACCTGGACATCGTCTTCAGGAAGTGACAATTTTTTTGCATATTCAAGCAGGGTGGCACACTACTACCAGTAGACGATGTCCAGATAACCCGGAGGTCACCCTGACCACCTGAACATCGTCTTCAGAAGTGACAATTTTTTTTGCATATTCAAGCAGGGTGTACACTACTTACCAGTAGACGATGTCCAGATGACCCGGAGGTCACCCTGACCACCTAGACATCGTCTTCAGGAAGTGATAATTTTTTTTGCATATTCAAGCAGGGTGGCACACTACTTACCAGTAGACAATGTCAGATGACCCGGAGTCACCCTGACCAATGGAATCGTCTTCAGGAAGTGGCAATTTTTTGCATATTCAAGCAGGGAGGTACACTACTTACCAGGAGACGATGTCCAGATGACCCGGAGGTCACCCTGACCACCTGAACATCGTCTTCATGGAAGTGACAATTTTTTTTGCATATTCAAGCAGGGTTGGCACACTACTTACCAGTAGACGATGTCCAGATGACCCGGAGGTCACCCTGCCACCTGGACATCGTCTTCAGGAAGTGACAATTTTTTTTGCATATTCAAGCAGGTGGCACACTACTTACAGTAGACGATGTCCAGATGACCGGAGGTCACCCTGACCACCTGGACATCGTCTTCAGGAAGTGATAATTTTTTTGCATATTCAAGCAGGGTGGCACTACTTACCAGTAGACATGTCCAGATGACCCGGAGGTCACCCTGACCACCTGGACATCGTCTTCAGGAAGTGACAATTTTTTTTGCATATTCAAGCAGGGTGGTACACTACTTACCATAGACGATGTCCAGATGACCCGGAGGTCACCCTGACCACCTGGACATCGTCTTCAGGAAGTGACAATTTTTTTTGCATATTCAAGCAGGGTGGCACACTACTTACCAGTAGACGATGTCCAGATGACCCGGAGGTCACCCTGACCACCTGGACATCGTCTTCAGGAAGTGACAATTTTTTTTGCATATTCAAGCAGGTGGCACACTACTTACCAGTAGACGATGTCCAGATGACCCGGAGGTCACCCTGACCACCTGGACATCGTCTTCAGAAGTGACAATTTTTTTTGCATATTCAAGCAGGGTTGGCACACTACTTACCAGTAGACGATGTCCAGATGACCCGGAGGTCACCCTGACCACCTGGACATCGTCTTCAGGAAGTGACAATTTTTTTTGCATATTCAAGCAGGGTGGCACACTACTTACCAGTAGACGATGTCCAGATGACCCGGAGTCACCCTGACCACCTGGACATCGTCTTCAGGAAGTGACAATTTTTTTTGCATATTCAAGCAGGGTGGCACACTACTTACCAGTAGACGATGTCCAGATGACCCGAGGTCACCCTGACCACCTGGACATCGTCTTCAGGAAGTGACAATTTTTTTTGCATATTCAAGCAGGGTGGCACACTACTTACCAGTAGACGATGTCCAGATGACCCGGAGGTCACCCTGACCACCTGGACATCGTCTTCAGGAAGTGACAATTTTTTTTGCATATTCAAGCAGGGTGGCACACTACTTACCAGTAGACGATGTCCAGATGACCCGGAGGTCACCCTGACCACCTGACATCGTCTTCAGGAAGTGACAATTTTTTTTGCATATTCAAGCAGGGTGGTACACTACTTACCAGTAGACGATGTCCAGATGACCCGGAGGTCACCCTGACCACCTGGACATCGTCTTCAGGAAGTGACAATTTTTTTTGCATATTCAAGCAGGGTGGCACACTACTTACCAGTAGACGATGTCCAGATGACCCGGAGGTCACCCTGACCACCTGGACATCGTCTTCAGGAAGTGACAATTTTTTTTGCATATTCAAGCAGGTGGTACACTACTTACCAGTAGACGATGTCCAGATGACCCGGAGGTCACCCTGACCACCTGGACATCGTCTTCAGGAAGTGACAATTTTTTTTGCATATTCAAGCAGGGTGGCACACTACTTACCAGTAGACGATGTCCAGATGACCCGGAGGTCACCCTGACCACCTGACATCGTCTTCAGGAAGTGACAATTTTTTTTGCATATTCAAGCAGGTGGCACACTACTTACCAGTAGACGATGTCCAGATGACCCGGAGGTCACCCTGACCACCTGGACATCGTCTTCAGGAAGTGATAATTTTTTTTTGCATATTCAAGCAGGGTGGCACACTACTTACCAGTAGACAATGTCAAGATGACCCGGAGGTCACCCTGACCAAACTGGACATCGTCTTCAGGAAGTGGCAATTTTTTTGCATATTCAAGCAGGGTGGTACACTACTTACCAGGAGACGATGTCCAGATGACCCGGAGGTCACCCTGACCACCTGAACCATCGTCTTCAGGAAGTGACAATTTTTTTTGCATATTCAAGCAGGGTTGGCACACTACTTACCAGTAGACGATGTCCAGATGACCCGGAGGTCACCCTGACCACCTGGACATCGTCTTCAGGAAGTGACAATTTTTTTTTGCATATTCAAGCAGGGTGGCACACTATCTTACCAGTAGACGATGTCCAGATGACCCGGAGGTCACCCTGACCACCTGGACATCGTCTTCAGGAAGTGACAATTTTTTTTGCATATTCAAGCAGGGTGGCACACTACTTACCAGTAGACGATGTCCAGATGACCCGGAGGTCACCCTGACCACCTGACATCGTCTTCAGGAAGTGACAATTTTTTTTGCATATTCAAGCAGGGTGGCACACTACTTACCATAGACGATGTCCAGATGACCCGGAGTCACCCTGACCACCTGGACATCGTCTTCAGGAAGTGACAATTTTTTTTGCATATTCAAGCAGGGTGGCACACTACTTACCAGTAGACGATGTCCAGATGACCCGGAGGTCACCCTGACCACCTGGACATCGTCTTCAGGAAGTGACAATTTTTTTTGCATATTCAAGCAGGGTGGCACACTACGTACTAGTAGACGATGTGCAGATGACCCGAGGTCACCCTGACCACCTGGACATCGTCTTCAGGAAGTGACAATTTTTTTTGCATATTCAAGCAGGGTGGCACCTACTTACCAGTAGACGATGTCCAGATGACCCGGAGGTCACCCTGACCACCTGGACATCGTCTTCAGGAAGTGACAATTTTTTTTGCATATTCAAGCAGGGTGGCACACTACTTACCAGTAGACGATGTCCAGATAACCCGGAGGTCACCCTGACCACCTGAACATCGTCTTCAGGAAGTGACAATTTTTTTGCATATTCAAGCAGGGTTGGCACACTACTTACCAGTAGACGATGTCCAGATGACCCGGAGGTCACCCTGACCACATGGACATCGTCTTCAGGAAGTGACAATTTTTTTGCATATTCAAGCAGGGTGGCACACTACTTACCAGTAGACGATGTCCAGATGACCCGGAGGTCACCCTGACCACCTGGACATCGTCTTCAGGAAGTGACAATTTTTTTTGCATATTCAAGCAGGGTGGCACACTACGTACTAGTAGACGATGTGCAGATGACCCGAAGGTCACCCTGACCACCTGGTCACCGTCTTCAGGAAGTGACAATTTTTTTACATATTCAAACAGGTTGGCAATTCAGAAACTTTTAAAGGTCGCGTTCCCCGATTAGGTCGATACTACGTGTCTCGGTGTGTATATTGCGGCGGGCGCACACACACATACGCGACTTTGTATTTTTGTAAGTTATCCGTTCTATTAAACATGTTTACCTTGAGCCAAGGTTTAACCTTCCCTTGGCTCATTTTATTGTTAATATCTCCTCCTCTTTATCTTATATAAATAATAAATTATTTCATTATCTTTAATTTCAAGTAACGGTCAATCGAATCCGTGAATACCTCCTATCCCAAAGGCGAATACGGCCATGCCCCGCGGGTGTCGTGCATTGCTTCGCGCGACACATAACTGAAGAGCCGAGCACGAGTATCGACGAGGATTAATATATACTAGCCACAGATACCTCGCTCACTAACGCTCCCACGGGTGTATTTTGATTGTACTTATTTCAAATGAGTACATTTGAAATAGATGCATTTACTTTATTCGATTATTAAATTTTTAATTTTATATTCATTATATAATGCGTATTATTTTTAATTATTATTATTATTATATAGTGTGTATTATTAAAGCAGTCGTTATCCCAAACGGGAGAACCGGAGAACCAGAGAACATCCAAAACGGGAATCTTCTTAATTAGGATTAGTTAGTTAGTTTCTTTTAGTTATGTCTATATAGTTATTTATGTATGCTACATTTGTAGGATATTTTTATGTTTGAATTTTCAAAAAAAATTATCATTTTTTTCAAAAAAAGTAATTTGACGTTTTTTTATAGAAGTTTTGAAACCAAAATTTTTCTAGAACTTTTTTTTTTAAAACTTCTTTTTAGAAAAGTTTTTTTCAAAAACCCAAGTACCCCTCATATGAAAAACCACATTTTGACGTTATCTATATATTATATTAAGCTGCTTCCATCAAAAACCTTACTCCCTTTCTGTGACGTCAATCTATTTGTATGACGTAATTGTCGAAGTGACGATATTTTTTGATAAATCGATGTATCACATGTTTTTTGACGCACTGTTGGGGGTTAATGTTTTTAGTTGCTTTTGTAAAAGGGGTAAAATTAGAAGGGGGAAGGGGTGGTGGTATGGGGTGTACCCTGACTACCTAGACATCGTCTTCAGGAAGTGACATTTTTTTTTGCATATTCAAGCAGGGTGGCACACTACTTACCAGTAGACGATGTCCAGATGACCCGGAGTTCACCCTGACCACCTAGACATCGTCTTCAGGAAGTGATATTTTTTTTGCATATTCAAGCAGGGTGGCACACTACTTACCAGTAGACAATGTCCAGATGACCCGGAGGTCACCCTGACCACCTGGATATCGTCTTCAGGAAGAGATAATGTTTTTTGCATATTCAAGCAGGGTGGTACACTACTTACCAGTAGACGATGTCCAGATGACCCGGAGGTCACCCTGACCAACTGGACATCGTCTTCAGGAAGTGGCAATTTTTTTGCATATTCAAGCAGGGAGGTACACTACTTACCAGGAGACGATGTCCAGATGACCCGGAGGTCACCCTGACCACCTGAACATCGTCTTCAGGAAGTGACAATTTTTTTTGCATATTCAAGCAGGGTTGGCACACTACTTACCAGTAGACGATGTCCAGATGACCCGGAGGTCACCCTGACCACCTGGACATCGTCTTCAGGAAGTGACAATTTTTTTTGCATATTCAAGCAGGGTGGCACACTACTTACCAGTAGACGATGTCCAGATGACCCGGAGTCACCCTGACCACCTGGACATCGTCTTCAGGAAGTGATATTTTTTTGCATATTCAAGCAGGGTGGCACACTACTTACCAGTAGACAATGTCCAGATGACCCGGAGGTCACCCTGACCACCTGGACATCGTCTTCAGGAAGTGAATTTTTTTGCATATTCAAGCAGGGTGGTACACTACTTACCAGAGACGATGTCCAGATGACCCGGAGGTCACCCTGACCACCTGACATCGTCTTCAGGAAGTGACAATTTTTTTTGCATATTCAAGCAGGGTGGTACACTACTTACCAGTAGACGATGTCCAGATGACCCGGAGGTCACCCTGACCACCTGACATCGTCTTCAGGAAGAGATAATGTTTTTTGCATATTCAAGCAGGGTGGCACACTACTTACCAGTAGACAATGTCCAGATGACCCGGAGGTCACCCTGACCAACTGGACATCGTCTTCAGGAAGTGGCAATTTTTTTTGCATATTCAAGCAGGGAGGTACACTACTTACCAGGAGACGATGTCCAGATGACCCGGAGGTCACCCTGACCACCTGAACATCGTCTTCAGGAAGTGACAATTTTTTTGCATATTCAAGCAGGGTTGGCACACTACTTACCAGTAGACGATGTCCAGATGACCCGGAGGTCACCCTGACCACCTGGACATCGTCTTCAGGAAGTGACAATTTTTTTTGCATATTCAAGCAGGGTGGCACACTACTTACCAGTAGACGATGTCCAGATGACCCGGAGGTCACCCTGACCACCTGGACATCGTCTTCAGGAAGTGATATTTTTTTGCATATTCAAGCAGGGTGGCACACTACTTACCAGTAGACGATGTCCAGATGACCCGGAGTCACCCTGACCACCTGACATCGTCTTCAGGAAGTGAATTTTTTTTGCATATTCAAGCAGGGTGGTACACTACTTACCAGTAGACAATGTCCAGATGACCCGGAGGTCACCCTGACCACCTGATATCGTCTTCAGGAAGTGACAATTTTTTTGCATATTCAAGCAGGGTGGCACACTACTTACCAGTAGACGATGTCCAGATGACCCGGAGGTCACCCTGACCACTGGACATCGTCTTCAGGAAGTGACAATTTTTTTTGCATATTCAAGCAGGGTGGTACACTACTTACCAGAGACGATGTCCAGATGACCCGGAGGTCACCCTGACCACCTGAACATCGTCTTCAGGAAGTGACAATTTTTTTGCATATTCAAGCAGGGTTGGCACACTACTTACCAGTAGACGATGTCCAGATGACCCGGAGGTCACCCTGACCACCTGACATCGTCTTCAGGAAGTGACAATTTTTTTTGCATATTCAAGCAGGGTGGCACACTACTTACCAGTAGACGATGTCCAGATGACCCGGAGGTCACCCTGACCACCTGGACATCGTCTTCAGGAAGTGACAATTTTTTTTGCATATTCAAGCAGGGTGGCACACTACTTACCAGTAGACGATGTCCAGATAACCCGGAGGTCACCCTGACCACCTGAACATCGTCTTCAGGAAGTGACAATTTTTTTGCATATTCAAGCAGGGTTGGCACACTACTTACCAGTAGACGATGTCCAGATGACCCGGAGGTCACCCTGACCACCTGGACATCGTCTTCAGGAAGTGACAATTTTTTTTGCATATTCAAGCAGGGTGGCACACTACTTACCAGTAGACGATGTCCAGATGACCGGAGGTCACCCTGACCACCTGGACATCGTCTTCAGGAAGTGACAATTTTTTTTGCATATTCAAGCAGGGTGGCACACTACGTACTAGTAGACGATGTGCAGATGACCCGAAGGTCACCCTGACCACCTGGTCACCGTCTTCAGGAAGTGACAATTTTTTTACATATTCAAACAGGTTGGCAATTCAGAAACTTTTAAAGGTCGAATTCATTTCTAAAATCTCGGTAGTCTAAAGGTTAAAATGTAAAGTTTCCAAACTGATGATATAAATATGTGATTTGTGTTAATAGTATTTTGAGTAATAAATACCAAATACACAATAATTTTTTTTCCCTTGAATGAGAATAGAGTACAATCTTGTTTTCAATACTTTCTTTTCTAAAAAAATGCAAGGTTAAGAAAATACTTATTAGGTATAATGGAATAGATACATTCCTACCCAGACAGCACTTCATATTGCAGCAATATTGTTGGAATAATGTCATATTGCTACATTATTGTCAACATACATTGTCTGATTTTAGTATTTTATTAATTAATGAACGCATTAATGAGGATAATAATTTAAGCTAAAGAATTGTTGTATTGTCTTATGTTTTGACGAAAATTCGTACTATATTTCGAATTACCTATAACCAAATTTTCACAATTGTGTAATAGTGAAATATATCCCATTATATCATATATAAAATTACGAATAATATATTCTAAGTACAATATATGTAATTTAATGTAAGTCAGCCGTGAAACTTGATAAAAGTTGATTTTATTGCTAAGTTTAAGTTGCTTAAAGTTTGAAATGTAACGTCCCCTACTGTAAGAAGGCCATAATCGCATATTAACTGGTGCGATTATAGGCGTATTTCTTTATTTCTAAAACGGGTTCAAAACTTAATTGTTCATTTTGATAACCACAATTAAAATCAAGTTGAAAATCTGAATATTTACTGATTTTTGAAGTGCACTGAACTTGCTGAACTTTGTAACAAACTTGTTATTAATAATAGCTGTGTTATGATTAATGTCTTTAAAATTAATTGTAAACATGAAACATTTTTCTGACCAGGTGAAATTGTTAACTTTTGGTTTACTTTAGAGGTAAAAATTTTATTTTTAATATTTCATGATGTTAAGCAAAAAATACGGGCATGTTTTTGTGGTAATTCAGCGGTTACCTTTTTTAATGTAATTCCTCTGGTAGAGTATAATTGGAAAACTAATAAATTTTTTAAAACCAATTCATAGAGTAAATTTCAGATAAAGTAACTACATAAAAACAGTATTATTCCAATGTGGAAATTTTGAATGTTAACGTAATAAAATTTAAAAAACAATCTATGTAATCTCCCCTGGCATGTAACATCCCCTGTCCAAATTTCTTTTATAACAAATAATCGATGCTGATCATTACATGCTTTACTGTTTTGACTAAAAATAAACATTATTTCTTAACAATTGTTTTCTCCATTCAAAGGAACTATGCGAGTCCATCAATGGAAATGGAGTAGATGTGAGCCCCAAAAAATTAATTTTAATGAAGTAAGTTGTTACGAATGTAATTTGAATAGACAATGTGAACATTATCAATTAGGGTCGATCTCGTACGAAAATAAAACTCAGAAAAAGAGTAAAATTGTTGATAAAAGAAGTCACTACTAAATGAAATAATAAAAATATATAATTTATATTACAAATATAAAAATTATGTTAAATTGATTATATGGAAACATTGCATATATTTTATAAATGGAAGAATTTGTTAATTAATTTTTTTTATTGTTATTATCAATTAGGTATAGTTATATTCAATGTATACTCCATAAAATATGTTTATTAAAACTTTCTATCCCTATTACAAAATTTCACGTGAGAAATTGATTTTTTATTATTTAGCAAATTTAAACACCTCCAATTGAAATATCACATGAGATTTTGGCATGAAATCTTACTTGAGATCTCACGTGAGATTTTGTATTAGGGATGTATTCAAGATGTTTATGTTTTATATATCAAAATATATGTAATTCCCCTGGAATGTAAAAATTAAAAATCTTCAATACGTTGAGTAAATCAACTGATCGTGTATGCCCACTGTAAACAGGTACTCTAGAAACTGTAATTGGTCCAGAGAAACCAAAAATATATAATTTTTTTCATTTTGTTTTCTTGCATATCACAACGTCAAATGTACACGTTAGATGATTTTCACCCATGTAGGATTGTCAGGTAGCATTACTTAACCCATTTGACAACAACTTGAAAATAATTTATTTTTATTGTATTCACATGAAAAATGTTTTGCATGGCAATATTTACTAATTTCAGACATTGTACCAAAATAATTTTCAATTATTAAAGATTCATTAAAATAATTATTTGCTATTTTACCATCATACATATTATTTTTATTTTTTTTTGTGTTTACTCTTAAGTTCTGCAATAACATCTAATTTTTTTTTAAATGAGGAGTAGCATTTTCATTTATTGACTCATTATCATGAACTTGAGTTTTTTAAAAAGAGTTAAAATAGGGTAAGGTGAGGGAATTAATGGAGGATGGGTAGTTGACCGGGAGGTCATCCTGACAACCTGGACATCGTCCTCGGGAAGTGACATTATTTCTTTGTTTTATAATTTTTTTGTTTAATTTCATTTTCCCTCTGCGATTACAGGCTTGGGACTTACATATATTGTTCATATATTTTGTTCAATTCATATATTTTGTCCAATATATATTGTTAATTTATTTTGAAATTTTGAGTGCTACTCTTTAAAGGTGCTGCTTCAATTTTTGAATTGTTCTATTGATGATTTATTTTAAAATTTTGAGCGCTACTCTTTAAAGGTGCTGCTTATATGTATATTTGTAAATATTTGAATTAAGTGTGCAATTTAGATATGATTTTTTTTACTAATTAATTTATTTTTAACGCTTTGTTAAAAACTTAGCAATATTAGCACTACGCTTTAAAGGTGCTGCTTCAATGTTTGAATTGTTCTATTGATGATTTATTTTAAAATTTTGAGTGCTACTCTTTAAAGGTGCTGCTTATATGTATATTTGTAAATATTTGAATTAAGTGTGCACTTTAGATATGATTTTCTTTATTAATTAATTTATTTTTAACGCTTTGTTAAAAACTTAGCAATATTAGCGCTACGCTTTAAAGGTGCTGCTTCAATTTTTGAATTGTTATGTTGTTGATTTATTTTTTTTTACCTCCGGGTCATCTGGACATCGTCTACTGGTAAGTAGTGTGCCACCCTGCTTGAATATGCAAAAAAAATTGTCACTTCCTGAAGACGATGTCTAGGTGGTCAGGGTACACCCCCTACCACCACCCCTTCCCCCTTCAAATTTTACCCCTTTTAAAAAAACCACTAAAAACATTAACCCCCAACAGTGCGTCAAAAAACATGTGATACATATATTTATCAAAAAATATCGTCACATCGACAATTACGTCACACAAATAGATTGACGTCACAGAAAGGGAGAAAGGTTTTTGATGGAATTTAATTTTTATTTAACTTTAACTTTAACTTTAATTTTTTCTATTATATATTTTTAATATTTAATTTATTTTAAAAAAAATAATAAAAAATAAATAAATAAATAAATAAATTAAAAAATAATAAATTAACTTTAATTTTATTTTTTTTTATATATAGAACTTTTATCCTCCAAATGTTGAGCAATCGATAGGTGAAAATCAATCATTAATAATTATAAATAATATTTTATTTTAAATTTTTATTTAATAAAATTTTCTATTTTTCATGATTTTTATTTTTCGACATGATCAATTTACGAGAAATTGCCCATATATACATGTATAATCTAAATGTGCATAAATTAAAGGTTACCTAATTATCTTTTTTTATTGTATTCATACAATTGTAATTTTATTTATTTTTTCACATATAATAATTACAAAGGAAATAAGGTTGGACAACGCCATAAGAATAATAATAATAATATAAAATCAAAGAGTGTTTTAATTGAAGAATAATAAAATCCAATTATCATTGTAATTATGTGCATTAAAAAAATAGATAATAATAAATGTTAACAAATATGTAAGATTATTATTACTTAGTATTAATATATTATATTTATCTAAACTTTGAAAATGAAAAATTAAATCTAATAACTTTATAACTTCATATAGTTTAAATGTTTTCCTAATAATTAATATTGATACAACAAAATAAATCAAAAGTTTAAATCGACCGAGGGAGCGTTAGCGACCGAGGTATTTGTTGCTAGTTATTATATTAAAGAAGGATTAATTACAAAACGTTTTTCGAAGGGTCGGAGAACGGAGGCCTGATAGTATAATATTATTTATTACATTATTATATATTTCAGACAAATTGGTCTATATGTATCGAGAAAACTTTGACCTACCTGTAGTGTCGAAAACTCACCAACATGGAGAATTCCCGATGTTTTTAATATTCTATATATTAATTGATATTATTTATAATTTTTTCTAATATTTTTACGTATAATGACAAAGGAAAAAATGGCAGGTTATATAATAAATTAAATAGACTGATTTGAGCAGAAATTAATACATATTTGTTGGCTCAAAAAGAAAAGAGGGAAAAAGCCAAAAAGGCATAAAAAACCCTCGAAAATTTAATACAAATAAAAGTATAATTAATTATTTAAATTTTTATAATTTAACAATTCAATTAAAGTGAAGGTGTGATCTGTGCCAAATATTTATATATATATATATATACATATATTTGTATATATATTAATAACCAATGCGCGTGACACTCGCGTGGTGGTGACTAACCACTAGTCAAGAGGAGGCTGAGCCTCACACTAACGATCGGATAAAAACACCTGATCGACTAGATATATGTATATATATCTCTAAGGCGCGTGTATAAACAATATACAATCGCGTTGGTGGTGACTAACCACTAGTCTTCATCACGGATCTCATACGTATGATGAGCAAAGAATTCGCACAATCAGACGAATTCTGTATATATATATATACTCATAAATATATTCACATACATATATACACACACACGCACAAATTATTCGCACTGTTAATTTTTTAATAATTAATCGCGATATTTGTTCGTCGATTCACAACACTCGACGAAATAATAGGTACGCGAAAAATATAGTAATTCCGATTAACTATACGCGGTGAAAGAATAATATACTCGATAGTATTTCGAACTGCCGAAATTGACTGCTTGAGAGTCGGACGAGAACTGACTATATGTTTCACAAAATGCTTAGGCGAAAACCGACGCCTTGTTGACCAGCTGATTATTTGGGAAATTTTTAAGTAAACCCGTTATGACCAGTAGAATATTAAGAAATGGGAAAAACCTCTGGAAATTTTCTTATTTTGCGTCGTAAAGCGAGGTTCGAACTCGATCGCAACAAGTTTGCCCATAAACCATAAAATCATAAAACAATTAACCGGACAGCGCGTTCAAAACGTGCGAGGTTCAAACGGGTTTCTAGCTTGTTTCTACGTTTCAAACCCTTCCAGATCTTTGTATAGCAGGTCAAAATAATTTGAATTATATTGAATAATATTATACATCAAATATATATATATATATATTATTAACAGTGCGATTATTACGTTAAGTCGATAATATTGTTAACGACTGAACATACTCCCCCCGTTGCGAGGGAAGCGAGCAAAGATGTGTGTGTAGCCATAAGTGTAAATATGTACGCATGTATAAATAGCATAATTATTATAAATCATTGTGTACATTGCAATTATATGACTTATGCTACATCAGGTAATAAACACAACTGCGTTATATTTCTTTTGAAAACGCCTTGAGCTGTTTTGATAGTAGCAACTCTGATTATTCCGTCACTTCCTGGATGAACATCTGAGACCAGTCCTAGCTGCCATCGCATACACGGTTGATTTTTATCAATGACAATGACAATCGAGCCTTTTTTAATTTCACCCTTGTTGTCTAACCATTTTTGACGTTTTTGGAGTTCGCCAAGATATTCCAAATGCCATCTTTTCCAAAAATCTTGACGAACTTTAGTGATGAATCGCCACACAGAAAGTCGATTTTCTGGAACAGAAAGATAATTATCTTCGGGCAGCATAGTAAGTGGGCGACCAACTAAAAGGTGCGCGGGAGTTAGCGCGAGCGGATCATTTGGATCGCTAGAAATCGAACATAAAGGTCTTGAATTTAAAATAGCTTCGATTTCAATAGCTAAGGTATTAAATTCTTCGAAAGTAAGAAGTTGATTGCCTATGACACGTCTAAAATGATGCTTAAATGACTTGACAGCTGCTTCCCAAATACCGCCGAAATGGGGAGATAAAGGAGGATTAAAATGCCAAGAAATATTCTTACGTATCGCGTAATTGTCTACATTCTCTCGAAATTGCTCTGAATGAAATAATGAATATAATTCGCGAAGCTGATTGTTTGCTCCGATGAAATTAGTCCCGTTATCTGAATATACGTGTGTCGGAATCGCTCGGCGACCGATAAATCTTCTAAACGCCCCTAAAAATCCTTCTGTTGTTAAGTCACTAACGATTTCTATGTGTACTGCCTTTGTAGCCATACAAATAAAAACACAACCGTAAGCCTTAATTCTATTTCGATTACGATGTTTCTTTTCCTTAATAAAAAGTGGACCGAAAAAATCTATACCAGTATGTACAAAGGCGGCCGTTTCTTCAACTCGCGATTTCGGTAAATCTCCCATTTTGCTTTGTAATGGAGTGGGCCTATGTCGAATACAAGTTATGCAACGGCGTATTATTTTTCTAACTTGATTTTTTCCGTTAAGTAACCAAAAACGGTGTCGAATCGTGCATAAAGTACTTTGAATCCCGGCATGATAACTATTGCGATGAATTTCGGTAATTATGAGGTCAGTTACATAATGATATGATGGCAAAAGTATTGGATATTTTTGATTATCGGATATTGTTGCGTTATGTAATCTACCGCCGACACGAAGCAATCCGTATTCATCAAGAAAAGAATTAAAAGATGTGAGTCTGGTGTCTTTTCCGTTTCCGTTTTTTGAAATTCGTTCGATTTCTTCATAATATTGTTCCCGCTGAATTATTTTTAGAATTTTTCTTTCAGTTTCGAGTTTCTCTTGTATATTAATATTTTTAGTTTTATAAGTATTTGATCGACGTAATCGTAGGCAAAATGCGATAGTATTAATTAAAGTTGAATATGAAGAAAAACGCTGGAATATATCACACGGGACCGGTTTTAAAAGTAAACACACATTTTTTCGCAAACCCGGCAATTCCGAAAGAACAGACTCTACATTTATGGGCCAAGTATTTTCAGGATGTTTTAACCAAGTTGGACCTACAAACCAAGTCGGATTTTTCAAAAAATCTGCGGGTGTTTGTCCTCGTGACAAATAATCAGCGGGATTGTCGCTGGTTCGTACATGTCGCCATTCGACCCGATCACCGAGAGTTTGTATTTCAGATACACGATTTGCTTCAAATACCTTTAAAACTTGAGGTGATTTTTTTATCCATTGAAGAACAATAGTCGAATCTGACCAGAATATGATTCGATGGATAGGCCAGTGAAAGGCTGAACGAGCTTCCTTAAAAAGTCGAACCAATGTTAGCGCACCACATAGTTCCATTCGAGGAATTGTCATCGATTTTAGAGGTGCAACTCGAGATTTTGCGCATGAAAGTCGAATTAAAGTAGAACCGTTAGATTCGCTTGATCGTACGTATAAACATGCGCCGAAACCGACTTGACTCGCGTCACAAAAACCATGTATTTCGATATTATTTGAATTTTTTAGTGACAAATAACGAGGTATAGACACGTTTTTCAAGAGATCTAGTTGACTTGCAAATGCAACCCATTTTGAATGTAATTTTTGTGGTACCGATTCATCCCAGTTAATATTTTCCTTCCAGCAATCTTGCATTATAATTTTTGCAGTTAAAACGACGGGTCCGAGCAAACCTAATGGATCGAAGATTTTAGCTATTTCTGATAATATTTTACGTTTTGTTACTTTAATTGTTAAGTCTAATGAATTAACAGTGTATGAAAAATCATCATGTTGAGAATTCCAGACAACGCCGAGAGTTTTTAAAATAGTATCTTTCTGAACTGCGTGATCTAAATCAAAAATTTTTTGTTCAATATTATCGAGACCGTGGTGATGATTAGATGTCCATTGACGAATATCAAACCCGCCGCGTTTTAATAGTTCTATTATTTCGTCCCGGATTTTTAAGATTTCTTTGAGAGAATCGGCACCCGTTAACAAATCATCGACATATAGATCGCGTTTTAAAATCAAGCAAGCGCGCGGAAATTCTGAACTTTCGTCATCTGCGAGTTGTTGCACCGTTCTAATAGCAAGGTAGGGAGCAGAAGAAACTCCGAAAGTTACTGTATTTAACTCGTATACGGCAAGTTCATTTTCATTATACCAAAAAATTCGCTGATATTTACGATCATCTGGATGTATAAGAATCTGTCTATACATTTTTGCAATATCAGCTGTTAGAACGTAAACGTGAGTACGAAATCTCAATAGATGTTCGAAAAGCTTGTCCTGAATAGTGGGACCAACCATAAGAGTATTATTGAGAGAAAAACCTTTGTTTGATTTTGCCGAGGCATCAAATACCACACGAACCTTCGTGGTATTACTAGATTCCTTTACGACCGCGTGGTGAGGCAAATAGTAACCTCCCGTTTCATTTTGACAAATTAAAGCCATGTGACCTAGATCTATATATTCTTGCATCACTTTACTATATTCAATCTTCAATTTAGGGTTAGAATTTAATTTTCTTTCTAAAGTTCGAAAACGACGAAGCGCTTGAGATCTAGAGTCGCCGAAGTCGGGTGGACCATAACGAAAAGGTAAACGCACGATATATCGACCGTTTTCATTGCGCGTCGTATTCTCCGTGTAATGAGTCTCGCATGATATTGCTTCCGTCAATTTAGATGATTCATTTGTCGCGTCTTCGATTATCCAAAATTTTGTGATTTGTTTGGTCAATTCGGTTAAATTACACGAAACTACGCCCTTTTCTTGGTTACCATCAGTTCCCCCGACAATTACCCATCCGAGCTGTGTTTTTTGTAAATATAGATCACAATTATTTTCTGATAAATTGATTTGACCTACAGAAAGTAAAGATAATGTAGCACCTGAACCAATTAAAATGTCTACCGGCCGCGGGACGTGAAATTGTGGATCAGCTAATTGTAAATTTGTTGGTATTTTAACTAATTCGCGCGGAAAAGGTTCATTAGGTATATAATCCGTGATACTAGGAATAGTTAAAAAAGTTAAAGTCTTATGAAATTTACTAGTTCGTGAGTAAAAACAAATATTAATACAGCTTTTAGAAATAGTATGCATTTCGTTTATTGCACCGATAGGTATAGAGCAGGATTGCAATGGTAACCTTAATTTTCGCGCAAAACTCTCGGTAACAAAGTGTGCAGTTGAACACGTATCAAGTAGTGCTCTAGCTTCTATAAGTTTACCGTCGGCATCTCGAATACGTACAATTGCGCTCATTATTAATTGTGATCGAGGTGTTCGGTTAACGGTGTTAAATGTATCAACGGCTAGTCAATCTATAGATTTTTTATTGGTATTTTTTAGAGTATTATTTTCGGGTGTATTACGCGTTATTTCGGGCTTTGAATTTAAATGTAACATTACGTTATGAAAACGATTACAACGTCTGCAACGTGCAAATTTACATATACCGGAATGACTACGGAGACAATTTCTACAAAGATGATTTGTTTTTACTACGTCCCACCTTTGTTGTACCGATAATTTCTCAAATTTTGGGCATTTGTACAAAGCGTGATCGTTTTTGCAGTGAGCGCAAGGGTTAAGTCGACTAACAACGAATGCGCGGGCGCCCGACTCATTTTTCCACGTCTTAGACGAGTGCGACTCTAGCTCCACGCGTCGTTTTCCGCGAGTGATTTTTGATTCGCGCTTAATATCTTGAGTTGATGTCGAAAGTCTAAATGAAGCCTCACTAATAAAATTATAAAATTGTTCAAATTTGGGAACGAGATCTAAACTAAGCGAATCCTGCCATTTTTGACGAATGTCGTTCGGGAGTTTTTTCTCTAATACACGAATTATAAATCCTTCATCAAGTACAACTTGTAACGATTCTAACATACTCATATGCTGCCGTGCTTCATCTATTAAATTCGAAAGACCTAACGTGGTTGCTGTAGTAAGCGCAGAAATGTCTAAAATAGCGTCATAATGTTTTTCGATGAGAATACGTTTTTTCTCATAAGTATCAGTGAGTAGTTTCCAAGCGTTTTTGTAATTGTCCGCACTTGCATCGAAATGTGCGAGTTTATTCAAAACTGGTCCGTGTAACGTATTTTTCAAATACAAAAATTTAATCAGGTTATCTACGTCAGAACGCGAATCAATCATGCTCAAGAACGTATTTTTGTATGAAAGCCATTTATTATGATCGCCATTAAATTTCGGAAGCTCCGCTATCGGTAATTTTAAAGTTTGTTGTTTATCAAGAAAAGTTGAATTTTCGGACGCACCGGGAGCAATGTTGGCCGAAGACGTCCCCGCGCATTGCATTGTCTCAATAATACCCGCGAGATTATAAAATTTCTCTTGAATTTCAGGGAATTGACCTAGTCCCTCATTAGTTCCATCTAAAATCGCGAGTTCATCGTGCATATCTTCGTACGCGTTAAATAATTCTGTAAGGCGGTTCAAACGTATTTTAGCAACGTGTTTTTCGAGTTTATTTTCCGAAATCGCGGTATTTAACATTGTAATTTGAGTTTTAAGTGTAATGCGCTTTTGAGTGATCACTGCTATACGCGGGGCCATTGTTAATTAATTTAATATAGTTATTGATTATATAAGTACAATAAAATTAATTCACTATGTTGTTAATAGTTAAAACAATTTTTTATTGATAAAATTGTAATTACACCTTCAAAAAATCGCGAGGAAACCACTTACTGAACAAAATAAAATACTATGCGAAACTATACTTAAATATATTTAATATGTTTTAAAGCGATGTTTAAATTATATGCAACGGAAGCGCGACACAATCATTAAATATTTAGATACCAATTATAAAATAACTATTCAAAATTTATATGTATGTATGATGAAAATGGGATATGCGAATTAAATAGTTAAAAATAAAAATACTGAAAAAAGAAAGAACAAATTGTTTCTACAACACTTATCTTTTGTTGTTATAATGCGTCGATGCAGCGACAGCAGCCAAGATGTCAGCGTCTCCAGGTGAAAGTGACGGATAATTCGAATATGGCTCCAATATTAAAGAGCTGAGCTATATTAGTTTATAATTATTTTTTATTAAACACACACTTCACTTCACTATGTTTTTCAATATCGTAATAAATAAATAAGATCACACCTCACAGGAGGCACCAAAAAATGTAGTGTCGAAAACTCACCAACATGGAGAATTCCCGATGTTTTTAATATTCTATATATTAATTGATATTATTTATAATTTTTTCTAATATTTTTACGTATAATGACAAAGGAAAAAATGGCAGGATATATAATAAATTAAATAGACTGATTTGAGCAGAAATTAATACATATTTATTGGCTCAAAAAGAAAAGAGGGAAAAAGCCAAAAAGGCATAAAAAACCCTCGAAAATTTAATACAAATAAAAGTATAATTAATTATTTAAATTTTTATAATTTAACAATTCAATTAAAGTGAAGGTGTGATCTGTGCCAAATATTTATATATATATATATATACATATATTTGTATATATATTAATAACCAATGCGCGTGACACTCGCGTGGTGGTGACTAACCACTAGTCAAGAGGAGGCTGAGCCTCACACTAACGATCGGATAAAAACACCTGATCGACTAGATATATATGTATATATATCTCTAAGGCGCGTGTATAAACAATATACAATCGCGTTGGTGGTGACTAACCACTAGTCTTCATAACGGATCTCATACGTATGATGAGCAAAGAATTCGCACAATCAGACGAATTCTGTATATATATATATACTCATAAATATATTCACATACATATATACACACACACGCACAAATTATTCGCACTGTTAATTTTTTAATAATTAATCGCGATATTTGTTCGTCGATTCACAACACTCGACGAAATAATAGGTACGCGAAAAATATAGTAATTCCGATTAACTATACGCGGTGAAAGAATAATATACTCGATAGTATTTCGAACTGCCGAAATTGACTGCTTGAGAGTCGGACGAGAACTGACTATATGTTTCACAAAATGCTTAGGCGAAAACCGACGCCTTGTTGACCAGCTGATTATTTGGGAAATTTTTAAGTAAACCCGTTATGACCAGTAGAATATTAAGAAATGGGAAAAACCTCTGGAAATTTTCTTATTTTGCGTCGTAAAGCGAGGTTCGAACTCGATCGCAACAAGTTTGCCCATAAACCATAAAATCATAAAACAATTAACCGGACAGCGCGTTCAAAACGTGCGAGGTTCAAACGGGTTTCTAGCTTGTTTCTACGTTTCAAACCCTTCCAGATCTTTGTATAGCAGGTCAAAATAATTTGAATTATATTGAATAATATTATACATCAAATATATATATATATATATTATTAACAGTGCGATTATTACGTTAAGTCGATAATATTGTTAACGACTGAACACTACCATTTTATCAAAATATCGGTAAAATAGGTAATTTTTGCCTCACCTTGTTAAAATGTATATGAGAATTGTCTTTACATAATTGTGTGACATGTAAACTAATTATTTTGCAGCTGGGATGTGGAAAAGATTTCATTTGAATGGTAGTATTGGCTAAATAATTTATATATGGTACATATAGATACAATTTTAATTGTACAATTTCATCAAATTTAAGTATTGAAATAATAATTTGAAATATCTATTTTTACGACATTGGATGTGAAAGTTAGGTGTATGAACGGTGTATTTGACGAAAAGTTGATGTCGTTTTCTATAGTCCAAGTCCCGTTAAACGGAGGGTCATTGTGATTTTTCGTGGACAGTTAATGATACTGGCTCTGTAAAATATATTTTTTCTTCCAGCGTTAGCCAACATTTTAATGTTGTTATCCGACTCTTACGGCGAGGACGTGCTGGTAAGGTATACATTTCAAGAGTCAAATTTTTTTGTAATAAATCCGATTTTTTAACGCTACAATTAATTAGACAGTGCAATATATATTTTACCTAACTTATAGTAATTTCTTGATGATGTTCAGCGCAAGCACTTATTAGTTATTTAATTATTTAATTTTAATTTAATGTTTCAGTAGTAGTAATGTATTCATTTTTTAATATTTTTTATACTTGATGGAATGAATATATAATCTTTTACTTATTTACAATGTGATATGTTGCAGCCGAAATTCGATCATATTTTGACGATCTTCAGCTCAAACATTTATTCATTATTCTGCATATTTACTTTAATGATTTAGTAGTACTAATATTACAATGCTTTTGCTTATATTTCCATTTTTTAATTTTTTCTTTTACTTGATGTAATGAATATAAATTTTTTACTTATTCACAATGTAATATGCTGCAGCCATATCCTTTTTTATATTTTCATCTTTTTTTTATCCTTGTTTAATAAATTTCTTTTGAATTTTTTATTTTCTTTTTTATTACATTGGCCACTGTCGTCATTATAATAAGCTTTTTTTCGCAGTGCTCCTTTTCCTCGATCATTTTTTAAATGGTCATCGTTCATTGTTTGCCTTTTCAACCTGGTTTGATGTTTTTTCTTTAGTATGTCTTCTTGTATTTTGCCATCGTTAGTAATTTTACTTTTATTATAAGCTTCTTTTTTTCGCAATGCTTCTTGTTCTAGTTCATTTTTAATTTCATCACTATTCATTGTTTGCCTTTTCAACGTGTTTCGCTGTTTTCTTTTTAGTTGCTTTTCTTCTATATCATTTAATTGTTTAGTTTTATTTTCTTGACTAAGAGAACTATAAGTTGGGATTACATAGTCTATTTCCATTGGAGTAATAGGATCAACGCAAACTATATTTTATCTGTATTATATAAGTTCATTATTTTTTGTTGTTCAAAAATTATTTTTTGTTCAAAATTTTGTTCTATTATTTTCATTTCTGCTGCATTGAAATTCAGTTCTTTTTTATTAAAATTATAACAATGAATGACGTTTCTTTTGATTGGTATTATTAAAACGTTATAGTTAATACTTTGTAAAACTGGAAACATTGTAATATTACGTGTTTCGTATATTTTTAGTAAATGTGAACGCATTTGGGAAATGTCGAAATTTAAATTACATGGGCATAAATTAAATACAATAAAGACAGCAAAAGCTATTGCGAAAATTCCGCAATCATAGCTATTACTTTGAAATTGTACTGTTTCAAAAACAATTTTGAATTGTCGAGTATCTGGAAATAATCTATTGATGTAAATTTTATTTTCATCTTGCAAACATTTAACATTGAAACTATCATAAATGTGTACCGTTCCATTATTGTAATACATACAAATCCAATGCCCTTTCTCATAATTTCCAGAAAATAATAATTAAATGTATTCTTTATTCATTGGAACTGATTTAATATTATATGGTTTTGGAATCAAAATAGTAGCTTGCATATTGAATGGAGTACATAATTTGAGAATGTTATTAAATTCGAATATGTGCTCATCATTTAACATAGAAGCATCGCCACTACATGATCTAGTGCCTTTTACAATTAATTTTTGTTCTTCTGTCAAACCCATTATAAAAAACGGTTTATTCTACAAAAGGATTCACTGTTATAATAATAATTCTAATAATTTATTTAAATCCTTGTATAAAAAAAGTGATTGCCGGATGTTGTGAAGCCAAGTGAAACGGCTATGGGATTGGTTTACGTTTTGCGCATGCGTTTAAAACATTGTAGGTTAGATTTGGCAGCGCGGGAAAAAGGTAATGTTTGAATTTTTTTTAACTAAATCGGATTATAATAAATCATGAATAAATATATTATTAAAAATTGTTGTTTTAATTAATATTCCAAATAATGACTGTTAAAAAACGAAAGAGCGCGCGGAGCGCGCATGGTCAATTCTAGTTGATTAATAATTATTGTAATTTTTTAATTTTTCTAAATGATTTTTTTAAATTTTTTATGAATCTTTTTTGTAAAACTGAAAAAAATTAAATATAAATTAGTCATAATAGTATTTATAAAAAAGCAGTTTTAACCAAAACGCCCCAAATTGTTTTTTTCGTTTAATGATCTGCTTCTTAAAGGAAAAATCAACGGATCCATTTGGGAATATCACTTCTGATGAATTTTTTCCGTTTTTTTCGAAACTTGGACATATTTACGATATATGTATCCGTTTTTGCAACACAATTGTTTAAGCAAATGAAAATGCGAAAAAATCGAGAATTTTTTGCAAATAATCATGTTGTCGAGCGTGATACCTTATTCAGTTCGTGTTAAATCGTTGGATTTGGAAGCATAAATGCCTATACTAAACTGGTAGGTTAATTAGTATAATTTAAATGTATTTTCAAAGTGTACCCTTATTAAATTTTATTATGAGCAAACGTGACTATTTTGGTGGTCACCATTTTATTATTTAGTATAGCCGTATGTTACTCGATCCAGTAATTTAGTAGTATCCAAATACAGTGTCAAGCTCAAAAACACGATTATCTGCAATATTCATTTAAAAAAATGTATTGCAAATAACTTTAACGGAACAATTAATTTTGGCCAAAAAAGGCGCAAATTCGAAGATCAATACTTTAGGTAAAAATTACCGTAAGGAAGTCTTTTTTTTTAAATGAAAGCTTCAATGTACAAAAACTCTGCATAGATTAATGTATAAATGAGGTATTAAAGTTGAATACTTGTACTTTTTAACGGTAGCAAGAAAAGTACGGGTAGCCAAATAAATTTAACCCTTTTACGCTCTGCGTTACTCTCATATAACATAATTTGATAAGTCGCAAATAATATTCTAACGAATATTTTTTAACTCACAATATCGTAATTGAAAGATTATAGTGTCTATTTTCTTGATTAAAAAAAATATTTTTTAAATATTTTTAGAATTTTTTTTATCGGTAAAAAACTAAAATTGACAAATTTTTCGGAAATGTCAATTTTTTAGAAATACTCATAAAACATTTATTTCTATAATATTGTACTCATATTATTATATGATATCTTAAGAGTATTTTGTCTCTATTTTTAGATAATTATATATCAATTAAGCTCTAATACACCACATGCAAAAATAAAAAAATAAATTTTTTAGTCACAATTTGTTGAAATAGATTATAATGAAAAGTGATTTTTCTTAGTTTTTTCTAATAATTAATTAATAAATAACAATGTGGAATTAATACATTTCTATATTTTTGAACAGGAAAAATTTGGGCGTAAAAGGTTTAAAAAAAGAAAAGTATCAAAAGTATGAAGTAGATCGTTGAAAGAACATAAAAAATTTAGTGTTTTGGTTAAAAACAAATTAATTTAGTGAACTAAATATAATTAATATAAATTTAATATTCTATTTATAAATACTAAATAATAATGCATAGTTCATAATCTTAAGTAATGAGAAATTGCGCCACTTAACCTTTTTCGGCCAGATGAACACTTTTTAAATACGTTCTTGAACATTAAATATAATGATAAAAAATTAATTCAAAAAATTGATCAACACACATTTCCAAAGTATTCTTTCTGCTCTTTCGAATGCCGTTGTAAGCATTAGTGTCAAATTCTTTTAAAAAAAAGTTATAAATAATTTTTCTCAAAAAAATGCCAAATTTTATGTATATAGGGGTTTTTGAGATCGCTGACTATGAGTATAACTGAAAATCTACATTATATTAAAGTTATTTTTTTGAACGATTTTGTAAAAACTCCCCAATTCTTGCGAAAAATACTTAAAGCATATATATTTTATGATAAATATGTGTTACATAAGTATTATATTTCTTATATTCACTCGTATTGAAGTATATTTCTTGATACATTAACGATTGATTTAACGAGTCACTTATAATTCCTATGCACAACGTTTCGGAAACATTTTTGTCTCCCTCTTCAGGTTTAATTTAATATTGTCAAAGGTGATTGTAAACATTAATTGTACACAAATTTTATTTAATAAAGGATTGCACCTGAAGAGGGAGACAAAAATGTTTCCGAAACGTAGTGCATAAGAATTATAAGTGACTCGTTAAATCAATCGTTAATGTATCAAGAATTATTATTATAATTATTAACTGATATTAAAAAAACGATAAGTTATAATGTCCGTCCGTCCGTCCGACAAACATCATCTTGGCGTGAGAGAGAGTGAGACAGAGCGAGAGAGACAGTGAGAGGAAGAGATAGAGAGTCAGATAGGCAGGTAGTGGAAATGAGAGAGAAAGAGAGAGAATGAGAGAGAGAGAGAGAGAGAGTGAGTGAGTGAGTGTAAGAGTGGGAGTGAGTAAGAATGAGGGAGTGTGAGGGAAAGAGAGGGAGATTGTGGGAGAGAGTTAGAGTGTGAGTGAGAGAATGAGAGAGAGAATGAGAGATAGAGTAAAAGCGAGAGAGAGAGAGAATGAGATAGATACAATCTTTATTTGATATTACGGGGAAAATCCTCGTATACATATTATGAACATAATCTGCGCAGTAACAAATAAACTAAAATAAAATAAAATACTGCGTAAATATAAAAGTAATCAAAACAAAACCCTCATCACGCTAGAGAACAGATAACAAAGTAACATGAGATCATAAATACACAGATAAACATATAAATAGACAATAGAATAAATAAGTAAAAATAATAACAATAAAAATAGAATAAAAATATAATAACAATAAAAAAATAAAACCAGTAAAGTAAACATAACGAAAACAATATAAAATATAAAATATAAAGAGAGAGTGAGTGAGAATGAGTTACAGAGAGAGTGAGAGAATGAGAGAGATTTGATTTGATTTGATTTGATTTGATTTATTCAGAATTGCAGCCTTGGGGTATAACCCTATCTGGCTGTGGAGATTTACAAAATAATATTATAATAATTACAATGGTAGAACAATTTAAAACGCAAAGTGCAGGTGTAGTACAGTTAAATTAGTAGTGCATTAGCTACCCTAACAATATAAGACACAATATAAACTCTTAAGACTAAATCAATTTCTCGAAAAGCATAATAATAAATCTATAATAGGGATGGATAACTAAATTGTGATATCCTCTCTAAAAACTCTGTCCTCCCAATCAGTTTTATCACGCTGGAGGAGCACGCTGCGAAGTTGAATTTTAAAACTACTGAGATTACCGATGTCAAATACGATATCATTTAACGCATTTATAATTTTGGAAGCAGAGATTAAAAAGGAGCAGTTCCACGCTTCAGTTCTGGGGGGAGCATATATTAAGTAGTGAGTCTTAAACCTAGTTGAACGACGTGAGAGAGAGAGAGAGAGAGAGAGAGAGAGAATGAGGGAGAGAGTGATAGAGTGCGAGTTATCAATCGACAGAAAAAGGTTTGAAACGTGTAATGAACGAAAAATTGCTGAAATGAGTTTTTGGTATGAGATCTTATCTGGGATTTGATCTGAGATCTCCAGTGAGATTTTTTAAGGGGGATATATATGAGGTATTCCACGTGAACTGGTCCGATCAAAATTTTAATATGCACCAAATTTTGGGTACACATTGCAATTATTTCTCAGAATACACAAAAAATTTTTAGATACTGGAATTTATTTGCTCATAAGTTATTCTAACCTCAAAAAGTGAATTTTTCCAATTTTTTTTCAACACCAGCTGGATTCACCACTATTTAACTCAAAATCTATCAACTTTTACTATAGAACATTATATGTAACATTCGTTGTTAATTGTATCTAGAATTTATTCTTCTAGGTTAGAATTTCTAATTTCAAGGTTAATGTTATATAAACTACATGTCAATATTCAACTAAAAAAAGTGCAAGTGCGCCACAATTGACTTTTTATCCAAAAGTCTAAAAGAAAGCTTGGAGCAATACCTTTCAAATGGTCTGTAGCATTTTTATGGTCTCCAATTCTGTAAAAAGTTATGATAATTTAAAGAAAGAGAAAAAATTAACATGGTAATTCCCATTTAAATTTTAAAAAAATTTCGTGTGGAATATCCCATATATATATATATATATATATAAACATCAGTATCGGTACTTATGGTGACACTACGTATTATCTTGGTGTTTTGAGGTTATGAAACATATGTAACGACTCAGATATAAGGGGGAGAATATTAATTGATAGAATAATGCATAAAAAACCAATAACCCAAATACCTAAATACCCCTCACGGGTAAAAAAGCACACTTTGACCTTATAATATTAATGAAGGATTGAAGTTATAACGTCTTTCGAGGTGCTGGAGGCCGGAGGCACTTCGAATGAGGTTATAACTTCAATCCTTCATTAATATTATAACGTCAAAGCGGGGCTCACAAAGCTAATTTTCCGATTTTTTGTGTGTCGGCATAAGTACCGATACATGGTTGAATTTTCGGTGGAATTATGCTGACGTCGGCATAATTCCCCCCAAAGTAAGCACAATTCCCATTTCCCGTAAGAATTTGTCGGCATAAGTACTGATTCATCAATTTATGTATATACAAAAGAATATATCAAAAATTGAGGAGCTGGATGCAAGAACACGCCGAGCGCGGCGAATGGATAGAGGAAGCGGAGAGAAATTAAGAAATTGACGTCACCGTGACCAAATTTTTTAATTTGCCGAATTTGATTTAAAAAAATATTGTCGTATGCAGAATTAAAAGACGCAACTTTTTTCTATTTAATGTTTTTCTGTACGATGTGCAGATCAGATGAAAAAAATTAAGAACTGGAAATTTAGAAAACGGATCTTTAATCCATTTTTCAAAATTGAATCGCTGTAACTTTGACAAATCTTAACAACACACTTTCGCCTACTGGATACTGAAACCGTATTAAAAGCTTGTTATTTACGTTCAGTTCAATTGTTGTATAAAATTTGTTTAAAGTAGAATTTTTTACAGGTTTATATTTATCGTTAGACTATATTAAGTATCTGTACGAAAAATCAGGAAATTTCATTAAGGTTTGTCAAAGTTACAGCGATTCAATTTTGAAAAATGGATTAAAGATCCGTTTTCTAAATTTCCAGTTCTTAATTTTTTTCATCTGATCTGCATATTGTACAGAAAAACATTAAACAGAAAAAAGTTGCGTCTTTTAATTCTGCATACGACAGTATTTTTTTAAATTAAATTCGGAAAATTAAAAAATTTGGTCACGGTGACGTCAATTTCTTAATTTCTCTCCGCCTTCTCTATCCATTCGCCGCGCTCGGCGTGTTCTTGCATCCAGCTCCTCAATTGTAAAAACAAATCGTTATTTCTATTTGAACTTCTAATATTTGTCATCCTAGTACATGTGGTATTTTAAATTCTAATTAGAATGTTATAATTAATAATTAATTAATGTGAATCGATCTATTTTGAATTATACACAGTTTATCAGGTATTAATGTAAATAATAAGATTAGAATTAATTATTGAGAATAACAAAAATTGTTATTGATACAAATAGTAAAAATGATCATTCTTTCATTAGTTATTACGGATTTATCCCACCAAATTATATAATTGTAATATTTATTTAATTACTAGCACTATAAATTACATTAATAAATAGTTTTCAAAAAATAATTTTTTGAATATTACATTATATTGTAATTTGATGGTAAAGAAATATTATGTTAACAATAATATTTAACTGCGAGCGAAGCGAGCAATTTGGCTAGTTATCAAATTAAAACTAAAAGTAAGAATCTAGCTATCATCTCGGTCATTCGGACATCATCTACTGGAAAGCCTGCATGTCAAAATGTCTGAATAATAGAAAAAATGTGTCGCTTCTTAGAGACGATGTCCAGGTGATCAGGGTGACCTCGAGGTCATCTTCGCATCGTCTACTGGCAAAATCTACTTGCCATCCTGTCTGAATGTGAAAAAAAATTTTCCAGATTCATAAAGCTGATCTTCTAATTAAGAATATAATAGTCACATCTCAAAACCGGAGAACCGGAGAACGTCCAAAACGGAATCCTCCTTAATTGAATATAAGATTATACGAGATAAGTGTGTACTAGGTAAGTACATACGCTGTACACAGGACAGACAACGTCATTCGGAGCTTGAGGCTAGCTCAAATCGTCCTGATAGACGATTTCGCCGACTTATCAGCTGCTTGGTAAGACAGCTGATCACAGTCTTGCGGATATTTCCTGTACATCAGGTACATGTACGGTATGATTAAAACCCTCCTGACGAATAATACAGACCCTGTTACAATATATATAACATAATTTTGTAAAGATTTTGTCATAGCTCATCTTTGAGTCATAACATTAATTAAAAAAAAGAAAATGAGGGAAAATAAAGGGAAATTAAAAAAGTTTATGAAAAATCAATTTTATCGTAAAATAACAAATACCTTTTTTACCTTCTTTCAAAACTTTTCTGTGCTATTTTTAACAAAAATATGAATTTTTTTACATATACTAATTAATTATGTGTTATTAAATTCATTAAAATATTAACCTAAAATGAACAAAAATCTTTAAAATTAAGGAAATCATTAAACAAATTAGAAATATAAAAATATTGTATAATATCAAATTTTAATGCACTCTTATATATTTGTACGTTCATTAGCGAAAATATAAATTTTTTATAGGTCTAAAAGATTCTTCGTCACTAAAAAACTAATTTCACCGTAAAATTAATAAAAACCTTTGTAAAATAGGAAACGACAACAAATTATAGAAATATTAAAAAAGTTGTAGAATTAAAATTACATGTAAAATTTATTTCTTTTTTCTTTTTTTAAATTCTTTATAAACTCTAACAATATACGACATTTTAACGATTTAAAATCCAGATCACTGAAAAAATTATTGTATCGATTAATTTAAAAATATTTTGAAAAAAAGAAACATTAAATGAAACATTAAAAAAAATAGTCGAAATCGGATAAATTAAATCAATTTCAATAAATTAAATTAAATTAAATAACTAGCCAAATTGCTCGCTTCGCTCGCAGTTAAATATTATTGTTAACATAATATTTCTTTACCATCAATTTACAATATAATGTAATATTCAAAAAATTATTTTTTAAAAACTATTTAGTAAAATAATTTATAGTTCTAGTACTTAAATAAATATTACAATTGTATAATTTGTTGGGATAAATCCGTAATAATTAATAAAAGAATGATCATTTTTACTATTTATATCAATAACAATTTTTGCTATTCTCAATAATTAATTCTAATCTTATTATTTACATTAGAGGCATTTCATGTGAAATCAGCAGATGAAAATTTTAAAAATATTGATATTCTGCTAAACAACTCCTCTTTGAACCTAGAATATGTAAAAAAATTTTTAGAAGCTTTACTTACAAGGGGACATGAACGTATGAGGGGGGTGAAGTACATGACCTCCGGGAAACGGATCTCATCCTAACTTTGGTATATCTTTTATAATATAAAAATATGAAGAAAGCCAAGTTATCTCTTGCCAATGGCCACTTTTACGGAAGTTATTCGACATCCAATAATAATAGCAGTAAAAATTACTTCTAATTCGGTCGCTTATAACTCGGAAACAAATAAAGACAAACAATCGAACCAAAAACCAGAAGAAAGTTGAGTTCAAGTTGATATGGTTTCAAAAAAAGAAGCTCAAATTGCTTAATTTGAAGCAAAGTTATGAAGAAAATTAGAAATTGAAGACTATTAGGCCAAAATTTAATATGAAAAATTTATTGTTTCTTCTGGCCTAATAGTCTTCAATTTCTAATTTTCTTCATAACTTTGCTTCAAATTAAGCAATTTGAGCTTCTTTTTTCCAAACCATATCTACTTGAACTCAACTTTCTTCTGGTTTTTCGTTCGATTGTTTATCTTTATTTGTTTCCGAGTTATAAGCGACCGAATTGGAAGTATTTTTTACTGCTATTATTATTGGATGTCGAATAACTTCCGTAAAAGTGGCCATTGGCAAGAGATAACTCGGCTTTCTTCATATTTTTATATTATAAAAGACATACCAAAGTTAGGATGAGATCCGTTTCCCGGAGGTCATGTACTTCCCTTGTTAGATAGGAAAATTTCAATTATAACCATTAATTGAATATTATTGCACTTTTACTGACCTTAAGTCACTAAAAAGTCAAATATATTGATTTTTGACATTGTTCGACACAATTGATAATACTGAAAAAAATCACAGATACATCTAATTACATGTACTTTGTGTGTACCAAACCGCTTAGTGGCATAAATAATAGGATAAAAGATATACACTTCTTTCTGTAAAGCTAACTGCAAAAATAAAAAAGTTCAACATGAGTATCAATTGCCGATGAACATGAACTTTTTTAATTCAAGATAATTAGTAATTTTTAAAATATTGGTGGATACTTCTTTTCATTTGCAACAAAAAATATCGCTTTAAATTTTCGAGACCTCGCTCACACTCTCGCACTCTATCACTTTCTCTCATTCTCTCTCTCTCTCTCTCTATCTCAATCTCTCATTCTCTCACTCATTCTATATATCTCTCTCTCTTTCTCTCTCTCTATTTTTCATTCACTCTCTCTCTCTCTCTCTCTCTCTATCTCAATCTCTCATTCTCTTACTCATTCTATATATATATATATATCTCTCTCTCTCTCTCTCTCTCTCTCTCTATCTCTCATTCTCTCACTCATTCTCTATCTCTCTCCCTCACTCTCCCTCTCTCTCCCTCTCTCTCCCTCACATTGCCTCATTCTTACTCGCTCTCACTCTCGCACTCTATCACTTTCTCCCTCATTCTCTCTGTCGCTCTCTACCGCTCATTCTCTGTCTCTATCTCTTATTCTCTCTCTATCTCTCTCTCTCACTATCTCTAACTCTCTCTGCATCTCCTTTTTACTCACTCCCTCTTTATATTTTATATTATATATTGTTATTCTTATGTTTACTTTACTGGTTTTATTTTTTTATTATTATTATATTTTTGTCTATTTTTTTTGTTATTATTGTTACTTAATTATTCAATTATCTATTTATGTTTATCCGTGTATTTATGATCTCATGTTACTTTGTTATCTGTTCTCTAGCGTGATGAGTGTTTTGTCGATTGATTTTTAAGCGAGCGGCGGGGAAATGCCACGCTGTGAGTATGTAGGCGCGGGACGTGCGTGGCCGGTGTCCCCACTCGACGCCGCGTACTTTGGTCGCCGCGCGCTCATTGGCTCAATTACGCTATTTTCAATAATTTTTTGCGGCTTATATATTTGTTGTAGCGGAAAACTTGTCAGAGATATTTTACTCAGAATTTTCTGCTCTATCGCGTAGCGGTCACCGAATATCTTCGTTTTTTAACACCCTGTATATATACAGCAACGATTACATCAACCAAAACGAAAAAAATGAAGATTACATCACACCACAGTCATAAAAGCGAAATTGTTTCGATGAAGACGTAACCGTAACAACTGTCCAAACCGCAAATAATTAATAATTTAAAATAATATATATATATATATATATATCAAATCATAATATATAGTATAAATATCAAAAAAGAGAGAAAAAGAAAATATAGTTACGGAAAAGAATATATTGTATACGCGAATATATATGTATAGTATAAGGGTAATTTTGAAAGTGGAGTTATTTAAATTAAATAACAAATTTAGGTTTTTAGCATTTGATGTAAATACATATGTATGTATCTTTCTATAATATATAAATATTTCGGCGCCGCCGACGCTGCCGCTGTTGTGTCTTAGTTTTAAGGATTGGAAGTTACTCTATATATATATATATAACATAATTTTGTAAAGATTTTGTCATAGCTTATCTTTGAGTCATAGTATTTAATTAAAAAAAGAAAATGAGGGAAAATAAATGGAAAGCTCATAATTAAGTAACAAATTTAGATTTTTAGAATTGGAAGTAAATACATATGTATATATCTCTATAATATACAAATATTTCGGCGCCGCCGACGCCGCCGATATTGTGTTTAAGATTTAAGGATTGGAGGTTACCCTGTAAATTCATTAATTTAATTTTATTATTAATTTTAATTAATTGTACATGTATTAGCACGTTGTCCCTTTATAATATATAAAAATTTCGCAGCAGTCTGCTTAAGATTTCAGGATAAGAAGTTATCCTGTGTAACGGGGTGGGTACTGGGGATATGTAAG
Organism: Theocolax elegans; assembly: GCA_026168455.1. Lineage (NCBI taxonomy): Eukaryota > Metazoa > Arthropoda > Insecta > Hymenoptera > Cerocephalidae > Theocolax > Theocolax elegans. The sequence goes on from CM047425.1 coordinate 72,030,546, forward strand.
GCCCACGGTTAGGCCCAATTTGTCCCAAATTACCAACCTTAAGTGTGCAGTCTCACGATGCGGCCGGGAATCACTTTGATTCCCGTGCAATGCCGTTAACAAAGTCAAACACCTCGTTTGACTTAGATACCGTGTGTTGGGCCCTATGCCCATAATTGCCAACTAGGATAAACACCGGAGAGGGCGGTATTCGTAGGATAGGACGGTAACCGGTAAAACACTATCAACAATCGATATTATTCGTTAATCGGCGAGAAAGATCGTCTCGCCGAGTCAATTTATTAACTAAACAATTAAATATTAACAAATTAACGATAAATTAACTTTAACAATTTACGGGGAGTCGTACCGATGACTACCCCCGAGGTCAGCGCGAAACAAGTAGTTAAACCCTATTAACCGACGAGTTACGAGCAACCGATCCGGATATGATCGGCTACTTAACCTGATGGCATACGTCACGCGCGCCTTCTCTCGTGAAGTGGTTCCCGCGAACCACCGACCTGTCTATCCGTGCGGGTATTGTCACGAGAGGGGGAAAAGGAAGAACGCTTCCTCATCTGGACCGTAGCAGGTAAATCGGGACGCAACGCAAAATATTAAGTAGACACGCGGGTCTAAACGTGGTGCACCACTTACCGCTTGTCTAAATATCGCGCCTCGGCGGGAAACGACTGGGCAAAGGAGAGATAGCTCGTCCTCGTGCTTATCTCTCTCTCTCTCTCTCACTCTTACGGTCGGGAAGGCGGTCGACTCCTGGCTTCCTTTTCTCACTGCCCGTGAGACGTGCTGCTCTGCACGCCGACGTGGAGGTTGGTGGGGAGAAACCCTCACACCCACACACTAAATGCACCAGTCTTTTTACTCTGATTTTTCGTTAGAAATCTCTCGGCAGTTGTCAACACGATGTTGTTGTCGATCGCGCGCGAACTCTCACCCGGTACTCTCTTGCGCACGATTCTCGCGCGCGTTCCCTGCGCGCGCGTCAATCTCGATACTCTTTTCGGTTACTCACCTGATCGGTAACTCGCCTACCGTTATACCTGTGTATATATGTATATATACATATATACAATTCTTTCCATAATTCATCTTTTATTTTGAGTCATAACATTTAATTAAAAAAATGTTTATTCGTCACGCGCGTGTTCTAAGTTAAAAAAAAATATTAAAAAAACATTAAAAAAATAAATTAATATATTTAAAATGTAGTATCTCATGAATATATCATAACTTTTACAAAAATTAATTAAAATATTTATTCGTCGCGCGCGTGTTCATTCGAGAGTTTAGTTTCTTGACGTTCGAGGACAGGTAAAATAATTTTGAAACTTTTGTAAACAAAATTGAATCTTGTTTAACTAATTTTTATGGGTTTTTATTGCTTTTTATACACATAAATGTTAAATACATTAAAAAAAATAATTTAAAATTTTTTAAAAAATACATTTTTTTAATGTTATAATTATAAATTTAAAAACGTATAAAAAGCGAGGGTTGGTCCATAGTTAAAATACTAATTTATTTACTTTACAATAATATAAAACGCAACGCATTAGGGTAGTACCTCATAAATGGTGTGCAAATTTACCGATACAATTTCTTATTTAGTTATAAATTAATATTAAATAATGTAATTTGTTAGGGTTAAGTAATTTAGTACATCAATTTAAAAATAATTAACCACTATTTTAATTTCAAACTTTCTAATGTTGATCTTATTATATGTTCTTTACAGTTGAAATCTTTACTCATCTTTATGAATTGTTCTGAAGAAGATTTTGGAAGTTTTTCATACATTTTTACAATATTAAAACTTTAGGTTTGTTTTCTTAATGTAATATAATCTTTTATAAATATGTATATGTGTATATACATTTTTTTTAATTTGGTAGTTTATTTATTTCTTATCCTTTTTACCCCACTTTCTCTCATTGGTTGGAAAATATACCTGTAGAGAAATAACGTTATGGTAGCTACCACCATCTATTATCACAAGAAAGTTTTCTGATAATAAGATTATACAACATTTTATATGTACTTATATTTTCACGGGGTCGTGGGTAAAATTATCACAAACTGATTATGACATCCCCTTACACTTGATTTGAAAGTAAAATTTGGTTTACAAAAGAAATCATTTCAGTTTTCGAATAATAGAATTGAAAATTCAATTTTTTTATGACTGGTGTTCTAAAGTATTATTAATTTTTATATTACTTCATGGTTTTTTTAAAACTAAGAATTTATGAAATTATTTATATTTTTAGGTACAAAGAAGAAATTAATAAAAATTAAATAATTGTTGTTTTCAATATGTAAATTTATTTATAATATTATTTTTTATTTTTTTATTTTATCAATGGATTAACAAGTGAAAATCTATATTAAAGGTGACCGTAATTGTTTATTCTGCAGTTTTGCACAATTTTTATATAATGACCAAGAGAAACATAGACGTTTACGTTTGAAATTAGTTAATGAAGTTTTAAAGAATTGGTCTTATTTTGGATTATTTATTCTCAGAGATGAATCAATAAAAAAAGATAATTACGAACAATGTCAAAAGATGGAACATTTGGTGGGCATGTAGAAATTCAAGCGTTTCTTTCATTATATAATATAAATATTGTTATTTATCAAAATGATTTCTCTCCGTTATTGTATGGTCAAAATGACAGTAGAAATAAATTAATACTTTTCTTAACTGGTAGCATAGATAGTGGTCATTATGATATTTTGGAATGTTATAATGATCATTTTAAACAAGATCATAAAAATTCTTTCCATAAATCTTATTATAATAAAAATAAAGAAATTATTAATGTGAGAAAACATGTTCAAAATTTAAATGAATTAAATTATTTCGTAAAACAAAATGATAAAATAATAAATATGACTGAAGAAAGGTTAGAAAAGAAGAGGAACAAAGATATAGTTAAAGGTATGACCGAAGATAGGTTGGCGAAGAAGAGGAGTAATGATATAGTCGAAAGTATGACTGAAGAAAGATTAGAAAAGGAAAGGAGTAAAGATATAGTCGAAAGTATGACTGAAGAAAGATTAGAAAAGAAAAGGAGTAAAGATATAGTCGAAGGTATGACTGAAGAAAGATTGGAAAAGAAGAGGAGTAAAGATATAGTCAAAGGTATGACTGAAAAAAGATTGGAAAAGAAGAGGAGTAAAGATATAGTCGAAGGTATGACTGAAGAAAGATTGGAAAAGAAGAGGAATAAAGATATAGTCGAAGCAATGATTGAAGAAAGATTGGCAAAGAAGAGGAATAAAGATATGGTCGAAGGAATGAATGAAGAAAGATTGGATAAGAAGAGAAGAAAAGATGCTGTTTTAAATATGCCAAATAATCGAATTAACAAACGAAGGATAAATCAAAAAATTTCAAAATTTTCTAAAACTAGCGTTGATTATACTGATATCGGTGATACGACTTTTAAATGTCCTTAATGTTCTGCAGTTTTTTGGTTAGAAGAATTTTCAAAAAAAAAATTGTTGTCATTATGATAAAATTGTACTTCCACCTTTAAGTGATTATAATAATGAATTAAAAAATCTTTTATATAATACCAAATTTAGCAATCTTATACGTTATTATAATAATAAATTTGCTTATACAAGTTTTAATGCAAATATTCTTTGTCATAGTAGTCCTAATAATATTTTGGCAAAAGAAGGAATTGATCCACAATACAGTCAAATTTATATATATGATAATGATACGGCTAATAAAATTCGAATGCAAAATAATAATATGTTAGTACTAGAATATATGAAAATCTAATCAGAAATCTTAACCTTTAGAGGGCCGGAAAACGCCTAGAGGCGTAAACATTTTTTTTCATAAGTACTCAATTTTTTTCATTTAAATAACTCAATTCAAGTGTGAGGGTTAACGAAGTCTCCTAACATGATTCTGCAACCAAAAAATAAAATTCAAAATGGGGGATGCAATATGGCTAAGTTTCCAAGACATTTCTAGTTTCGATGTCAATCCTACTTGAAAATTATGTGTAGGAGTTTCAGAAATCACTAGTAACAATTTTTCATTCAGAATGCTTATGTTGTTGGGGCGCTGAATCCGAATCTGAAGTCGGATTGACCTCATGACCTCAGGGTCAAGGTCATTTGAAGGTCAAATTTGCAAAATGTCCATTTCATTTGAAAATTATGTTTATAACCCGAAAGAATGTTTGAGGGAAAAATTTAGTAAACATGCTCGCTTTTGGCTTTACCCAAAATCAACGACGTGAACGTGACAAACTCCTGATTCCATGTGCGTATGTATGTATGTGTGTGTATGTGTGTGTCTGTGTTGTGTAGTTTTCAAATGTAAAGAATAAAGAAACTCAGATATCACCGGTTGATACGCCCTTTGTAATATTTTTCAAGTAATATTGATATAGAATGACCAGGGGCCTGATTCTGTAAAGTTTACACACGACAGCGTAAATTTTATCGATCGCTGTCGATAAGCGTTAGATAAAGCGTTAATTTGGTTTCGATAGATCCTTAACGAAATTACGGACTCAGAAAATGGGCATTTATTATGAATTTTTATGAAAAAAGAAATAGAATTTTATGAAAAAAGGCCCTCCGGGGCCTTTTTATGTAACGTTTACGCGTATTATCGTAAATTTTAACAAAAACTGTCGATAAGCGTTAATTAAAAGCGTTATAGTTGTTTCGATATATTTTTTAATTTCTGACAATAGTTTCTGGATGCGAAAATGTTACTCTCGGCGAATTTACATCCCGAAGTAAATCGCTTGCGCATTCCTCGCATTGAAACCATGTAAATATCGACTTTCCTCACTGATACATGCACGAATGTACGTGTGTGTGTATTGTACAGGATGGAAAATTATG